>CM061042.1:96053232-96503232 GCA_030762985.1 Adelphocoris suturalis
GGATTTAAATATCGCACTTGAGTCCTCAATGTTGTTAATAATTGCAAGAAGAAGTGAAACAAATCAAAGACTTTCCGCCAGAAGGTGTCAGATATTAGCTTTCATGGCTGCCCCAAGAGGGGTGAACAGCCATTTTCTCTCTCTGCCATTATTCATAAAGTTGAGTTCTTTCAGTATTTGCGCTCCCGTTGTATCTGATATTATAATGATAATCAAGTTGGCATGCTTGAAAGTTGACGTTAAACAACAGGCCCCCGACATATTCACTTCTTGACAATGCAGATCTTGGCAAATGCTATTAAAAAATATCACAACTCCCGAATTTTGATTTATACAATTTTTTGAAGCACATGCTGTATAATCAGGTATAGAGTGGGCAACATCGAAATTTGTACTCCATGTTTCAGTCAGACAAATCACATCGGGTTTCTTTTTTAAGAGAGCTAAACTACAAAGAAACTCATCGAAATGTTTGTGTATGCTTTTGATGTTTGTATTAATGATTGATAAATTACCTCGGTTACTTGCTCCAATTTCATTATTTATTTATAGAATGTTCTCACATATAATCTCCTCTATCGGAGAAGGGCCATCCAAAATATCAATGAGGTTATTCATATTAGTTGATAAATCGTTCCCTACTATTCTTTCAGCTCTTTGATCAGATAATAAGTATTTACCTTATAGTCGCTACAACGGAAATGAGCCCTGAGTCTTCCCTCAGTGTCCAATTTCTGAAGCTGTGCCTCATGCAAAATCCTGATGGAGTTGGCAGCCTCATCATTCTTCATGAAAATCCGACCATCCTTTGTCCAGACGTATTCCTTGGTATTCCTTTTTGACGAGTTTGGTCAGCCACAGTAAACGCCTGTTCGAAGGTGTTAGTTTGTCGTTGAGAAATAGTTGACGGTCTTATGGTAGACTTTCTTTCATATCCGATGCGAAAACTCCTTTTTTCTCACGAAAACATCGAAGCAAAGAATTCTTTTTATCGATTGAAGCAAATTTAACCGACAAAATATTTATCACCTTCTTTGTATGAGTACGGATGTGGTAAGCAGCAACAATATCTTTATTAACCAATTCACATTGCACATGATTAGCTAGATGAAGGATCAAGTCCTTTGGGTTTTTGTCATCGAATTCCGGTAGTCCATTCAATTCCGCCTCGCTTGCAATGGCCGCCTGATCGAGAATCTCTACTCTTTCCGCTAATATTTCTATTTCACGTTTTAATGACAAATTCTCCTCGTATAATTTCTCATTCGTGTTAGTCAAGTCCTTGACATTGTTTTCCAATGCGGTAACCGTGGACAAAATTTCATCCATTTTGCCAGCGATAAAGTCCAGTGATTTTTCGAACTCACGGAACTCTTTCCAGAAATTAGACATATGGTATAACATTTTATCGAATTTCTGATCAAGCTTGGACGAATAAGCTAATTTTTTATGAGTAGAGTTGATTGAGTCGGTTTCCGATTCTGAGTCCGACAAGACAGATGAAGCACTCGGTTCCACAATTTCCCTTTATGACGCCTATCCTTACGACAAGTAACGCATTCCCACACTGACTACCTATTTGCTCCCAAGCTTACCATAATTTTCATTGGTCATTCCCACACAGGTGTAATGGTAACAATTCAGACAGCTGAAACAAGATAAACCTTTCTTTGGGGAAACACCCGTACCACAGTCCATACATCGCGACGGGTCCATGGTTCTTAGGTTAGCGATTAAGCGAACGAAAACTCGATAAGCCGATAGATAAGCCGACAATAACGACGCGTAGTTTAGATGTTATCTTCACGACGTCTCGTGAGCAACCCATCGCATTTATACATCCCACAGAGAGCGAGCAAAGCGAGCAACATCCTCAACACATTTCCAATCACCCTTAGTGATCCACCGTTTCCACTCATTCTACATATTCCACTCAACAGTAAAAAACATCGGATCTATACAACCATGCCGAGCGAGTGAAGCGAGCGAGAAAACTAGGCTACTAATATTCATAACCCCAACTTGTAAAATCGCTGAGAGAACGATAAATCAGTACCTACACTTTGCGGTATGTGGTAATAAGTGGAAAAATTTGTGATTCTGACCGTTTTTTCGGTGTTTTCCAAATTGGTGTTACGAACAATAGGTGTAAAATGAACAATATTATGTGATTCAGCGTAAAAATTGCCCAAAATAATCCTTTGCATGTGGTAGTTAGGTATCTTCGAAAACTCAGTATTTAGGATCTAGTTGCTCGTGATTTTGCACGTTTTTTCGGACTCAAAAATTCAAGTGATGATAATTTTTTTTCTGGAAATTGTGTGAAAAAACCAAACCTACAATGAAAAATGGGGTTCCTATTTGCAGATATAAAGTTCGTGTTAATTGCGCATGGTTGCACGATTGTGTGGTGCACAAAAATGTCATTGTTGAATTACTTGCAAAAAAGGATGGAGGATACCATTTTATTGGTTTTTAACTCGTATATTGACTGGGATAAGCCGCCGGTGTATAACTCGTATATTGACTGAGATAAGTCGCTGGTGTATAACTCGGAAGACAACCTGTATGTGTATATATACGCGAAAAAGCGTTAACATCCAAGAATCGTTTCAGAGTGCTTCAAAACAAAATGACTTGAACGTCATTTGGAAAAAAAGAAAAATCCATTTTAAAATTTTCTGAGCCTTTGCAATAGTTTCATCTTTCACAAAAATAGGCAAAAAAGATTCTATTTTAGGATATTCGACACCATCCCTCACCCTCCAAGGGCGAATAATTTCTTTCTATGATTTCTTAATGTTTCCTGGACTAGTGACATCACGCTAGGCAGGGGAGTCCCGCCCAGGTGGAGAAAGTGCTTTGACGTCAGTGCGCGACAATTTGAAAAATCACAGAAAGAAATCAGCTCATCCTTGGAAAGTGCTGTCCATTACGTCCATTTTCGGCCCCACGGGTAACGCTTATTTTCTACATTAGGGGTTTCAAAAAGATGGGTAAAAAAAAAGAAAAAGAAGTCGACAGATAACGTGAAGAAGACCCAAGGGAAAAGATAGCTTTATCGCTCATATAGCTGATTCGGATATCCTTGAAATCACTCCCACACGTCCCCAAGAGGCTGTGTACCAGATTTCAGGGCCCTAGTCTGATGAAAAATAACAATTTCCAACGGATTTTCGTAACGCTCAATTGGTGACGGATTTTCGTAACCCAATTTTTGTATCAGTTTTCATTTTTTAGACCTCGCTTATCGTAAGTTGTATGTCGACTATAAAAGTCTAAAAAAGTTAGATATGGTACATAGCTTCTTCGTATCCAGAATTATCAGAATTATCGTAACCAGAATTATCATGAATGTATAGATCACTGAAATGTTTTAAATAAACTTACAAGATTCCATAACAGTAGGTTCGGGTAATCATTCAAGATGTAGCGTTGAAGGTCAATATCGGAAACGAGAAAATGATGCTTGATAGATAGATACGTTTGCGCATGCGCCAAGTAAAGTATTAATTTGTGAACAATGAAACTGGTTGAGAACTATCTTCAAACTAATCCGACATTTCTTGAAAATTTAAACGAAATCTCACGGAAAAACCAAAAATTAAGCATGTTTCACGGATTTACTGACACACGACAGGCTGACACGGAACAAAAGTTGTTCATACATAATATTGGTTTAAAACGTAAAATATGGGTGGAACTTTTAATTTTGGAGGCAAAAAATGAAGATAATACCTCAGCTACTTATAGAGAGACTTGGAAGCAATATTTTCCATGCTAAAATTGATACAGTTGGGGAAAGAGTCAGCTTCACTGAAAGGATTCAACATTAGTTCAGGAGCCGAGGCACAATTACAAACTGCTTGGACTGAAAGTTCCCACTTACCTATTTCTTTAAGCTTGTAAGTAAGCATATTAACCATGGACAACATTATCAGATCAATCTTCATAATCATGAGCACTTTGTTAAGTGTAAAATAAGCTGTTCCATCAATAAATCAGTTTATTCATGTTAGTACCTACTCAATTACCTGAGTCAAATTTCCAACGTCTTCATCTACGTCTAGGTATCCATTCAAAGTGATGAGACCTTTTCCTGTCACGTTCACAGTGATTCCTTCTTGATGGAATGGTAGTTTTATGCTGCATCCAATATATTCTTTCACTTGAACCGTACGGACAAGTACAACCTAAAGTTTTCCCATAATTGGTACTTCAATTTCAACAGTAGGTATTTACTCGTATTATACACATAAACCACAGTATTTACCCTTGAGATTGCATCCACAGATCCGACATAGAATACAAGGAGCACGACATGTAATGTTTTTATCGCCCTCAACGAATTATGAAGGCCCGCGAACATTCTGTGAACGAACGGAATGCTCGGAGACTCTTCTCAGTAATGACAAAAGATCGTGGTGATGGGTGATGACCAATCATAATTAGTGACCCGATAATGAGGTTGCAGGTATAATCACCGACAGCGACTGTGGAGAACAATTTTAACGCCGTAATTACTCGATTTTCCACTAGTCATTACCCAGCGAATGACCGCATTTAATCAAGTGGAGTTCTGAAAAAGAGATTGTTTAGCATAAAATAATTCAGTTAAATTAATTAGTTTGATTTTGTGGCACAAATTAATTGTGGGTTGCCGTCCGTTCTGTTTAGTACAGGTATTTATTTTTGCAAGCTGTAGATATTAATAATCTCCTCTAACAGAATATCCCTACGTATTTATCGTGTTATGTGGTATGATTATCCTTATACTATTCATTCACTTCAACTTAAAATTAGACTTATGGTTTGTTATTGACGATGTCCTAACCGTGGAAAGATATTCTTTGTAACTTTTTAGGTTCGTTCTATCAGAAGATTTCTGACGACGGCTGTCGACAAAATTCAATCGGCGCATGTGCAGTGGTCGTGACTACTGCTCTATCATGCCAAAATGTCCGACAGTTTCTGTCAACTTATGTTCCATCAAGAATCATGTTACAAGATTCATGTTACTGAAACTTGTCTGATTCGAAACCTCTCTGGTAACCTGCTTATTTGAAAATTTTCATTCCCGAGTTCGGATCGCTCCTGCGTTCCGATTGGTAGTTCTAGTTGCTATTTCTATTTCGTCGGTCGTGTTCGTTTTGGGTGTTTACCGAAGATGATCATGGGTACCTATCTTCAGGCATTTTTATGAAGATACGAAGATAAAGATCAACCAGTTCACTTCAGTTCAGCTGAGAGAATTAAATTCTCACCCGTTAACCCTAGGAAGTTGAAATTCGATTGCGAGACTCTGGGACATCAAGATACGAATAAACTCAAGAGTTATTTCCTGATAAGCTGAGCGAGCTACATTATCTCCTGTTTACTCTAGGAAGTTGAAATTCGGTAGTGAGATTCTCTGGGACATTAAGAGACTAATGAATTAATGGACTCTATTCTGAATAGCTGAGTTACCTAAATTATCCCCTAATTCACCCTAGAAATGTGAAATTTGATAGGGAGCTTCTCTAGGGCGTTTAGGGATGAACGAAATTATGGGTTCTATTCTAATCAGCTATGAGTTTCTCTCAGACAACAAAAGCCGAAAGAAATGGATGCCGCACTCCGTACCCCATGCGTTCCAACTTGTTTCACCTAGAAGAGCAAAAATGTGTGATTTCCCCCAAAAAGACGCTCCGCGTACAAAATATGTCTAAAAAAAAAAAAAAAAAAATAATAATAATAAAAAATATATATATATATATATATATATATATATATATATATATATATATATATATATATATATATATATATATATATATATATATATATCATCCGATATCATCCAATTCAATTTGGGCCAACCCAATAGTCGGGTTCTCTCACTTCTTTTGGGAGTGAGACGCTCGGCCGATTTTCGCCAATTACACAATAAACACCATTGTTGTTCTCAAAATTCGATGGGGCAATATCTCCTTCAAACGAACTTCCTTATTTTAATTTAATATCTATATAAGAACCAGAACCCACGACCTCCGCATTGTCTGCTGTTGCAAAGCTCTACAACTTCAACACGAGACCAATACGGAGTATGTACCTACCCGGAGTATGTTTTATACCTTTATAATCCCATTTTGTGAAACTACTTCCATTCCATTGTTAACGTCGTTCTCTTGAAATTATATCATACAATGAAATTTGTATTACGTATACTTCATGCAAATGCAAAGCTATGTGGTCCTTAAAGAGTGCTGTACTAATCCAACAGTAACATTAATGGGTGTTCACATCCTCACATAATTTATAAATATATTATATTGTTATTCAACATTAGGAATATATTTTCAGCCACGGTGAGATATGCGCATTCACCGCCCCACTTAGATACCAACTATACGGTTGTGCAATAGGCGAAAATCATTGAGTAGCAGAATGCAGGAGGATATTTACTTTTAATAGTGAAGAATTTTGTTAATCTTGAAGCTTTTTTAACCTAACCCAACAGCTTTTCTGTATGTTCTTCACTGGTTGTAGCTACTTCGTCAATAATTTTGTCTTTATCTAATCCGTAAAACGATTCTTTCCCTACATTCATAAAAAGTAGGCTTGACAAGAGCTTGAGGACAATAAATTGGGCAAACACAAAAAAACTGCTGAAAAAATCACTAAAACTGTAAAAAAAGGCTGAAAATGATTAAATATTTATATTATTTTGAAGAATATTACTCAAAGGAATTTTATCAACTATGAACCAGAACATTAAAAAATGTATGAACAAAATTACGCTGAAAAATCCACTTACATTTTACGGAACTTTTAAATACTAAGTAAACAGTCTCACAGAAAATTCAGTTGATACCTTGTTTCCAAGATGTGGGTTTTAGTAAGGTATTGAAAAACTTGGAAAAAATGTATTATGCAAAAAGCTGAAATTCAAAAATAAATTGAGTCTCAAAATATTATTTAGAACGAGTTTTAGCATGCACTTGCTTAAGCCATGGGTCCCCGCTCCGAAAACGACAAGAAAATATGACACGAAATTAGCGCGGAGTTTTCTATTGATTTCCACGTACAACTATTCCATTGCTAGGGAAGTGTATCTCCCTTAGTTATCGTTCCTCAATAATCGTTCGCCACTTTTTGGAATGCTCTCATCTTATCACAACATCTCATGATCCGTAAGCCTCTGTAGTGTCAAGGTAAGCTGATTTATAGCGCCAAGTTACTAACTAATAATGCTTTGTAAACAAAATGGCAAAGCATGTTGTGCATGTTTTCAATAATTTAAGCCAACGGCCGAAATTAACTAGCAGCCGGAGGGTCAAGGGGGTCGGTCATATTTTTCGATATGACGGGTTTGATTCTGCATATTTATGTCGGCATGCTGATGAGTGTTGAGAAGATTTAGCAGGGTTTAGCCGGTAATAATGTTATTATAATGCAAGATAACCGCATACATGAGTGAATAGGAGCGTGATACTAATGCCGATATATTAACCACCATCTCGAACAAAGGCTGGAGATAACAAGCTCCTCATTTGAAGTGGCGTCGGCCCCATCAATATGAACCTGCCTGAATGTAATCACTTTACCGCTTCCCAGTAATTCACAATTAATTCCACCGTCTGAATTCGAGTTATTTACTAATACATTTGCATATTAGGATTGTTTACCATGACAAGAGAGACTGAAATGACAGATTCGGACACCAGAGAGACTAGGTTGGCAGTTCGTGTAATGTAGGTACGCACAAAACAATTCATTAATGCCGGTGAGAGTGGGGCATAAATGGGGGGGGGGGGGGGGGGGGGTTAGACGGAGTATTCTGCAGGCCAGAGGATACGAGAGGGGAATCGATTGTGGGAGCTGTCAACCCCCTCTCCCACCAGCTGATGCCGCCCAAAATATCCCTCTCCCCCATCTCCCGTCACCGCCACAACAGCCAACCCTCAAAAGCTTCTCCCAAAACGTCACCCTTCCACCCTGATGAACCAAGCCGTTGGTAATTCAACTGTAAATGTCTCGAACTACCAAGTCATATTTCATTCCATAGTCTAAATCTTTTCAAAAATGTTTGTCAAGAACAGTTCCTCAGAATAGACTATCATGGAGAACCAAATCATAAGGAAAGATCAACAACCAAGCCTATTGGCTTAGGTTAGGATTACACGCTCGTAAAAAGATTCTGAATCCCTCTATAGCATGACATTAATGTTATCCATGTGAGTTACAAGGTCACAAAGGTTGGCCTTTTACGGTTAGTACAGTTTAGACTATTTTTTTGTTTAATTATCCTAATAAAACGGACTAATATATTACATCTTCTACCTTCCATAAATATAAAAACGTTATGCGTGTTTGCGTACACTTCAAAAACTCAAAAAGCTCTGCATCGATTGAACAAAAAATTTGATCAGACTGTTTCAAGGATGGGTTTTTTAATATATTTTACACGTTTATAACATAATACCTGTAACCGCGAGAAAATATATTTTTTAACGCTCTGTAGGTTACCAACGCTTTACATCCTGCCAACTCATATCACTATTGAATAAGCAACATTTCCAGGTGGGAACAGGAGTGTTCATCGGTTGTTTGAACTTGAAAAATACATGGCCTTGAAATTAAAAGATCTTATGTTGTGCTTGAATTTCGGCATTTCCAGACCAAGTTAAAAAAAAAAAAAAAAAGTTCCCATCATGCAGCATTATCGTATGAGCGAATTTTCGTAAATTATCTTATTATATTTTGTTACATTGTTGTTGTTAATAACAAATTTTATGGCAACAAAATTCATTCTAAATAATATTCTGCGACTCGAAAAAGATTTGGGAATTTTGGCTTTTTAGGGAGCTTTTTTCGATTTTCCGCAAATAATAATGAAATTTAAGTAAATTTTTCAGCACAACTTTTTGCATAAATTTTTTAATGTTCTAGTTTGCCGTTAATAAACTATTTTTGATTAAAATTTTGTTAAAAAATGTAAATTTAATGATTTTTAGCCGTTTTTAGCTATTTCTAGTGATTTTTTTAGTAAATTTTTTGAAATTTGACCAATTTAATGTGCTCAAAAAGTGTTGTCCAACGAATGCATCCTTTTTTTTGAAATGCTTGATTTTTTGGCGAAAGAACGAAGTTTTTATCTCAATTCTATCGAGAGTTATCGTCTGGAATGACACATACATGTATATATATATATATATATATATATATATATATATATATATATATACATACATAAATATATATATATATATACATATAAAAAAGCGTTAAAATCCAGGAATCATTTCAGAATGCCTCAAAACAGATTTCGATGAAGAAAATTTTTATTTTAAAATTTTTGGAGCCATTGCAATAGCTTTATTTTTTAAGAAAATTCGTTAATGAAGGTTAAATTCTCTCCTGTTCACCCTAAAACATTTAAATTCGACAGGAAGCCTCTCTGAGCCATTCTAATCAGTGTAGCTCTGTAGCTAATTTGGTCTCTGTTTGACTTAAGATGCTGAACTTTGGAACTGTGGGTTCTGTGGCTTATTTTGTTCCTTTTCAACTTGAGATGTTGAACATTGGAACTGGCCTTCTACTGGTCTTATAGAGTATTATTGCAACATGAAGAATCACTCTTCATCAGCAGAAAGAGCTGAGTTGCTCCAGGGATGGACTTCACAAACTAAATTTTCATATTTCGGCTAGCTATGCCTTTTTCATTGTAGAATCAACAATAAAGAAGACTTTTGGAAATTTAACAATCTAATGTTAACATTGAATCTTGACGTATTTTATATTGGGTTGAAACCTTTTATCATCCAATACTTATGGAGTTCTGGTGGTTCATTAGCTCTCGGGACATTACTGAGCCTTCTTAGACGGGAGGATCTTGGTCTTGATTTCATCAGTCTTCATTTTTTTGAGGATCTTTAACCCAAAGCAATCATCAGACGGAGCGTTATGTGAAATGTTGACGTCTCACTAGGAGTTCCTGATTTTGTGCCACCACTGGGTGCCTATGGTTATTAACTGAGATTCAACCCAGTTTCCGCTTTCTAACATATGTAAAAGGCTGGTCAATGTTTACAATGAAGCTCGTAAAGACACATTGGTCTGCATACTTTAGTAATGCCAGTTTTGGTTACTGCAAATAGAAACGATTTGATTTGACAGGCTGGCAGTCTGCAGATCCTTTGTACCGGTACGTGTGGGGAGTATTAGGAGAAGTGAAGTTTTCTTTTTCAATTACCAATGATCAGAGTTTACTCCTATTTTTATGACAAGGATGTAGTCGCCAAACATTATGGATGGATCTCGATGATCGCCTGTGTGACAATATGTTTCCAATAGAGAAAGGTACTCGATAAGCCAATGAAGGCATCTAGAGATAACTCTTTTTGTTGATGGATTCAAAGACCAGAGTTGATACATCCACTAGGTTGACCATAGCTTCTTCAATGCAGACTGGCAAACAGACTGGCTGGAAGACATCATATAGCTTCAGAGAGAACTTTGAAAAGTTTAGACGCCATAAAATTGGGATCAAGGTTCTGCAACAGTGCTAGGCAGTGCCTAAGGATGGCGTACGTATCTCAGTTTCTCTTTTGGTAGCCTTGAGGGCCACCCAGCATTGCGAGATCAGGTATCATTGCTCATCATTCGGATCAGCAATGCCCAGACATGAAGCGGTGGGAGAGTGGGGAGAACTCTTTAGAAAGAAAGGACGGTGATGGGTGTCTCGCGCATGATCTACCATAATCTTGACTGCCGCATTCTGGAGCTTCAAAACAGAGAGGCCACTGCTGTTGTCCCTCCACAATAGCGCACGGTACCTTCTATGACACTCCAAAAGGATGAAATAAGCAATTTTTGGTGCTGAATTAAAGTCATCATAGTACCCTACAGGGTCACTAGACCCCCGACTCGCAGTTTTCTGTCCACCGAATTTCCGGTCCTTTTTTCGGCGAAAAAACTGACATCCAAACCTTTCTTGGAAAACCGTCTCTAGATGTAAACATGAGACCTGGTTTCAAAAAGACAAATTCTAGCAGATATGCCATTTACCTACTATATTGACAGATGTCCGTCATTTTTAGCGAATTTTCGTAGAAAATGAAACTATTGCAATGGCTCCAAAAATTTTAAAATCAAAATTTTCGAAAATTTTCTTCATCGAAATCCGTTTTGGGACATTTTGAGACGAGTCCTAGTGTTTTTAAAGCTTTCTCACATATATATATATATATATATATATGTGTCATTCCAGACGATAACTCTCCTTAGGATTGAGATAATAATAATAATAATAATAATAATAATAATATATATATATATATATATATATATATATGTATATATATATATATATATATGTATATATATTATATACATATATATATATATGTATATGTGTCATTCCAGACGATAACTCTCCTTAGGATTGAGATAATAATTCCTTTCTTTCGCCAAAATATCAAGCTTTCCAAACGAAAAGTTGAGTTTGTTGATCAATATTTTTTGAGCACATTAAATTGGTCAAATTTCAAAAAATATACTCAACAAATCACTAAAAATGGTTAAATTCATGTTTTTTGGAAGAACTTTAGTCAAAAGAAGTTATTTAACGATGAACTAGAACATAAATAAATTTATGCAAACGTTTTGGCTGAAAAATGTACTTAATTTCATTAATATTTTCTCTGCCAAAAAATAAAAATAAAAATCTTTTTTATGCAAACGTTTTGGCTGAAAAATGTACTTAATTTCATTAATATTTTCTCTAAAATCTCTAAAAACTGCAAAAAAGCTAAAAATAAAAATCTTTTTTGAATTGCAGAATATTATTTAGAAGGAGTTTTTTGCCACAAAATTGGTAGTTAACAATTTATTTTTACTTAAAGTCCTGAATTTTCAAAACAACTTAACATAATATAGCACGATAATATACGGAAATTTCGATCATGCGGCATGACTGGAATTTTAAATTGTTAGATACTAACATTTTCGTCAACATGAATGAAAAAAATATATTATTGTTGATCAAACTGAGGTCGTAGCCTAGGAGAGATAAGTTGAATGAAATCGTACAATGCAAGTTGGTGGGTTTCGGAGAAAATGTGACATCCGACAGGTTCTCCACTTTCTTGAAGAATGGGCAGGATACTGTTGAAGGGACTGGCTTTTTAGACTTCAAAAGTTGTAATAATTTACCTTCCAGAATCTTCTTTTTCGTCAATCCTTTCTTCCATGCGGTATCAACTGCGTGTTGCTCGATAAGTTCCCATTCACTGGAGGTGTAGCGGGTGGTGAGTTCTTGGAACATATAGTAAAGTTTTTCCCGAGCAATATCACGAACACTATACCATCGATGGAGTTCACTTTTTACAAGTTTAATTTGGGCCTCATTGATAATTCGGATCGCGGCACCTGAAGGGTGCTTACATTGAATTTTCACAAAATTTGGAATTACACTGTTGGAAATACACTGTTGATTAAACCAAATGTTCCTTTCCGCGATAACTATGCGTGTTTTCAGTTTGATATACCAACTCGCGATTTCTGCTCGACTTGCAGAACAGGGTTTCAATAAGTTCTTCCCTTCATCTCAGTTCTTCAATT
The DNA here is from genome assembly GCA_030762985.1 of Adelphocoris suturalis. Classification (NCBI taxonomy): domain Eukaryota; kingdom Metazoa; phylum Arthropoda; class Insecta; order Hemiptera; family Miridae; genus Adelphocoris; species Adelphocoris suturalis. Next base: position 96,065,836 of record CM061042.1, read on the forward strand.
TTGTCTACAAAAGTTTTTAAAAGCTATATCCTTCATATATCTCACTCACAATTATCTCACACAACTTGCCCCACATTGCAGGCCCCTCTCTCAATATGCAGATGGGGTGTTGTTAGTTGGTCCGTTAGTGGACTGTATAAAAGGAACGCTGGTGATTATGCCTGAAAAATGTATCACCGTAAAAACGTGGTTCACCAACGTGGATCACCAGAGACGAAGAGGGGCTCCCGTCGATGCAGCTAGGTCCTTGTCGTTGAAAAAAATACGAACTTCTGCCCGAAGCGACGATTGAACCAAATACCAATTGCCGAGCATACTGTAAGCTTGATATAGTGTCCAGCATATGAGAACGAAGAAGAAGGGAAGGGGAAGACAGAAACGGAATAAAGGCGGCAATTTGATGCATATTGGCGCCGAATTCAAACGTCTCCAAATGGGACTGGAAGGCTGGTTTTGGCCCCGAACAAATGTTGATATTTAGTTGTTAAACCAGTTTTATGAAGAGATAAATTATACGATTTGTTTGGTACAAACGCATTTTGGGTTCAAGATTTCAATAATAAACCTACATGATATTGGTGATAATGAGGAGAGTGAAAAGGGGTAGGGTCCTCATCACCATCCTCCATTTATAAATTGGCAAAGATATATGGCAGCAACAAATTAATGTAAGACTATAATTTGTGGTACCTAATAAATACCTATGCATTAATCAGAATTTCCCATTTTGAGGTTACTGAGACTGTGGGATTCAATAGCCGCATCATCGCGCTCTACTAAAAATATCAGCACCCTAAGTTAACCATGGCAGAATTTAGCCTATGAGGTTCCTCGGCTGAACACCCTTCTCCACAATACGTACTTGCAGATATATTCTACGTGTTCCAGAAGCGCACCTTTTCAAATTTCATAATTGTAAGTCAATTGGGAAAGAAATTAGCCTTTCAGACCCTTCAGTTGCTCACTGCGCTTCCGTGCCTCGTAATTGTTTTTGAGGTGTCCCAAAGGAGCTCCATCTTGCATGGAGCTCCACCGTCAGTGGATTAGAAATGGAATTAGCATTAGGGTTCCCACAGCTGTTCAGATCATTTGTAATTGTATTGAAGATGGTTTACGCGTCAAGATGCGTAGAATCTTAAATACAGAATTCTATTTTGTCTATAATCATTAAACGAAATCTATAATACATGTAGTATCTAAATAAATGTAACTGCATATCCGTAGTCACCTTCCGAGGAGACATTAATTACTCGTAAATAGAACACCTAAACTTACAAGAACAAGTCGTTCTGTATTTAACAAGAGCTGACCAACTGAAAATCAATGAGGTGATCACCTACCTACGCTTCACAAGCCCAATCGGATTCAGAAGTGATAATAAAGTCGACTTCATGAAGTCAGAATTCCATTGAAATAATATAAACTGACAATAGTCATAGACATCAACACAGGAGTGAATCGCAACCAGTAGAACATACATTATGCCTTACTGGTTGCGATTCACTCCCCTGTTATTGTTTATTTTTCTTGTCGATGTTTTAGGTTTGGGGAAAGCAAACGGATAAATGTACAGTAACCGGGGTGGTTTCAGTCGATTTTTTGGGCGGATATCTATAAATAAAACTTAAAAAAAAAAAAAAAAAATCCAATAGGTACCTACTACTACAGTAAAAGATTTCAAGATATCGATTTTTGAATATCTCAGCCCTTAGGTTCTACCCTTTAGGGTTGATCGAACGTGATGCCCATGTTACTGGCACATCCTCGGTCAAATTATGATTTTTGAGCCAAATTTCACAAATTTTGGTCCAACACTTTTTCAGAAAAGCTTTGGATTATGATTTTTGGATTCTACGCATTTTGAAACGCAAACCAAAACATTTTGAAGGGGGGTTAAAAAAATGTTACTTTGTCGATTTCAAAGGTTCGTCATTGTAAATAATAAACCCAAACCTATTCAAGAAGCCTTTAGGTACTAAGCGAATTTCAATTAAAAATATCTCTATTTGCTCAAGAACGTGAATTGTAAAAGTATTCATAGGTAAATAATGTATATACGAGTATATATATATATATATGCAGGGTGATTCCCTCGCAGATGCAAAAAAAAAATTTGGGTGAAACTACATCAAAAATGGAGTAAAATGTCGCCAACTGCATATTTTTATCTTAATCCGTTCTCGAGATATGATTTTTTAAAGGTTTTTTCAGGAAAACCGTGTTTTTTTTCTTTTAAACTCAACTTTCTCCACTTTACTTCATTAAATTTTAACTTTTGACCACATTTTCGGAATCAACATTAAATTTACTATAAGAATAGTGTACTTGGGTTCTTAAAAAGTACCATCCAAAGGCCCTCACATCAGCTCAAACATTGACGATTTTGAAAAAATAATATTTCTGATAATCTTTAAAACTTTACTACTCTTTTAAAAAGAATCCTGGAAAGTGGCAAATCTCATGGAAACTGCTTCATCTAATATGCTTTCCAACGGTATAATCAAGTTTACTTTTATTTTGTTATTTAGTGGAGAAAATTATGTTTTAATGTTAAAAAATGGGGGTTTTTCAATGAAATTGTTGGTTTTCTCGAAAGATGACCCTCTTTGAACCTACGAGTATGTGGTCGGTTTCTATGTATTTTTTCACGCTGTATCGAATGGTAACATTTGTAGATCTCTCCAACTCCGTTATAACCGAGTTTTACACTTAAAATCGCAAATGTTTAGTTTGTTTGTTACGATTAAATGTATGTGTGTTATGGGGTAAAACTAGTTAATTAAAGTGTAAAACTCGATTATAACGTAGTTGAGAGATCTGCAAGTGTTTCCATTCGATCCAGCGAGAAAAAATACATAGAATCCGACCCCTTACTCGTAGGTTCATGGAGGGTCATCTTTCGAGAAAACCAACAATTTCATTGAAAAACCCACATTTTTTAACATTAAAATATTATTTTCTCCCCTAAATAACAAAATAAAAGTAAAATTGATAATACCGTTGGAAAGCATATTAGATGAAGCAGTTTCCATGAGATTTGCCACTTTCCAGGATTCTTTTTAAAAGAGTAGTAAAGTTTTAAAGATTTTCAGAAATATTATTTTTTCAAAATCGTCAATGTTTGAGCTGATGTGAGGGCCTTTGGATGGTACTTTTTAAGAACCCAAGTACACTATTCTTATAGTAAATTTAATGCTGATTCCGAAAATGTGGTCAAAAGTTAAAATTTAATGAAGTAAAGTGGAGAAAGTTGAGTTTAAAAGGAAAAAACACGGTTTTCCTGAAAAAACCTTTGAAAAATCATATCTCGAGAACGGATTGAGATAAAAATATGCAGTTGGCGGTATTTTACTCCATTTTTGATGTAGTTTTACCCAATTTTTTTTGCATCTGCGAGGGAATCACCCTGTATATATACACGTGAAATTCCTAACAAATGTTATTGGTCTATTGAAGTTTCATCCACATCGAAAGAGGCCAATAAATAATTATTGGTGAAAGTTGGGCCAAATGATATCTCGAAAACTTATCTGCTTTTATGGGTCTCAGGTGATTGTTTCGATACCATTTCGTTCCATGCCCAGTATTTAAGATGAAAGAGCAGCTTCTTGATAAGAGATGAAACATTGTTAGAACCACCGCATTCTTTCTGCGAATTTAGGTGGTAGAGGCAGAAAGAAGCTTGAAAGCGATAATCGTGAGAATAAAGCTCCTTCGTAAAACGATTTTCTTCATTATTTATTCATCACGTTTCCCGCTTTCTAGTTTTTCGAATCCTGGAAGTCTTGACACTGGGAGATGGATAAATTCCGTTTCCGAGTATTACAAACTTGACACTCTCCCAACATTACCTACCTACCTGTTAACTTACCCTAGATTGGAAATACACTTTTTATTGCCGTGTGCATCTTTTATAACTTGTGTAGGGTAAAGAAAACTAACGCTCGACATTAATTACCTAATATTAATTTATTAACCTTGGATCAGAGAGCCGATTCGAATCAGAAAAGTACCTATGTGATGTACGAATGAGACATTTGAGTAGCAGCGGATATCTTTTCAACGGGCTAGAGAACAAATCGAAAACACTATTGATAACAAATGAAGGCTTTAAAGAGAAATTTGTTGTCTATAGCCGCAAGCAATGATTTTGCACCATCATGTTCACATACGTTGTTGCTGTGTTTTACGTTGTCAGACACGGTTGTTTTTAATGAGTCCAGAGTGTCGAGAGCTTCAGACTTCATATCCGCAACTTTCTGCAGCTGAATGAGCTCAAAGCGACTACTATATATCATTCAAGGAAATATTCTCCATTGGCATCAGTAAGGCACAACAGTTATAGAGCTTAATGATATCCAGAAACTGACACATTCAGATAGTATTCACTCTTATCTTGTAGGAATGAGGTTCACAAATTCAAGAATACTAATTTTCTTGCTTCCGACATCGCACTTTGACAAGAAGGGGAAAAATCTAGTTTTTTTAATGCTAAAATAAAAGGAAATTGAAGGGATGCATAAGGTGAATTTTGAGCGTTTTTAAAGGATATTCATGACGTAACGTTTTCTTACGTTACTAAAACAAAGTTGGGCACTCTTATATTAAGAACATGGAATGGCCAAGGTCTTAAGAAACACACAAATAATTACCACTATTTAGACCGGGAAATTTTTATTTTTAAATTCAGTTTTGAACAGTTTCCGCGTTTTTGGCACACTGTACGCCAATTACTGATCTAAAATCGTCCAAAAGCGCTTACAACTAAGTATTTAAGTAGTATATATAAGTTCTTGAGTTGGAAACAAGGAATTTGGTATACATACTAGTCTTACCACTAGGATGAATGTACTAAATGTACTAATGTACAGTAGGTTATCATAATTTATTTTGGCAATCATTGGAAAATCAATAGATTTTAGAGACGTCGATTTGGTTCCAAAAAAGTTAAAAGTGCGCGAAAACGATTTTATTAATTAACGGATCAACAAAAATTGATGATGTAGGTAAGATAGGTATCAGTTGAACTCGAGTCAAATTATGGAGAAATTCGTTATGTTTGACAAAAGTAGATCCTCTCATAATATTACCGTAAAACACATTTTTCTATTGAGAGCACATTATTCTCTCTGTCAGAGAAGGTTAGTAATTTCCTGTTTCGAAATGGGTTTCTAAGGGTTGCTCTGAAAAAGTAGCAACCAAAATTAATTACCTACCGTTAGGTCTACAGCAAAACAGTTATCAAACGGCTGCTGGAATTTTTTCTCCGAGTTAATTGTTGTTTAGCTGACGCACCATTCATTTGGGAACGTTCGGTAATGAGAAATTTAAATTACTCGGTGAAAGATGGACTTAATAAATCGAACGATATACTGCTGACAGTATTTCAACGGTGCGTGACCTAATGAACTGAGGGGGCAGTACCCACCTCGCCTGCCCCTTTCAACTGTTAGGTATGCCTTCCGCATACTGAGCGACCTGTGACAAAAAACGTATCTTTCACGGGTAGTTTGAACCGGGCTGGCTCTCAGTTCACGTACCGACCAGTTCACGAGTAACGGGTTGATCTCTCACTCCGAACTTCACGTCGTTACGCACACCGTCACAAACTATACTTTCCTCTGGGCTTCCTAGATACTGGCTACTAGGTAAACCAAACTAAAAACCCAGAGGCAATGACGATATCTGTCTCTTCAAACTTTCCTGAAATTCTCAATAACATTTCCTATTTCAAATTTTTATAGTAGTTATTCATCCAATCCATAGTATTCACGTTCGGCTGTATTTACCGACGAAAGCAAAGATCCGACGAATGCAGATTGTGCTTAGTGGAAATTTGAAACTACTCGTTGAACGTTCTACCTTTACAACTTAAGTAGGAATTGCCATTCTTCAAGCCGCGCAATAGATGGTTAGGTTCATTTGATCTCATAACAGCTCAGAGATGTCTAAAATTATCTCGAATCATAGACTGAAGTCTTGTACTTGTTTATGAACACAAGTGTTTGCTCCGAGATAACCCTTCACAATGCCTAATCCGTGAACGTGCTGCCGGTCTGTTGGAGAATAACAGAAGAAGAAGAAAGAAGAAATACATTTATTGATGTTCATACTCAATTGTTAAAACTAGGCAATTAAACTTGATAAACCTAAAACTTAAACTTGAAATTCATGGAGTTCGAGGAAATCAAAGGTAAATTTGAAAAACAAGTAATAAATAGTGGTTTCTGATAAAGGACAATAAATTCTATCCTCTAACAGGGGTATACAAATTACATACCTTGTAATTTGTTATATAAAATTAATTTAGTCCAATCCAGTCCACCATCAGGAAATATACAGCCTCGTCTCGCTACAGTTCACGTCTATTAAAAGTACAACAGTTCTCTGGACTCCCGGAGAACTGGACAAATACATAAAAAATGAAAGACGCCCTCGTGAGCTCAATTCTCGCATAGTGAACATTCTTCACGTGCGTTTATCCCATTCGGTTTCTCATTCAGAGACATTATTTCAGTCCGCAATCAGAATATACATTGTGCACTTTATAAAACAACCTCAGTTTCTATTGCAAAGCTTGCCGCCTTCACATTGGAATCGAGCTCCACATACAGCGTGAATGTTTTTGGGTTCAAAACCTCTGCTAAAACTACAGAAGCTTTTTCTCACTACAACACTCCGGAATTTGGTCAGTACCCGTCTGCAGTTGGCTTGTGTCCAAGATGGACAGCGAGTCAGATAGGCCACAACTCCGAGCCAAGGCCTGAGCCAAGCCCAGTGCTGTTCGCCCAATAATGAACTTGAGTAGAGAAAATAGCAGAGTTTCAGTTCTGTGAGTAAGTTTAATGAAGTAACGTTTTTATTATCTGTTACTGTGAAGAGTAACACTTTGTTGAAGAATTTGTTTCTATTGAAAGGTAACGTTTAAGTCAGCAGTATTTTGCATATATCTTTGAGAGAAAGAAGTATAACTTAAAGTCCAGTCAAAGAAAAGTAACACCTAAAGCAACGAAGTGACGATTTTGAGTTTGACCATATTGAGTAACATTTTCTACAGTTTTAATAGCACAGTTGTCTAAGTAGACTGAGTGAACATTGTATGTCAGGTTTCCATTGTGAAGTTAAGAAGTAACGTTGTAATGAATTCTTGTTTCACTACCTAAGTGACGATTTTCTTGTGAATTAAGTCACCTAATCTTCTGAATTGACCAAGTAATGGTTTTATGTCTGTTGTTGACAGTGTAAAGTAATGTAAAAGTAACGAAATAACGAAAATACCAAAGTAACGATTTGTCAGATCTCTGTTTTGTACTATGAATTAAAAGGTTTGAGAATTACATGTATTAACCAACATCTAACTTTCCTTCAGTGTACTACCCTGCCTTCCCTAGAGAAGTAATGGTAATGATTTGCTCATAGTGAGATATTCTGGTGTAAAGAATATTACTGGTTAAATTTAAACATCAACTTTTTGTATAATCACCTTCTTTGATTATAGTTAGGAACAATAAGAGTCCTTAACTTGCGGCTCACTCTGAGTAACGCTTTTCAGAACAACCTTTTCAGCAGTATTACGACCATCTGCAGTGTCTATCAGACGATATAGCTTTTCCAGACGATAAGGTAAGTGCTACCATTGCGTTTCTTGATACTCATTGTGTGTCCGTATATTGTCCCTTGTCATCAATAGCCTTAAAGTCCCTCCAAAGAAATCCAACTCGATCAAAGTAACTAAAGTAATGACTTTTACCTTTGGTACCAGTTCTTGCCTAAACCTTCCCATTAGCTAAAATTTCTAGTTGTTGGAGATATCCATTGACTCCTTGTATATTCAGCTAACCCTGCGCGATGATGCAGCTGTAACTCTGGTGTGAGAAGCCCTATCTCCCTGGTAACTCATTGCCAGTTACTGCACATATGTTCCACGTAATCCCTTTGATAGTGTTTCTGAGCAATCAGCCCCTCAAGCATTTAATCTCATGGCCAAAGGTTCCCACCTTCAGTGGTAACTCCTTTCCACAGCATTGATATCGTGAAGTAACTCTAACTCCTCTGCTGTGAAATGGAGCTCAACCAGGATCCAGACAGTGGTGGCTGGACCCAGGTTAGAAAGAGGAAAGTTACGTGATCAGGGTATACATTTCCACCCCCTCAGGCTCCTACTAAGAAAATGAACGGATGGCCAAAGGGTAGAAAGCAGCATTTAATGCTTCATTGTTCTCTCTAAATAATTTGCAGACACCACTCACCTAATAACACCATCTCTCAGTACTTCAATGGAATGCTAATGGTATATATGGACAATGTGATGAGATGCGATCCATACTTGGATCATTCTCCCAGTGGCAGTAGCATTACAAGGGAGGCACCTGAAACCACTTGATGGGTTCAGTATGAGCGGCTACTCCACCCTCAGAAAAGACGTGGCACCCCAGCCCAATGGAATGGCCCATGGTAAGAAATAATTAGAGAGAAGAGAAGGTGCCTCTCAAAACAAACCTCCAGGCAAAGGCTACCAGAGTTGCAGCCCTTACCCCCCTGACCATTATCTCCCTCTATCTTCCAGATGGAGTGTGGGATGAGGCCATTTTTGTGGACCTCTTTCATCAGGATCCTAAGGGATTTTAACATTCATAACACCCTATGGGGCTCTGTCAATACCACAACACAGGGAGCCACTGCTGAGGCCACGTTTAGAGAGCTAGATCTCCTCCTTCTGTATGATGGCCATCCGACATCTCCCTCACCTCTCCCTCAGCTCACACCATCGTCCATTCTCCCAATTGATATGCGGTACATTCACAATGGGTGAACTAGAGAGAGCAATGAAGAAACCGAACAGGACTGCCCCTGGGAAGTATACGATCCATAATGAAATGCTGATCAATCTCCCACAGGAGCAAAAGCACACTCTCTTGAGGCTGTATAATTATATATATGCATCAGGTAACTATCCTTCCTCATGGAGGGAGGCTGTCATCGCCCCTCTGCACAAAGAGGGCAGAGACCCTTGTGAGGCTGCTAGTCACAGAACAATATCCGTTACTTGCTGCATGAGCAAGATCCTGGAGGCTTTGGTCAACTACCGGTATCGTATCTTGAGAGCAACTGCCTCATCAGCCAATCAGGCTCGTTTTCGCAAACACTGATCAGCAGTTGACCAACTCTCAGCTTTTGAGAGCTATATCCAGGACGCTTTTTTGGTCAGGGAGCATGCCATTGTGTGTTCTTTGATTTTGCTAAAGCCAATGACACCACTTGGTGTCATAACATCTTGCAAAGGCTGCAGCAGTGGGGAGGGAAGGGCTCATGTTTTGCTTCCTTCACAACTTTTTTCCCACCAAAAATTCAGGGTGCACCTTGGGCATGTCTTCTCCGATCTCCGATCTCAGGAGAATGGCATCCTTCAAGGCTCTGTGCTTAGTTGCAACTTGTTAATGGTAGCTGTAAATATCCTTGGTGATAACATCCCAGAGGATATTCGTCCCTTACTGTATGTGTATGGCTCAACTCTTCTCCTCTGAGGCAATGATCTGAGAAATGTGAGTGGCACAATGCAACATGACGTACTGATACCATAAATAAAACATTGTGGATGCTAGGTTTTAGTTTTTCACCTGCAAAAACTACCTCCATCCACTTTTGCAGAAAGTGCAAAGCGCATGATGAGTATCCACTCACAATTGGTAGAGTTGTAATACCTTAATCCATACACACGCGTTGCCTTGGACTCATAGTTGACCGCCAGCTGTGGTGGACCCAATATATTGAGTACTTGAACCAGGCTACTACGCAGGCACTATCTAACTATAGTTGGAGCGCCCAGCACGAAGTCATCTTAATGGTTTTCAATGCTGTGGTGCAGTAATGAATTGATTATGGGTCTGCAGCTTATGGATCAGCAAGAAAGTCTGGCTGCATAAGCTGGAACCTGTAATAATCAAGGGTTTCTGTTTGGCCACTGGGGCCTTTGGTAATAAACTGAGGGCCTCCCTTCGGGTGCTCGGGCGTAGCCATCCACTAAGATTAGGCAAAATCTAATGAAACTCTGCTATGCAGAGCGCCTTCGTTATTTCCCAGGGCACCCTCTGCATACCATGGTAACTCTACCACCCCTGGATGAAATATATTCCAGGCTCCAGACTCACTCGCCCATTGGCCATTCGAGTTCAGGAACTCACCTGGGGGATTGTATTGGGGATTCATGGCAATGAGTGTGCTGATGCCCAAGCAGAGAGAGCCATTGGTGATGACTCCATCAAAATCTTGCCTATGCGCTTGGAGGATTAATTCTCCTACATGCAGCATAAAGCCAATTCCATTTGGCTCGAGCAATGGTAGGGCAAGGTCACTGGTCTGCGTGGAGTCCTTCAGGACCCTTGCCCGGTTGACACTTTCTGACCCACCTTCCCGGGTAGCCTATGGCCATACCCCTCCTACTCAAATACACCTGCTATATCTAGTAGCTTGTGATGTTATGTGTGGGAGATGTGGGGGTGATTTGTATATCCTCCACTTTTTGGAGGACTGCCCAGTCCTCATGATCTTCAGGGTCCATCATGCACCCCATCATAGTGGGTGGGTGTTCTGTCTGGACCAGACAACGTCCAGTCGCTTTTGGTGTACCTGAAAGCCACTAAGCTTTACAATGAACTGTGATATTCTTATCTCTGATATCTTTATTTATTTATGTGCACCTAGTCATTCCTTTCTTTAACTGAGATTTATAGTATTTTTTTATCATTATATATTTGTCAATAGTATTTATGTATTTGTAAGGACCATCTAGTCACAAAGCGGTCATCGCTGTATCCCTTGAGGCAGAATGCGGCGATGCCTCGCTTTGCGGGTTATTATTATTATTTCTCCCTCTCCGACCTATCATTGGGTCTGTTTAGTGCCGGACGGTCAGCATGACTCGCCTTAGAATCGTGCCCTTTGCGGTGTCTTTTTGACACCTCGTTGATTGCCGCTAATGACCCTTCTGATTGAAACGTGGCTTAAATTCTTTAAAAAAAATAGTAATAAATAAATAAAATAAAATAAAATAAAGAAAGAAAAAATACGAATAAAAAACCTTTTTGTAATAATTTGCAGCGTTTTCAGTTTGTATGCCAACGTAAAGACATGAAAATGTCAAAATGAGATAGGCTAGTTCTCATTCCCATTCTAACCTACCTAAGCGTTGTTCTTCTTGGGCTTGTCAAACCAGATTTATTAACCTCAACCATCGAGGCATCCAGTGTTATTCCAATAACCCAGTAATACCACTCAGATATCCACCCTCAGTCCATTATTACGCTATTTATTGGAAAACAATACATCCGAGCAAGTCATGTTGACTGACTTGTTTGCTGACCTAGTCGAATACTGTTGTCACTGCTAACAGTAAATATACCGTCACTATTAGTATTGTCCACTAATCGCATCCTTTGGTTGAACTGCCCCGTTTGGTTGAACCGCCCCCTTTGGTTGGAATCCCTCGCTTTCCTCATCCCTTTATGACCCCCTTTGTCATTATCAATCCACTGGAATTCTCAATTCCCCTTTGTAGGGCAGAATAGTCCCTTTCGAGAACCCCTTGCCTCAGTGGCCGGGCAAGATCTTCCCTCTATTTTCATCTGCATACATAACTGCATACTTCAGAAGTCCATCTCCTTTCGAAGTTGCTCTTCACTCGGATTCGAAATCGGCCGCGGCCGGCGGGCGCCGCCGTGTGACCCCTCGTAGGTGAGTCGCCGCCCCCATCATCGGGGGCAGTTGCAGGGGCGGCGGGGGAGGGGGTCCGCCTCCCACCTTCAGGAGCCTCCAGTCTGTGACCGACTCCCGCCCAGCGCGTTCGCGAATCCGGTCGCCTCCTCGCGTCCTCACACTGTCCGGGATTCTGAAGGAACCCCGCGAGGTCGGTGAGTGACAGTGCGATTTTCCGTGTGGTGCCGCGTGTTTGTGCTCTACGATTCTGATTCCCAGTTGTTCCACCGCAACATATCAGGTAAAACAAAAATTAAATAAAGTTAATACCAGACTTTATCTAACTGTTCAAGTTTTTAAATTCTCCAACTATCGGTGAGGTGTAATAATCTCTTAAAAAATCTGGTGCGGTATTTCACAACAATTATTACTAATCACTGGGGTATAATTGGTGTACTAATAAGGCAGAAAATCGTTAGTTCTAAAAATATATTTTGAGTTGGCAGGGCCTTTTGAAGTTTCATGAATGAGATAGGAAATTCGCGGACATCGCGGACTCTTCATAAACAGTAACTGCTGAGAATTTTTTCAAAATATTTGAAGTCAATAGGGAGAAAACCCCTAAAACCTGTTTAAAACAACGTATATTAAAACACGTTTTGATTTTCGAAATGTCTTGAATATGCGTCTCGGATGAAAAATCCTATCTGTGTTTTCATTTTGAATATAAAAATCCTTTTTCTAAACGGAAATGTTTTTATGTCGTTCGTGTATGTCGGAATTTTTCTCATCATCTGCACAGACTCGGACAAAACTGGCTGACAGACTCACCCAGGGATAAGTACTCATAGTTAACGGCGATAGCATTAATATATTTTCTTTTGAAAGCCGTTTGGAGCATTGGTGGGAAAATAAATTAAAATAAAGCAATTAATTAGGAGCTCCCTCAGGCAATAAAAAAACAGCCTATTCAGTGAGAGAGATAGAGAGAGATGATATATATATATATATATATATATATATATATATATATATATATATATATATATATATATATATGTATATAGAGTACTTATTAATTATATTAGTTAGTACAAATACGAGCGGGTAATGGAACAGTACGGATGCGTAAGTCTGTGTGTATATTCGCCGGTTCGCCTGTGTTTGAATCTGAGCGTTCACACATCACCACAAGAGGAATTATAGAAATACGGGCGAAAAACCTTATTTAGGAGAAGGGTTGTTTGTTACTGAAGAAGGTAGGAAGAGAAGACAGGGTGAAATAGAGAGGACGGTGAAATAGGAAGGGGAATAGAGGTAGGGATAGAGTGGGAGATAGAAGAGTGAGTGAGAGAAAGAGGAAAGAAATAGATAGAGAGAGAAAGAGAGAGAGAGAGAGAGAGAGAAAGAGAGAGAGAGAGAGAGAGAGAGAGAGAGAGAGAGAGAGAGAGAGAGAGCAGAGAGAGAGAGAGAGAGAGAGAGAGAGAGAGAAAGAGAGAGAGAAAAAGAGAGAGAGAGAGAGAGAGAGAGAGAGAGAGAGAGAGAGAGAGAGAGAGAGAGAGAGAGAGAGAGAGAGAGAGCATCATAAAGAAATAACAGGAATAACGAAATGGAATAAATCAACAGTGCTATTTAGAAAGGAGGTTGTAACCGGGGTACTTGCAAACTTAGCAGGTCGAACTCTGATGTTGCAGTTAAACTTGGGTCGCCATCTCCCTCCAGGTTTCCCAGGACATGTTTTGTGTTTTTGGTCCTTTTTGTAATATAAAACGTTTCTTTATTCGAACAGTTCAGATTATAAAAAGATTTATACAAAAGGCCTTCTGTCCTTAAATTGGTTTATTTATTAAACTCCAACGTTTCTCCCCAGGAACTGGGGCTTCTTCAAGGAGATTAATATGCAAAAGTGTAAATTACGTAGAGTTTTCTTTTTTTGTTTTGTTGAAAATCGAATTTAAAGTTATGAGTTTTTTTGAAAATCAAATTTAAAATTGTTTACGTTTATGTAGGTATCAATGTTTTTTTTGTATGTTTTGCCTAGTTTGCTGGTGGCGGAAATTATAAATTTAGAGACCATCAATCAATTACAAGTAGATTTTGCTCAAGTTTTGAGTGTCCTTTCGGAAGTTATTTGAATTTTTTTTCTTAACCTTTCTAGAAATATTTGTTTTTGCAAATTTAATTCTCGTCCTACAATTTAGAAATTTTTGAAGTCCATAGTATGTCCCAAAGATCTGAAATGGGCAATCAACGCGTTTTTGTTTTATCTTCTTGTCGTAGATCTAATTCATGTTTTGATCAGATCGCCTCCTTAGTTTATAATTGAATTCTAGATGTCCCAGAGGAGCTCCATTTCAGGTTTCAGTACCATAAGTGAATTAAAAAACAAATTAGACTCAGAGGACTCTCATCTGATCAGCGATTCTACGTGCTTGAAAATTATATTTTAGATATCCCAAAGGAGCTTTATTTCAAATTTCAGATCCGTAGGTTGATTAAAAAAGAATTTAGTCTGATTGTATTGTCATTTTTGTGTGTGCCTATTTTGTAGAACTCCATTACGAATTTGGGTGATTGAAATTGACGTCTGCACTTCATTTTTCAATTATGAAATATATATTTCGGGAACTACGTCTTTAGTATCACTTTACACTAACAAACTATCTCTTCGCTACCCACTTTCCACTTAACTAGTTTTCACTACTACCTATTTTTCCACTTTCCACTTAACTAACTCACTTTTAATTAGGAATCTGAGATTTAAGTATCACAGTGACAGATTTACGTAAATATGAAATGAAATGAAATGATGCTTTATTTGTATAAACCGTAACGGTATTACAATGAGTTGATAAAATAAAACTAACTACTTCGTGACACAGATTCTTTCAAATAATATGTACACCACACAATATTTATATAAACTAACCAAAGTTTTTTTCAGGCAAAATATGTAGAGAATCATACAAAATAGTCAATAAAATTCACCAGGTCATACAAGCCGGTGTATGTTGATCATAACATTACACAATTAATCATATTACAAAAACCCTTCGTTGACGATTGTTCTTACAACAGTCTGGATAAAGGCATTTAACTTCTTATAATCTAGGCTATCCTTAACAGTCAAAATCTCTGATAAGCGCTCCTCTTCCAACACGGCACCCCCAAGATACCTGGCTCTTTCCCCTTTAAAAATAGGACAACCGCATAACATGTGGCTTAAGGTATCCTTTCCCCCAGTATTACAAATGGGACATACTGCATCCCCGTCAAATACGGTTTTAATACCTGATAGGTAAAAAGACACCTTTTTATGCCCTGCCATTCTTATTTGAGCTAACAAGCGTTTGGCATACAGCGACAGTTGGTTACTCTCTAGATATGCAGATACACCTTGTGCTTCAGAAACCAGCCCACTAAAATATATATTAAATTTAGATCCCTGAACTTTTGAATGATCATCACCTTCTGACTTTGATCTCAGCCTAGCAATCAAACCAGGAATGTGACTTCGAAACAACTGGCTGTCAGTCTCCCCCAACATTTGCTCACCCTCAGACCCAAAAAACCCTTCCACCTGCCGAACTCAATTATATTTTATGTTTGACGTTGGAGCGAGAGCTTTTAAACGTAAAAAACACCGTTTTGGATACCGGGAATAGTCCATTGACAGGAGTTTGGCCCACCATGACAAAACTCGGCTCGCTACGTCAATCTTAGTATGGCATAGTCCAAATTCCTTCCGTACGTACACATCCGGGGTGTTTCTAGGGAGGAACATAAGTGCTTTGAAAAATCTAATTTTCACCCTTTCAAGCCTGTCCAAGTAAGACAGGGCCCATACCTCGGCTCCGTATAAGGAGGTCGACATACAAAGGGCTTCTAATAATTTTTTCCACGACTGGACAGCATTGTTTCGGGATTTTCTAATAATGGACAGGACATGACCGTCTAAAAACCATTACCTTAGACTTACTACAGTTTACTATCAGCCCATTATGTTTACAATATTCATCGAGGTACTTCAGCAGTCTGTTCATGGCAGCATAGTTGTCACTAAATAACACCAAATCATCCGCATAAAAAATGCACAAAATGTCCATGTCTTTGTCTACTTGAAGACCACTTGCCCCTCTTTGTCTAAGGAATTGCTCAAAATCAGCCACATAAAGCGCAAAAAGGACGGGTGAGAGGACGTCCCCCTGTAAAATACCCTGGTCTAATACAAAATTCTTGGTGAATTTACCATTAATTCCAACCGTAAAAGCTGCCTTATCATAAATCGATTTTATTAGATTAATAAATCTGGCACTAATTCCCATCCCCGCAAGCTTCCTCCATAATATTTCATGGGGTAAAGTGTCAAAAGCCCGACGAAAATCAATAAAGGAAGAAAATACTTTCCTCCCAGGAAGCCTGGTATTAATGGACACAAGACTAGCTAGGGTAAATATATTATCTATACAGCCCCGACCTGATCTAAATCCGGACTGATTCTCTGGCAGCAGATTATTGTCACAAGCAAACGTTAGTAATCTATTCAACATAATCTGGTGAAAAATTTTCACGATGGTGAAAACAACAGTGAAATCCCTCTATAATTGCTTGCTTCCTTACGATCCCCTTTTTTAAATAGGAGAAATGTGCGAATCTTTGCCCATTCATTTGGAACATCCCTACTAAGCATAACCTTGTTGAATAAATCTACTAAAAATGATTTCCATACTTCTGTAAGATTTTGATAAAATTCATAGCCTATACCATCGCTACCAGAGGCTTTACCCCTTTTGAACGAATCAAGTGCCCTTGACAATTCACCAAGTGAAATAGCAGAGTCAAGAGTCTCGTCAAATGTGCCAATATACAATGCCTCCTCATTTCGACCCTTGGCAGTGTATAGCTTTTCAAAGTACCCCTCAACATTTTTAATATCAAGTTCATTCTTAGCTGACTTTCTACACCTAAACTTGTTAACCTCCTGCCAAAAGTCTTTGGAGTTTCTAGTGTTAGACATATTTTCATTTACTCTACTGTAGTACATTTCTTGATTTTCTCTTAACTTCCTATCATAGAGTGCTTTCATTTCAACATATTCGTTCCATAACTCTGGATTGTAAGACTTTCTCCTCATTTTCCTAAAAGTCTTTATTTTTTTGTACCTTAAAGTTCTACATTCACTATTGAACCATGGTTTGTCATTTGAGCGAGCTGGCTTGCAAACTTTGGCAGGTGTGTACATCCCTGATTGTTTCGCTGCTCCGAAAATGGCCTCCACGATATGTTCATAAAGTAATGTTGAGTCATCATCATGAGAGATTTCAGGTTTAACAGAGTTCAAGAATTCTTTGAATTTTACGCCTTTCTCATCAGACCACTTAATTTTTTCTTCTGTAACAATATCCTGTTTTATTGGAAGTACCCTATCATCATTCCACGTCATACAAACCACGCACGATAGGTGATCAGATCGTGAGCCAATATCCTCCACCCAGAAATCAACAACCTCCCCAATTGTTTCCACATTGACCCATATCAAATCAACACAACTCTTCCCCAAGTTGGATATGTAAGAGAAACTACCTTCGGGATCACCACAAGTACGACCATTCAGAACATACATGTTATGATCTTCCATGAGCTCAACCAATCTCAAACCCTGCTTATTCAGAAACTTATCCTGAGCCAATCTGTATTCATTGATATTTGTACCCAGAAATAGTTCTTCATATCCTTGATTCTCTTGACCTATCCGAGAGTTCCAATCACCTCCAATCACGGTCTTAATACCAACATAAGTATCCCTGACATCGCACAAAATTCTGTCTAAATTGTCCCGTAAGTCTGGAGTGAGACCCCGACTAAGATACACTGACCCCAACACCATTCTATCTTGACTATTCTGAATTACCAAAAACAGCCAATGCTTGCTCTGATTCAAAATTTTTACCCCGAGTGTACTTTTATAAAAAATCTAAAGTCCCCCACTTGCTCTACCCACTTGAACCCGCCGTTCGGCTGCAACAAAAACAACGCTATAACCTTCAAAATAACTGAAATTTACTTCCTTGTCCAGCCACGACTCAGATACGCAAATAATATCAAAATCAGAGTTAACAAAATAAATCCAATCATTTACAAAATTATTAAAATGACCTCTACAATTGAAGTAAGCGATTTTCAGCTGGTGGTTGGTTGTAGGCCGGTCCCTTGAAAATTTCCTGATGATCCAGATCCATCATTTTTGTTCTTTTTCCCGTCCCCTTTTCCAGCGGGACTTTGCAGGTCGCGCTTTCTCTTCTCCATTGCGCCGAATTTGTTTTGGAGGTCCGTCAAGGTGTGTAGTTTCCCCTCAATTTCGAGTAAAAAGCCCTTGATTTTGGCCGCACACCCCTTTTCCATCACCATCCTTCGATAAGCCAGAACTTTACGCCGTTTTTCCCTCTCCATTTCAGTATAATCTTGGGATACTCCAATAACCGAGCCAGCCAGATTTTTCGTTGCTTTTAAGACCTCACTCTTTGAGTAAGAATTGGAGAAAGTCACAAGTATTGGGCGGGTATTTCCCTTTCTCACTGCACCGAGACGAAATGCTGACTCCAACTGAAGTGACTCCAAGGGTACATTCATTATTTCGTTGAAAAAGCTTTTAACTAGAAGCAGTAGTTCGGATTTATCATTTTCCTTCTCATCCATATTATAAACAATCAAGCTATTGCGTTTAGCATTGCTCTCCAATCTTTCAAGCTTAGATTTTAGAGAGGCGTTTTCCTTCTTGACTGAACTGACTTCATTCAAAGCAAGCTCAATTTTCGATTTGTTCACGCTGATATCTGCTTTCATTTCCGCTTGTGTCTTTTTAATTGAACTAATATCCTGAGACATAGGTCCTAATAGTTCCAGCTTTGACAATTTACCCTCCATCTGTTCTAGTTTCGCTAATACATCGGCGATGGACGACATGTCTGCCCTTGTCGTATTCGTTATTTATAGGTGATAAGAGCCGTTTAGCCTACGCACATCAGTCCCCTTGACACTGAGCTAGACCGCGGAGAGGGGCAACGCAGAAGAAGCGGGGTCAGTACAACCGAGTTCAGGTGGGAGCTCACAGTAGGGTGACAGAGTGAAGAGGTGGCGGGGGTAGGAAGTGCAGCGGTTCGGGGGGTTCGTTATCAATACGATCTAAAGCGGAGTATCAATATGGACGTCTCCTAACTTCCGATTCCAATCCAGTTTCCGCTGTTCAGGACTGAACTAAATTTGAAAATAATGGTGCGAGAACCATTACAAACTTAACAAAAAATGACTCACCACTGACAGTCAATATTTCGCTCTTGCTTGACCAAAAATTGCACTGAACTAAGGACATTAAACTAATAAACCAACGATATAAACACGGAGCGTTAAAAACTGTGTCCGTTCACTATCACTGCACCAGCGCAACTCGGCGATTTACGTAAATATGACGGATTCACAATAATAACCTAGAGGGAGGTAACAAGTTTGTTTCCAAGTGTGCCACCAGAACTTGTGAGAAAGAAACTGTAGAGTGTAAAATAGACCCACAGGTAATGGAAGAGCGGATGAATCTTTTCGATCTATGTATAGACTATAATTACTCTTCATCAACCTGGGACCTTCTGCAAGACTAATAAGGGACTAGCGATTGAATCCCCTTTGAGCCCTTTACTGGCAGAGCTTTTCATGGAACTCCTAGAGCAGGAGTTCATTTTCAAACTTGGAATGTTACCACTCACCAAAACTATTTTGTATTATAGGCGATGTATGGATGATAGCCTGGGACTGTGGAATTGAACAATTTCAAGGTATTCCTCAATGTCTCCAATTCAGTACATCCTCGGATTCAATGTACCATGGAGGTTAAAGAATTGCAGCGTATCAACTTTTTAGGCCTTAATCTCTCTAGGACAAAACAACTCAATCAAGTTCTACAGGAAGCCAACCCATACAGACACGATTATTCATCTCAGTTCTAACCATCCATGGCAACATGAAACCACTGCATTTAGACCTGGAGAGCTGTAAATGTACCTTTGGATGAAGAAGCCTACCACCAGGACGTTAATATCCTAAAGCAGATTGCCATCAACAATGGGTATATGGCAAACGCGGTAGACAATATTTTGAAGGCTACAAAAAACAGGATGGATAGAGCCAATTTAAAACGAACTCATCCCTCGGAAGCTAAAAAGTACAGGAAGGTGGTTTACATTGGGGGTATGTCAGACAGAATTATGAGTGAGGTCAAAAAAGCAAGAATTGAACCTGCTCCATATACTATCCATAAACTAAGGAGATCAGCCGCCAACCCTAAGTTGAGAAGGAAGGATGATCCATCTTCAAGTGGGGTATATCGTTTGAAATGAGCCACCCAGGACTGTGTAGGGGAGTACGTTGGAAAAACCTCTCGTTCTGCTGCAGTACCTACGTTGGGAAGAACATACTCGTATAGCCACCAAACGGAGAACTGAAGCTACGGATGCAGCTATTAAGCAATTACAACAGGTGTCGGAGGAGGTGAAGGGTCTGATCTCAGAGAATAGTAGTAGTGAATTATTTAAGTGGATAGTGAAGAGATAGTTTGTTAGGTGAAAGTGAGTCGAGAGATGCAGTTTATTTTGTATCAGTCTGACTGATGATGGAGTAATTCCTGAAATATATATTTCTTAATTTAAAAGCAAAGTGTAGAACTGAAGTCAATTTCAATCACCCAAATTATTAATAAAGAACTTAGTTTCACTGGCCCCTTACCGTAACGCACCCTTGTAAACTATTTCATAATGCAACTTAGTTTCGGCCTAGCGAAAGGATGCTTATATCATCAATAAGTCTATGTAGATAATATATAAGAACCTACAGGGGGAAAATAAATACAATAACTTAACACATCTACACTTTACTAGCTCCCCTGATCTAAGTATAATGACATTAAAGTAGGAATCTACCAAATGAAAACTGATGAGATAAAATTAATTACCTACCAACGCTCCACTAGTCCATCCATACGGGCAATAGTTAAATACACTCGGTATGGCGAAGCAAGAATTTCATCGGAATCATATCAGTTGATAATTCAATCGGAATTATATCAGTTTATACAAGGCAAGTTTCATGTGTTCCGATCTTACAAACATTGAACTCTATAGCGGTTGTTAATGGAATTTAGCGACCGACTCACTCACTCAATGATGCCACAACAGTGCATGATTTCTCCAAGTTCTCGCGGTTAGACTCCCGAAGTATTTTGCTTGTAGTCCGAACCCTTAGGGAGAGCGAATGGATTAAGTTACAGCGTTCCGGATGGTTTCAATAGATTCTTTGGGATATTAACAATATCAGACAATCAAAAAATCATTATTGTTACTACCTTAAAAGTTTTTAAGATCTTGACTTTTCAATATTTCAGCCCTCGCTACGCTTCAGGGTTGATAAAAATTGATACGGATCTTCTAAAGACCAAATAGACCCCAAATATTATTTTTGATCCATTCTTCATAATCTTTGGTCCAGTAGATTCGGAGAAAAGCCCTGGAAAGCGTACCTACGGTGGACGGATTATTGATTTAGCATTTTCAACAATGAAACTTTGTAATTAGAAAAAAAAAAAACTTTCCGTACTCCCCCTCGAAATTTGTTGTGTTACGTTTCAATGTGCATTAATTAAAAAAAAAAAAAAAAAAAAAAAAAAAAAAGTTTGTCCGCCGTCCGAAGCTTTTTTTGAAGCTACTGGACCAAACTCTATGAAATTTGGCTCAAGTCATATCGGTCGGTGACAGTGACGGATTAATAGAACTTCGTGGGTGGGGACGGTCCTTTACGGGAGTACTCCCCCCCCCCCCCCCCCCCCCCCGAGAAATTTTTTGAGACCTTGAAAAACTAGCAGTTTTAGAGATTATGGACCCACACTTTATATCAGGTTTGTAAAAATTGACGTGAAAAACATAATTTTTATTTGCACAAATTTTAGCTTGATTACCAAACATCCATGTACACAAAAAAAAAAAAAAAAAAAAAAAAAAAAAAAAAAAAAAAAAAAAAAAAAAAAAAAAAAAAATAAATAAAAAAATAAATAAATAAATAAATAAAGAATAAAATTAACAAAATATAAAATGATTATAGGTAAGTAATTTTTTGGCAAGATTGTATCGAAAAAGGCAGGGAATGAAACACACTCGTAAAACGCTGGAGAACTTCAGTCCTCGTGATGTAATATTATTTATAAATTATACTTTTATATGGTAAACACAGGATTAAATAATAATACACTCTTTATTTTTTCAATTTACTCCAGAAGTGAACAACCATTTAATAAACACTCACGGTGAAATTAAATTAACGAAGTACATTCTTGATTAATGATGAAAATACAAATAAAATATTAGCTTGTTAAAAATTTTTTTCCTATTACTGGTAAATGTAAAACAGTGAATAATTCACTTCAATAAAAAAACACTGGTTGAAATCAGCTAAAAAAACGCGATTCGTTTCTTTCTTCGTCGAAACAGTAGGTAGGTTGATTATGTATTATGGCTATTGATTATGTATTGTTACCCTTACCAAAAGCGGTAAACAAGACACAAATACAGTAAATTCCTACCGTAGTTTGGTAAGTAAACTGATGAACTCAAACTTATCCCTATTAATTAAAATCGTATTCCTTACCTTCTGCCTTATGCTTTTTAAAGAAGAAAGATGTTATCTTCCATGCTCGTTTCTTGACGGAGCTAAACTCAAACACTAAAAAAAACTTTAGTTCGCATTTAACATGAAGTTTGGTTTCTTTCTACGGCTCTTCTACTCACAAAAGGGCGACGATGGACGACACAGAACGACACGGACCACCGTTGCCAACCTGCTTCGATGATTTTTCCCTCAAGCACTACTGGAAATCTCAGAGTTTACCGACGAAAATTTTGACACAACCCACGTAAATCTCCGATCGATACCCCGTGGCACCTACGCAGTTTGTGGGCCTACTAAAATTCAAACGAACAAATTAGTAAAATGGCGGTGACAGATTAGTAAAACCAATACAGTTTCCCCACAGTATAAAGTTCCTTCATCTATACTCGTATTTTTGTCAACCTACAAAGCGACGGCTGATTCTATTCTGACGTTCCTTCGCAACAATTTTTTTCTTCTGCCTCTCGGGGGCCCCCCCCCCCCCCCCCCTTTAATCCGTTTTGGGTCGGTGATGTGCAAGTAACACCGGCGTCAGTTTGATCAATCCTAAATGGTAGTAATTAAGGGCTGAGATATTGAAAAATTGAGATCTCGAAAGCTTTCAAGGTAATAGTAACGTTTATTTGAGTCATATTTATGTACATTATCCCAAAGAATCGGTTGAAACCACCCTAGTCACTGTACGTACATCTGTTTGCTCTCTTTAATCGCTAGAATTTTTGCAGGAAAAAAATAAAATAAAAATGAAAATCAAGATGGGAGCACATTTTACCTGGCGGAACATAGTAAAAATCGCCTTGTAACTATGAAGCTTGTTTCTACTAGTATAATTCCAATAAATTTTTCACTTCCCGAAACCGGATTTATAATAACTTTTGTCACCTGTAAAAGGACTTTCGGATCGTGGGTAGTTGATTTATTTTATATTAAATTCCAGTTGTCGGGCCAGCTTGTATGTAAAATAGGTACCTACTAGAAAAGTGTGGGTGTGTTGTTTGATTTAATTAATTTCTCCTCGGTAGGCGTCTACACCTACATGTAAATATATTTAGATACCTAATGTATAATATATTTCGATGAATAATAATAGAAGACAGGTGTTCTGCACAAGTGCTCTGTAGAAGGACTATCCAATCCCGAAAGAATAAACCTTTGTTTAATAATTTGCAGAGTTTTTTTAATTCGATTTTCTGATTTCATGTATCATGAAACGTAAACCAACAAATTTTGACGGGAGGTTAAATTTTTTTCTTGGTCGGTTTCAAAGGTCTATTATTGAAAACAATAAACAAAAAAAAAAAAAAAAAAAAAAAATAAAAAAATAAAAAAAAAAAAAAAAAATAAAAAAATAAAAAAAAAAAAAAATAAAAAAATAATAATAAAAAATAAATAAATAAACACCTAAATAAATAAAATAAAATGAAATAATAATCTAACTGTCTACACTATAGTAGTCTTTTTATGCTACTTAAAGCTAACAAGCGTAGTGAAATTTATAATAAATTCTATTGACTACGTATAAATTGAAGTATGTATTATAGGTAACAATAACAGCTATGGGTTTTGAAAAAGTTAAAAAAGTATTTAAAAAAATAAAATAAAATAATTAATAATAATAAATAAAGCATTGCACTAGGTAGTCCTCGAGAGTGATTGGAAAGGCTGATTTGAATGAGCCATATGCGCTCAACAGGGTAGCAAATATTAGAGCTATTGCAAACAAAACGGTACAGAACATTGGTGACGGACTGCCTATTTAGATTGAGTGTCAACACCACCGCGAAGGATTTAGAATAATCCTCTCCATCACGCCTCCAATCAACAGAGATAATTAATTGAGTTACTGCGGTAATTTACACTACCCCTAAAAGTCAGTTTGCAGCACAGTTGTCTAACAGAAGCTCTAAATTTATGTTAATTGGTCAACATTGAAAGCTATTTCTTCAAAAAGATTGAAGACGTAATTTTCCGAAATTTCACATGATAGCCTTAAACTATTCCTCTTTATAATAGCGTTGGTATTTTTTGCGACTTCAGCCGCAATTTATTATTTTTATAAGGATTTCAATTTTTTCAGTTCAAATTCCCACGAGGTCATTTCTGTCATACTAATTCAACTTAGCCCGCCAGGTCTACTCCATGTCCACGCTGCCACTGACAACCTGGACATCCAGGATCACTGCAGACCCATCGGGCTTGTCGGCAACGATATCCGGCTTCTTGCCCTGGTCACTCTGCATGTGATATAATCTCTCCCTTTCGACATCCCAACCGCTGGGTGACAAAGCGCCTGCTATCTGCTTTGAAACCGTAGAATACGGCCGCCTTGGTCCGAAGACACTGCTGCACTACATGGTACAGGTCCTCATTTTTACCCCGACAGGCACGGCAAAGGGTGTCCACTGTCCCGCGACTGCCCCTTGAACACCTCACCGAGGAGGCTAGTAACACACGCACATATACACAAACACACACACACACACACACACACACACACACACACACACACACACACACACACACACACACACACACACACACACACACACACACACACACACACACACACACACACACACACACACACACACACACACACACACACACACACACACACACACACACACACACACACACACACACACACACACACACACACACACACACACACACACACACACACACACACACACACACACACACAAACACACACACACACTAAGAAATACACCTATGGATTTTTTTCACGGATTCGGTCTTAGAATGGTCTGAAACGGATTTGTAAGCAGGTATTTTTTTCTCATGTATGGGTTGTCCCCCACTCCTCTAGATCAATTCCAATCGGTCGCCCCTCTTAAACAAGAAGCCGATATTCCAGAATAACCGAAATTATCTACGTCAGACCTCCAAGAATCATGATTAAACATTTATTGTATGACATTGTTTGTGCACTCTCTTCCTCAATTTAGTAATTGATCCTTTTTATTTCAAAACTTTCTCCGCTTTATTATGTTGAAAAAGCTAAAATTACATTATTACTGCCAGGATCAAGCTCGTCTCAGTGAAGCTCCCCCCAATGTAGAAATGAGAAAAGGGTCGGTTTTCCTGCCATTTCCTAGGGGTTTCATACTATGTAATTTCATTGTTCGTTACAGGAGATTACTACACTCCGCGGAAGAGCAGAAAACAAGAACCGCAGATGTACATGATCTCAAACACTAATGAAAACGAGGCCTAACATACACTTGAGGAAAGTGGAATTCGCGGCTTACGAAGTTCCTTCTTCCCTTTTTTGCCTCCTCTGGGTTTTCTGCTACTAAAAGGCTCAGGACCCGACTCGAATACAGTTAGCGGCTGAGCTCCGATCAGCCCAGACTTCGTGTAAAGGCAAAGAACATGTTCTTGCGTACACCATAGAAAAATCTTGTTATTCATTAATGCCCCCATGTTACAAGAGCTATATTTTCTTCAAGATACACTGTACTTACTTAATTTCAATTTTATTAGCTAATTGGGTATCTAACTTGTTGAAGAGTAGTGACATTTTTATAAATATTTTTAACGATCACGTCAACATCCAGCGTTCTTATAGGTAGCATAAAATTTCGAATAAATCGATGGCTTTACGATTATTATTTCTAATAATGTTGCTTTATTATTTTCAATAATGAACCTTAGCAATCGACCAAGAAGAAGAGCCCCGCTCAAACTTGTTCGTTCGCGGTTCAAAACGCGAATACTCTAAAAAAAGAAAATTTTCAAAATTCGTCCGTCCAAAGTGTTATTTTGGCTCTACAAAATTATTTTCCCCCTATGTTATTCGAAATTGTACTCGGATTTCCAATACATCCCTTGTTCTTCTACCTAAAATATCAATTTTTTGGGCATAAATCACAACATTTCTTCTATAAATACAATTCTAAACAATTTCTGTTCCATTAAGAAAGTAATAGAGGATTAAATGTTTCGTCGATTTTCCACTAGAAATTATTAAATTGATTGATTCATAAGAGAGTAAGATTCTACTTCAAAATTTGCAGTACTCGAAAAATACCAGTTATTTGCAAAATAAGGGTATACTTTGATTATTCGACTGAGTTCCCTTAAGAAAAAGTTGTGGGAAGCTCAATTCTGTGTCGATTGACGACCAATTTCTGTTTACTATTCTCAAATGATAAACCTTTGCAATCGACCGAAAATTTTGTTGTTAACCTCCCTTAAAAATTTGTTGGTAGAATCCAAAAATCGAATTGGAGAAACCCTGCAAATCATTACACAATGGTTATTTCTATATTAGCGCGGAACACTGGTCCGTAATTATTAGACCCCATTAATAGTACATTTACTATCGAAACTTGGGGCTTTGGGCATCGCAAATGGGTTCATTGCATTAGAGCAATAGGACCCTATAATTTTACGCTTTTAGAAAGTTGACGAACACGATCTATGACTAATTACAATTGATGTATTTTAAAAAGTTGCTGAGAGAATAAATCTGTCTTTGAGGACCCTCAGCTGATAAGTTGTTTTCCGTATTTAATAACACTGTTTTCAAGCGATTCCAAAGAAACTCCATTGCAAATTATAGCACGTCCAAAAAATCGAAGTATGCTTTTTAAACGAAATTTCTTAAATTTTGGTCCACTAATTTTTGATAGAAGCTTCGAACGGCGGACGGACGGATTTATTTTTATTCGATTTTTGGATTCTGCGCATCTTGAAACGTAAACCAATGAATTTTGGAGGGGGTTCAAAAACAATTTTTTCTTGGTCAGTTATCAAGATTCACTACCCAAAATAATCAATTAAAATCCGTTCGTGGAAATTAGTTATGGGTATTATATCGATGCTACTTTGATTCGGCCTGCATTTTTCTGTATGTGTATGTGTCAACTTTCCGTGCTAAGGGCAGCACATTTGTAGCTAGCATCTTGCAATTTGGTAGGAAGACTCCTAAGACACTCAAAATAAGTCGTATAATTTTTTGTTCCGATCCCACTCATTGTTGCGACGATATCGTTGACAACTACAAACAAAACATCTCATAAATACGTGCTTGGTATTGTTTTCGATTGTTTTGGATCGATTGAGACCTTTCTGCCCACGGTGGGTAGCGCCACTTACACTACATGTAAGCCTATCATTATTTATGAAGATACGAAAAAAAGGATGACAGGCTCGCTTAAAAACGCACGACAACAGTACCGGTCCCGCTGCACGAAGGGAGACTCTCATGAGGATGCATGAAGGGCCTTCTCCTTCGGAATCGCAGTCAATGGACGGAGGAATGGAAGTATTTCGGGGAGCAGTATATCCATGCTATAACAGTGCAGCAAAAGTAGGAGTCGCATTACTCGGCTAGTGTAATCAACCCTTTATGAATGGGATATATATTTTGGTGAGAATTGCAAATAGATCGTGATTTTACTGGATATACACTGTCCATTATACTCTAACTTGAATATTATGGTACAGATAGAACTGCTTTTACAAATCACAATAAGTTCCCCCCCCCCCCATCTCACTAAACACTTTGAAATTTTGAATTACTGAGAATGGTTTCTCATTTCTCAGATAAATCCAATTCTTCTACAAAAATAATATCACAACCGATCGAAAAATAATTCGGCAAAATTGGGTGAGAATCGCGTAAATTGTACAGGTTCATTTCCCCCTCTTTCACTCCTCCTCACAAAAACTCAGTCATCGAAATGTACCAATTTTAAGGAGATCCAAACCCAAAGAGTGAAAAATACCATGAAATAAAGGAAAATATGACGATTCATTGGAATTACCTCCTTCATTTACCCCCCACTGTTAGTAGGTTCGGAACTTTATGGTTTGTTGCTCAACTGGAGTGAAATCTGGATCGAACAAATAAACAGTCACAAAGATTGGAATAGAATAGTGACAGCATCAGAATTGGTCACTGTAAGCCCCTCCATTCTCCCATTTCCAAAATGAAATTTTAAACTCCTTACATGTGTTTTAAAACTTTTAAAACTAGAACAAACTTTTGACTGAACAAGAAAATTGATCGAAAACTATAGCATGGGCAGCATTTGTATGAATCGTCAGAAAATCCTAAATTCTCAAGGTTTGTTGCACAACTAGAATTGGACTAAAATTGGGCTCGAACAAAATACAAATTATGAAAATGAGTTGAGAATTGTAGCCTGGGCTGCGTTGAAAAAATTAGTTGAAAAATTTAAGGAAAAATTTGTTTTAAAACTAGAACAAATTCTTGACTGAACAAGGAAATTGATCGATAACTATAGCATGGAGATTCTTTATTTAACTTCCCCTTCTTTTCACTGCCTACTTGATCAAGCTTGGTTGTTTCCCGTATTCTTTTATTAATTTTTGATTGTTGGTATATCGTTTGTATTATACCATTTACAAATTAAATCACAGTTAAAATACTCGCAAAAAAAAAAAAAAAAAAAAAAATTAGAAGTTTTTTGTGGTGATTGAATTAGTTTAATAGAAAAGATTGAAACGATCTATTGTAGCAATTGAAAATAATTTAAATGTATAGATCATTGAAATGGTTTTAATAATCATTAAAAACTCCATAGTGGAATATAGTCAATCAAGATGTAGGTAACGTACAACTTCGAAATCGGTCATTTAGGAAACAGAAAAATGATACTTGAAGTAATTTATGTTAGCGCATGCTCAGAATGGAATAATGATTTGGGGAAAAATGAAATTGGTATAGGGAACAATCTGCAGCCGAACCCTAAAATTCCCGGAAAATGTAATAAAAATCTGATGAAAACTCGGTAGACCTTGTTCCTGGGAGTACACTTTCGCGCATGCACAGGAGGTAGTAATGATGCACTCATGTTGAAACAAACTTGGAATAATTAAACCATCCCCCCAACTAT
Source organism: Adelphocoris suturalis (assembly GCA_030762985.1). Lineage (NCBI taxonomy): Eukaryota > Metazoa > Arthropoda > Insecta > Hemiptera > Miridae > Adelphocoris > Adelphocoris suturalis. Next base: position 96,095,121 of record CM061042.1, read on the forward strand.
GCACCGAATTTGAGCGGGATTGGGCGACTAGGGCGTAAAAAATGACACTAGAACAATTTTTTGTTTGCGCATGCGCAGAATGGAGTATTGAGAAAAATGAAATTGGTAGGGAACAATAAAAAGCCTAACCCACGTTCTACCAGAAAATGTAACCAAAATCAGATAAAAACTAGAGATTAACCTTGTTCTTGGGAGTAAACTTTCGCGTATGCGCAGGAGCTAATAATGATTCAATCATGTTAAAATGGAATAATAAACTATTGGGTCCCAACTATGCACCAAATTTGAGCAGGATTGGACGGTTAGGCGTATAAAAATGATGCTTGAAGGAATTTATGTTTGCGCATGCGCACAATGAAGTTTTGATTTTAGAAGTATGGAATTGATACTGGGACATTTACAGTCTAACCCGCACATTCCCTGAAAATATTATCAAAATCGGATAAAAACTGTTGAAATCAGGCTCGTTTAAAAAGTAATACATATCCGAGCATGTGCAGTAGCTACTAATGATAGGATTATGTTGAAATTATTAGGAAATGTTCAAATTAACTTCTTTAACCTATCCTCCAAATTTGAGCGAGGTAAAAGCCAGTATTTATAAATTAATGTACTGCCGAATGGGTAAATAATTACGTTAATAGGTCTCCAACTCCACAGAGTGTCGTCTAGCACTGTGGTGACATTAATAAAGGGGTATTCTTTAATAAAATTTAAGAATATGTAGATAATAATATTAGGAATCAGAAGAATGTACTGCTGTACATATTTACGAACCTAAAGATTTCCTTCTTTACTTAAATTACTTTCCTACACAACAGTTTACTGTTCTCAAGTATTTAATTTTTGCCGTCTTGATTGGAGTTGAATAACTGGTTGATGGAAAATGAAAAAATTTCTGATTCACTATGGGCGGATTGCGTAGGAAGATTCTACGTCTACTGGGTCAGAAGTGGAGACTAGTCTCAATCCCCCGTCCCTTCCCAATATGACAGGAAAACAGGGCAAGAAGAAGATGAAGAACAAAATCTACCAGAGTTAGAACGAACATCAACACTTCTTTGGAAATTTCGGCAATGACTCGGAATTATTATTGAAATTTGACTCTGGAGTGAGGAGTGATTGTGAATTATGTGAACTATGCAGTGCTCATTTATAGTATGTGAATTATGTAGACTTATATAAGTAATTATTTGATACATCATACGTGAAAGTCTATTATTGTTTGTTGAGGCAGAAATGATAGCAAGATAATAATGTGCTATTTTTAATATGTATCCAAGGAACTCCTTGTAATCATACGGGTTATACAATAAAATTGAATTGAATTGAAATATTTAATTTAAAATCATGATAAGGAAGAAAGTATTATTTTGTAAAACAATCTTGTATTAGCCATTATTTTGTCAATAAAATCTCTCTCTCTCTTTTTTTTTCTCAGTGCGAGACATGAACCATCATAGACAAACAGAGAGACATCAAACACAGACATGAAACAAAAAGCTGATCAGCAAGCTCTAAAATGCAAAAAACCAGTGAAAAGTTTGATTGAAAATTTGAAGAAAAAAATTGTTTTTTGACTTCTCTTATGAACTAGGCTTCCCTACCTTCGGTAGTGTGAAAGCAAAAGTAATCACTTTAGAGGTAGCTCCATTGGTGTGGAATTCAATATCCATCGTTCTCACATGAATAATGACTTTGGGGAGTTTTCTCACATTACGGGTTCAATCGAAAATGGTGCTAAAAATTCATAAGAATTTCAGTAATAGTCAAGCGAAGGAACTGGCTACAATTATTGACATGAAACAGAACGGTTGAGTATTAATTACTTCGATAATTGATTTCAATTACTTTCCTTGAGTATCTGTAAATGATGTTGGTACAGTAATTAATTAGTATTGTTCAAACAATCAAATCCATTGGTTGTTTGCTCACGATTACTTCAACAGTAAGCACTTGCAATTACCAATACTATTCCTGCAATGTTAGTCGTATGAACTAAGTATTCCTTTTTCTGTTTACAAGTAATGGTACCTAATGGATTGTTTAAAGACCACTTCAAGGAAGTGAACAAAAAGAAGAGTAATCAACATTACAAATGCTCGTTACTGGATTGGGGATGGACAATGGTGACGAAATGACACAAATTATAACCATTTTGATACTACCACAATTCCTCAGCAACGTTTCACACTTCTATGTACATAATTTCCAGAACCTTTGATAAGGTTCAAATGTTTTTCTTGCAAAAGATTCACTATAAGTTGCAAGAGAACCGAATACTTAGCTATGATTCAGGCACAAATAATAAAAATTGGTTACTATTGCCCACTTTAGTCAGTTTTTCGAAAGCTTAGATTTTTACTATGAAACGCACCATAAAAGCAGAAAAACATCGATGTTTTTCGAACCATCCTGTTAAAAATCCAGGCATGTCAAGGATGTACTTTTTTGTAGTTCTGAATAACAAAAAAATTAACAATTCGTTGTATTGTGCAGATAGTCGGTATTGCGGATTTCCCGACTGAATAGTTAACAACAAGGCTTAACCAATGACTCGCACAATGAAACAGGGCAGTTTCCCATTCATCTCCGATGATTTTCGGTCGCCACCATTGTGGAGCGACCCTCATAGCCTTGACAAACACATTTGTCAAGCCCGAGACCACTTCTAACGAGGAAATTTTCTATTGTTCAGCAATAGTCATTGCATCTACCATCTTCAATTCAACAAAACTCGGGACACCGTTTTTTTCGTACACACATAGGTAAGTACAATGTGATGTGATGCTCATCACCTCACACTTTCAAATCATTGCTACAATTTTATATTTAGCTTATTTCCTAATATATTTTCAGGGATGACGTAACTAACCTAGAAAATGGTAAAAAAATAAGAATGAATAAACGCAACATTTTTTTTATTGGCCAGCATTGAAAATTTGGATGAAAAAAGTACAGACAATTCGAAAATAAATTATCTGTGTGACAACGTGCAAAATGAATAATAAAACGCTGCACATTATTACACAGCGGTTTATTATTTCTGTGATAGATAGCCCTTCTACGCAGATCATTGGTCTATAATTATTAAACCCCGTATGTAATATATGATCGGAACATGGCGCATCGTGCCTCCGAGAAGGGTCACACTTTAACAGTTTCAAGACCCGGCAATTTTACGCGTCACAGTAAAGATGTTTAAAAAACGGGAAAATGATGCTTGAAGTAACTTACGTTTGCGAATGCGCAAAACGGAGTAATGATTTGAGAAGTATAACATTGATAGTGAAATTGAGAAAACTGAAACTGGTAGGATACAATCTACAGCCTAATCCACATGTTGGGAAGTGGTGGAAGATAGGTAGTATGTCCTAACATGTCGTCCTATCCATCTGCTTCTACTCCCACCTTTTATCAGATCAGTTCAGTTTGCCGTCGGCTTTCCTCTTGCCCGCAACACCCTCCTGCTATTTTCAGCGCATAAAACTCATCCTTCCATAAAACCAGTATTCCTGTCATTGTACATCATTACCCCCACTCGTGTATTACGTCAATTCGCGAGTGAATGATCTTCCTGCAAACGACGGAGACAAACGGGGCCCCGTACATCGACTGCGATTAACCGGCTGGTGAGTTCCTTTCAAACTTTCCATTCCTTTCATTTCAACTTACATATATATCTGTTTTCCACTGTTCCATCATTGCTCTCTTTTACATTTAACTTTAAATAGATATTCTTTATCGAACATAAAATTGGTCCTTCGGGCCGGATCATTCATACCTGTTTACAGTCCACTAAAGAAAGTAATTTTAATATAGTTCATTGTGGTCAGCCATATTAGAATTGCGTTGCGTAGGTTCAGTTCCCCGTACTTTCTCCTTTGTTCAGTTTTCAGGGGATTCTCTTTGGAGTTACACTCTTTTAGCCAAAACAAGTTAGGTTGGTACCTAGCATTCTTATCAGTAGGCTTATCCAAGAACTCTGCTAAAGCCTTTGTTTACGTTCTCCATCCTTCGCAATGTCCAAGGCAGCGGAGGCTTTGAAGGCACTCCAGGGCCGCCGTGAACGATATTGGCAACAACTGCAAGCCACTTACGCATTAATTTCTAAATTACCTGCACAAACAGATAATTTCATCGCAAGATGCAAGAACCTTAAAGCTCTATCAGCCAAATTCGAAGAAATTCTCATCGAGATAGAACGTTTAATTTCCGTCAATCCCGAATTAACTGATGATACTGTTAAAAATCAATTGAGTTTTGATGACGTATATTTTGCTTGTATTTCTGAATTTGAAAAATACAATTCGCAACCATCTACCAGTACTGTTGCGCTTCCGACATCTCAATCTTCGAGGCGACCTTTACCAGAAATCAAAATACCTACATTCTCGGGGGATATTCAATCTTTTGAATCCTTTATCTCTCTCTTTGAATCAATGGTCAATAAAAATGAAGATTTATCTACGATCGAGAAATTTAGTTATTTGAAATCGCATTTAACCGGTGAACCTAAGGATTTAATCGATTCAATTCCGTATAATTCAGCTAACTATAATCTCGCTCTCAAAACATTGAAAGATAAATATGGCAATCAGAGAGTTAGAATTTCTTATCACTTCAACAAAATCTTGAACATGCAACCGATCAAACAACATTCCATTGTGCAACTAAGGGAGCTAGTAAACACAGTTCATATTAGTGTTGAGGCGATCAAAAGAATGAAATTACCCGATCTTGGCGGTACACTTCTACTACACTTTATTCTAAGATTGCTGGATTATAGTACTCGTAAAGCTTTCGAAAAGGAACATATATCCACACCCGTTCCAACTTACGACCAGCTCATATCTTTTCTTCAGAATCAATGTTTAATTGATGAAATATCGAATCAGGATCCAGTTAAACTAAAACCTGTAGATGCTAATAAGGTAAATAACAAATCATCTATTATCTCTAAACTCAATCCACGCAAAACATTTTTTGCAACACAATCAACTGATAATCAGAAAAGGGCTTCGACATTGAATCTTTGTAAATTGTGTTCGAAGGGTACACATAGGATTATCAAGTGTTGGAAATTCCTAGAAATGCCCATACCACAGCGTATTGACACAATCAAATCCTTGAATTATTGCACGATTTGTTTATATTATCATCCTGACAAACCTTGTTCTTCGTTAGGCCAATGTCGGTGGTGTTCCAACACAAAACACAATCGCTATTTATGCACTCAATCTCCCAAGTCGGAAAATGAAAGTTCATCCACTTTTCATCATTCTCCGGTAGTACAAACTACCGCAAATGATACAGCTGCTTCATCCAGTTCGGCGGTCACTACTAATGCCCTTTCTTGCCGCCTTGATAATCGCTATGTTCCTTCAACTCAAGTACTTCTCGGTACCGCTCAGGTACGAATCCTTCATTCGTCCGGCCCCTGTCGCATCATAATTGATAGTGGATCTGAGGTTAATTTCATATCCGAATCACTTGTCCAAACATTAGGACTTCCTCGGAAGCCGTGTCCCTATCAAGTCACTGGCGTCGGACAAATGGGTCCGCTTCCTGTCAAAGGAATTACATCATGTACCTTATCTTCCATGCATGATCCAGATCATGTCATAACATTTGAAGCTGTGATTACTCCTCGTATCGCTATTGACGTTCCTTCCGCCACACTACCTAATACTGTTGCTTCTCGATTTTCACAAATTCCTCTCGCAGATCCAAATTTTTACGTGAAGTCGAAAGTTAGTATGCTCCTCGGAGTTCAGGCGTCATTGGAAATTCTGAGTCAACCATTTACTATGATTCGTGGTAATCCTTCGGCTACCCAAACCATATTCGGCTACGTTCTCAGCGGTAATGTTGAAACCCAGGTTAATGGTTCCCAACGTCAGTCATTCATGGTCCAAAGTTCTCAAAATTCTATTGATGAGAATCTCAAAAGATTCTGGGAACTTGAGGAAATATCCTCGAATATTCCACTTTCGCCCGAGGATGAATGGTGCGAAAATCACTTCCGATCAACTATTCGTCGTAATTCTTCTGGCCAATATATTGCTAGTCTACCTTTTAAAGACGGTGAACGTCCTTTATTAGGCTCGAACAGAGAGATTGCTCATAAACGTCTCGCAAGTTTGGAAACTCGTTTTCGTCGAGATTCTTCGTATTCTCAACTCTATAAAAATAATATTCTCGATTATGTACATCAAGGGCTCGCAGTTCCAGCTTCGTCGCAATCAGATTATCTTCTCACTCATCACGGTGTTGTAAAAGATTCAAACACTAGCCCATTGAGAGTTGTTTTCAACCCATCAGAAACATGTTCCACTTTCCAAACATTAAATAGTTTTCTCTGTACCGGACCCAAATTACAATCCGACATAGGAAATATCACTCTTCTGTTTCGGCTCCATCCTGTAGCCCTCACATGTGACGTGAAGGGTATGTTTCTCGCAATATCAATAAACGAAGAAGATCGTAAATATCAACATTTTCTCTTCCGATTCGATCCAAACGAATCAGTTCAAGAATGGGAACTAACTTGTCTCATTTTCGGTATGGTTTCTTCTCCATATATCGCACAGAGGGTATTAAAACAGCTTTGTGACGATGAGGGTAATTTATTCCCATTAGCTGCACAAATCCTTTCGACTTGCTGCTATGTTGACAATATAGTGTGTTCAGTTTCATCCCATGAAGAAGCAGTAAAACTTCATAACGACCTTACTCAACTACTAGCTAGTGGTGGTTTCATTCTTCGCAAATGGGCATCTTCCGATAAGCGTGTATCTGATGTCATAGCGTCAGAGCTTCGCGATCATCCCCGTCCTTTGGGATCTGTGGAATCTATAAAAATCCTAGGTACCGAGTGGGATCCAGTATCTGATGCATTCTGTTATATGATAGAGGATTTTACAATAAAGGAACCTACGAAACGCTGTGTTCTCTCTCAGATTGCTCGCATTTACGATTTAAATGGCTATATAGCGCCTGTCGTTTTCACTTTGAAACTCCTACTACAAAAAATCTGGCTTGTAGGATTACAGTGGGATGATCATCTTCCTAATGATTTAACTCAAGAATGGATTTTGATTACTTCAGATATTCCATCTCTATCTCAGCTTCGTATTCCTCGCTATATTATGGGCCATGCCAATTGGCATTCGGCTCAGCTCATCGGCTTTGGTGATGCATCTCAGCAAGGAATGAGCGCGGCGCTTTATCTTCGTGTGGTTCAAAGCGATGGTTCTGTGTCTTGCAACTTGATAAAATCAAAAACCAAAGTAGCTCCACTCAAAACGGTCAGTATACCTAGGCTCGAGCTTTGTGCTGCCCTTCTACTATCTCGCATAGTTCATTCTGTTCAGACCATGGTGGATACCCTTCAGGTTCAGGAATTGTATCTCTTCACTGACTCCACCACTACACTTTCGTGGATTCATACACCACCTTATAAATTAGTCACATTCGTTGCGAATAGAGTGGTTGAAATCACTGACAATACTCCCATATCATGTTGGCGGTATGTACCTACTTCACAAAATCCGTCAGATATAGCAAGTCGCGGTTTACTCGCCTCCGAATTAATTACATGTGACATGTGGTGGCATGGTCCTTCCTTTTTGCTGAGTGACTTGTCACAATGGCCATCTCGCCAGTTCATCATTCCAGACACAATACCCGAAATGAAACCACGAAATACCTTCGCAACTACTAAAATTGTAGTTTCTCCTATTCTGCCTCTCATTGAAAGGTGTTCCACTTTATCAAAACTTATTCGTATCATAGTCTATATTCAACGTTTCTGCGAAAATTGGTTTTTGCCTAAGGAACAATACATCAAAGGTCCAATGAGAGTTGAAGAACTCAACCGAGCATTATCAAGTGCTATTCGTATCACCCAATATCATTATCTTGCGGAGGAAATCAACCATTTAAGAAATGGTGAATTGTGTTCTAATAGATATCGAAGTCTGACACCATTCCTCTCACTGGAGGGTTTAGTCATGGTGGGGGGTAGACTCGAGAATTCTCCGCTTCCTCTGAAAACTAAGCATCCACTATTAATACCAAATAAGAGTCCTCTAGCGATTCTTATCGTTGAACATTATCATCTCAACTCCTTACATGGTGGTCCGAAAATTGTTCAAGCCCTCGTTCAAAGATATTATTGGATCCCTTCGATTCGACAGCTCATTCGATCAAGGCTTCATAAATGTTTAGTTTGTTTCAAATTTAAAGCCAAACCTAAGCAACCTCAAATGTCTGATCTACCTAAGTCCCGTTTTTCTGAAGATCGTTGTTTCCGCAACACTGCAATAGATTTTGCTGGTCCATTTTACATCAAAACGTCTTTGAGACGCACTGCAGCTAAAACTAAAGTATATGTGGCTATTTTTGTGTGTATGGCAGTAAAAGCCACTCATATTGAACTCGTTTCCGCCCTATCAACTGAAGCTTGCTTAGCAGCATTGGATCGTTTTATAGCACGCAGAGGACTTCCAACAAAAATTTATTCAGATCGAGGACGAAATTTCATCGGCTGTGCAAGGGAACTCAAAGAAATAAATCAGTTTCTCCAACAATCGAGGACATCTTTCATTGAACACTTAGGACAACGTGGCATCGAATGGATTCATCATCCCCCCTATTCTCCGAATTTCAACGGTCTCGTCGAAGCTGCGGTGAAATCAACGAAATTTCACATGAAGAGGGTCATAGGCACTCAAGTCTTCTCCTATGAAGAAATGCACACTCTTCTAACTCGCATCGAAGCGGTGTTAAATTCCCGACCTCTCTGCGCTCTTTCAAATTCACCGGACGATGACTTCAACTACTTAACCCCTGGACACTTCCTCATCGGTGTACCTCTCTTGTCGAGACCCGAGCTTGACATCACTGATGTTCCCCTCAATCGCCTAAATCGATGGCAAACAGTCAGCCACGCTCTTCAGTCTTTCTGGCGTCGATGGCGAAGAGAATACCTTCACACCCTCATGCAACGCACGAAGTGGACTTCGCCTGAAAAGAACGTCGAGGTTGGAGATTTGGTGCTGCTTTACGACGCCACTTCCTCTCCGTTGTCTTGGCCCTTGGGTCGGGTGGAGGACGTGAGTCCGGGCGTTGATGGTGTGGTCAGAGTTGTCAAGGTTCGAACACCTAATGGCTCAGTCCTGAGGCCGACCAACAAAGTTGTCGGACTTCCTCAGGAATAAACCCAATAACTCAATTTCAAACCCAATTTAGAAGTCATATTCTTTCTTTGATAATTTTTCCTTTTCTAGTTATTTTTCGTTTTCAATATCTTATTCAATTTTGTATTTTGATTAATTCATTTGCGTTTGTACCTACATAAAGATCTCCTTTATTCTTCAGGCAGACCACAATGATATCTAATTTTCTAAAGAATAATTTTTTCCCTCTCCTTTTCATCATACCATCCAAACATACATTTGGGTGGGGGGTATGTTGGGAAGTGGTGGAAGATAGGTAGTATGTCCTAACATGTCGTCCTATCCATCTGCTTCTACTCCCACCTTTTATCAGATCAGTTCAGTTTGCCGTCGGCTTTCCTCTTGCCCGCAACACCCTCCTGCTATTTTCAGCGCATAAAACTCATCCTTCCATAAAACCAGTATTCCTGTCATTGTACATCATTACCCCCACTCGTGTATTACGTCAATTCGCGAGTGAATGATCTTCCTGCAAACGACGTAGACAAACGGGGCCCCGTACATCGACTGCGATTAACCGGCTGGTGAGTTCCTTTCAAACTTTCCATTCCTTTCATTTCAACTTACATATATATCTGTTTTCCACTGTTCCATCATTGCTCTCTTTTACATTTAACTTTAAATAGACATTCTTTATCGAACACCACAAATTCCCAGAACATGTAATCAAAATCTGATGAAAACTAGACCTTGTTCTCGGAGTATTCTTTTGCGCATGCGCAGGAGCTAATAATGATGCAATTAGGTTGCAATTAACATGGACTAATTAAACCATTGTCCCCCAAACATGCATCAAATTTGGAGTGGGACTAGGGCGTAAAAATGATGCTTGACGGAATTCGCGTTTGCGCATGCGCAAAACGGAGTAATGATTTGAGAAGTATGGAATTGATAGTGAACCATTTGTACCCTAACCCGCACATTCCCTGAAAATTTCATCAAAATCAGAAGAAAACTGTTGAAATTAGGCTCGTTTAAAAAGGAATACATATTTGCGCATACGCAATTGCTACTAATGAAAGGATTATGTTGAAATTTGTAGGGAATCATCAAATTAACTTCTTCCACATATCCTCCTAATTCGTGCGAGAGCGGACAACGTGGGCGTGAGAAAATGATGGTTGATGGAATTTACGTTTGCTCATGCGCCGAAAATTCCATAAGAACTGGTTGAATATTGGGGAAGTTAAGCTTGTTACAAGGATTAGCGTACATACGCACACAGAGATAGAGAAAAATTCCAATATTGGTATTATACCAGCTGATATGTATACGTGGCAATTTTTATGTATTCCAGTATCACTATTTAGCGATTATTGATGGAATTTCAAGCTTGATCGTCTATTCAATAGATTCGCAAATAGCACGTGATATCTCTATCGTCTCGCGCTTAGAAATTCGAAGGTTTTTTCTCTCGATATTCAAGCCCTTGGGGAAAGCGAACTATTCAACGTATAGCGTTGTGGGTGGCTTAATCGATAGTTTGGAATTAAATTTATCATTGAAAAGTAATAAATTACGACTGTTGCTTAGAAAGTTTTCGAGATATCAATTTTTTTAAAACTGTTTAGCCTTTTAATACAGCCCTTCAGGGTTGATGAAAATTGATGCCGAGCTTCTAGGACCATCTAGACCCCAAATGTGATTTTTAACACAAGTTTCATGTACTTTGGTCTAGTATTCGAACGGCGGACGGACGGATTTTTTTAAATTCGATTTTTGGATTCTACGCATCTTGAAACGTAAACCAAAAAATATTCAGGGGGTGTTTATTTTTATTTCTTGGTCGATTACAAAATTTCATTATTGAAAATAATAAACCAAAAAATGCCAATTCAGTGTGGAATGCATTGAAAAGAAACCATTTTAAGAACGCCCATCTGAAGCTATGTCTTGTGGCAAGGCTTCGCAGATAAGAGGCACGCCTATTTTGCTATTTTGATCCAGGGGGATGTGAGATTCAATAGGGTGACTTTTTGGGACATTGAGAAGCGTTTCTGATGATTTTCGCTTACAACCGAATCGTTGCTATGGAATTGTATCTCTTCCATTTCCCATAATACAAAAATCGTTCGCCAGTCGTTGGAAAGATATCAATTTATGCTAAAATCTTGCGAAGTCTAAACCGCTTCGAAAATGAACGCAGCTTAGCAACACAAAAAGTTAGTAATGAACTATAAACAATCATCAAGGTATAATAACATGATTTAGTAGTAAGCAGGCTGGCTTACTACGAAGGCAAATATGGTAACCGAAACATGAAAATTCCTCCCGGGTTCACGTACTCGTACGCAAGCTAGTTTCCAAATGTACGAGTATAAGGCTTGCCTTCAATTTCCTATGCATTGTGATTCAGTCGAGAAACCCGTTTTTTTTTTCTTGATAATTTATGTCTTTACTTTGGCTCGTAGAATCGAAAAGTGTTACGTTACGTTACCGAAAAGTGTTACTTTTGATTTTCTGATGCTCTATAAGAGAGTTTTAGTTCTTCCCGTAAGATTTTTTCCCGTTGACGCGTAGAGCAGGGTCTAGAGCAAGCAGCTAGAGATGCTAGCTCTTCACGTGATTTTTACGCGTATTTCTACACGTATACGCGAAAAACCAAACGCTAACGTCTCTATAAGTGTTTCAGAAGCTGTTTCGTATTCTTTTCGTACAACCTATTCTTATTTAAATAATTAATTGCTTTATAATTATTTATAAATAAATAATTATAAATACATTTATTACTTACGTACCTTAAATGGCTGAATTTTGTAGCGGAGCACTTCACTATAACCTCTCGACTTGTTGACCAACCAACGTGTTGTTGGCAACCACACTGTGGTTACCTTTACTGGTAACTCGTAACTGCGGTTACCTTGGTCACACTGTGGTTACCGGCAACTGTGGTTACCTTTGCGTCAGGCTATGATGACTACCCGTAGGCGGAGATTCCAACGAAAGCATTTTTCCTGCCAACGCGTAGACAGGCCTTTTTCCCGTACACGCGTAGTTCTACATGTTGATGTGAAGGTTCGCACATGCGCAGTTGTTATTTCAGTCTTTTCGATTACATGGGTAGAAAATTACGGGAAGAACAAAAGCTCTCTAATGACTTACCACCAAATCGTTGCTACGGAATTGTATCTGAGGTATTATCGTACAAAAATCGTTTGCCAGTCGTTGGAAAGCTCACGTTTTACCTAACCATATTATGTTAACCACTGCGCAGTGCGTGGCCAACAATCTAAGGTATAAGCGTGGTTGTCTGAGAAATTGTTTACATACAGGTGATCCTTCTCAGTTAATTTTATAAACATGAATGCAGCCACTATTAGACTGGGAAGTGAAGACATAAAATGTCTCAATGCCTTGCAGACTTGTACTTTTTCGGCATGTATCATCGTCTCTTATGATTATTTTTATTAATTTTTTCATTTATCATTTAGTATTAACTATTATTTATAGAAGCAAACAAAACACTCCAGATGACCAATGACCAGGTACAATCGCTCGCTACAATTGCTAGGGAAGTATAACTCCCTTAGTTTTGATCCCAAGAAAATTGTTCACCACTCGTTTCCCTTGTTTTGCCTGAAAACATCTAGCTGCCAAATTAATTTTCCCCTTACTTCCTCTATAAAATACGTAATCAATTTGGCATTTACATACGTTTCAAATGATGGCGAGAAGGCATCAACGGGCTTAAGAGGTATCTTTCTCTCTTCTCAGACAAGGTATTCTGGGAATTCGACGGCAAGATGTACCATGTACCTACTAATGAAGTTAATTATGACATGGTTACCGCGATTCATCTTGATCAACTGAGAGAGATGAATTCTCTCCTCTTAACCGTAGAAGTGTGAAATTTGACTGAAAGTGAAACTCGTGGGACCTTTCTGAGACATTAAGGGACGATTGGATTACGGAGTCTATCCCGAACAGCTGCGTGAGCTAAATCCTCTCCAGTCAACCGTAGGCATTTTTAAAATTTATAGGCAACCTCTCTGGGACATGAAAAAATTAATAAATGACGGCTTCATCCATCCTGATCAGCTGAGTTAACTGAATTATCTCCTATTCACCCTAGGATGTTGAAATTTAAAAGGGAGCTTTCCTGGATAAGATGAGAAAAATTAAATGACAGCTCCACCATTAGTAGCCTCATTTTAGGCTTTAGGTATGTATTATTGTATTCAATCACTACCTATTGGATCTTTCATCATTTCATACTTAGGGCCGGTTTATCAATACCTGATCACCGCTCGATCATCGAGAAGCTCCGATCAAACCACCGGTCAACTCAGTGGGCGCCTTTATCAATGCTCTGATCGAGCCTTCAACTCATGATCGTTGATCAACTTTGACCGATGCCTACGTTCTCTGTTTAACCTCAAAATGGCCCGACGAAGACGACCACCACTTCGCACTTTTCATTGAGTGGGAACAACGACCCTACACTATCAAGTATAGATTATTTCTATATTCTGGATAATTCTGGATTCTGGATTTTCATAGGAGATTTCGCCTGACCAAAGAAACTGTTCTATTTTTATTGCTGTTAATCGAACGGAGAAGTGAGACATTGTCAGATCGCAACCATTCAATTGCTCCAATACGAAGTTACTTTTAGCATTTCGCTTTTATGCACTTTCTAAGTAAGGTTGTAATACGTTGATAATGCGTTTTAGGTCCGGTTCGCACGTTTTTCGTAATAAAAAATCAACGCTAATCAGTGATCAATAGATCAGAGATTTGATCGAGGAATTGATAAACCGACTCTTAATTGCTCTCATTGGTAATAGGAAAAATTAGATATTAAAGAAAGACTTATCCATGTTGTTTTGTTTCTCCCATTAAGGGAGAAATTATTTTTCTTGAGTCCCTAAAATCTCGGGGTGTGCCCCAGCTCATCTTGCTTCTCTATGCCTACACCCATACCTACTGCTAAGTATTCATTCACTGGTCAGGTTACTTATCTGTAGGACGGTGATCTGCACGTAGGGGTTACCTATAATAAACCTTCGGGCAATCATTTGAAGGTCATTGTTGATTTGGGTGGAGGATTTTCGAGTTTTTGTGTTATTATTTTATTTTCTGTGCATTTGTCGAAAAAACCCAGGGAAAAAATGTGCAAGATTTTGTAAAATTTTCCATTCTAATCCACGGAGTTCACGTTGTCCATTACAATATTTTGACATTCGAAATTACCATTTTCGGCGACCAATTTAAAATAATCATATGAAGGACAAATACACCAATCGCTGAATGGTGCGTAAGCCTCGCTTTGTCGACACCCGGCTTAAAACCTGAAACACAAAAATGATTCATGAATATTCAATTTAATAAATGTCTGATGCTTGCATTTAAATTTGATACTCACTCGTTTTGATTTCCTCTAATAGTGGCATTTATATCTAAAATGTTCATAAGTGGTAGGCAGGAATGACGCCCTAGACAGAATATCAGTTTTATTATTTGAACAGGGTGAAATTAATGCCTAAAAACATAAAATTAATGCAGTTAACTATTCAATTTCAGTTGCTTCTTGTATACTAGAATCTGGGATCATCAGTAGTAGGAGTACAGGTACCTAGTTCGAAAACAAACCGTTATCAAACTTAATCATAGGGGAGTTCGATTAATTATACCTGACGACGACAAATACAGATAAACAAATGGTCTCGCCACCTCTGCCAGAAAACGTGTTCTGATTTAATAGAGGAGCAGGAACACATAGGATTTGTGCAAACTGTCGCAAGCTGTCATGGGAATGAAGCGTTTAGTACGAATAAATACTCAAATACCGGAGGACGTGCATCATCAAGGTGCAAATCAACGGAGTAAATTGTGTTAAGCACTCTTATTCCCTCTAAATGCGAGCAGGCAACACGAAACCCAACCAACATGCCAGCTTGCAGAAATATAACAGGATTTAACGAGAAGACCGGAAACCGGAACGTACAGCACACTGGTTCTGCAAAATTAACGCGAGGTGTCAGGGGGTCTATAATATAGTACGATTTAACGAGGGACACGAATTATCAATGTGTGTGAGTAAATTAACGTCACGCGTTTGTAAAGGGAATTAAGTCTGCTACCCTTAAATATGAACCATTGCCGTGGACTAATGCTTCGAAGGCAATAATTACCGTCAAAATCAAACTCAATTCACCACTGTTATATATGGCGCAACATTAGATTACTAAAATATTGAATGTATCTTTCCTTAATAGAAAAATCAATAAAAACACGAAAAGTAAACATTTCCTACAATTACCTCGCGTTCAGATTTAACGTTTTTAAAAATTTAAACGTCCAACTAGTCCATATTTGAAAATGAGATGGAAATCAGATGCCGAACGTGGGAATCGTGCTTGTGTGTAAGTAGCATCTCATTGTCAACCCGTTATTGTTAAAATATTAACTTATTGTTCGGATTCAGTTGGGTCGGGAGTAATTGAAGTTTGAGGATATTCGTGTTTTAGCATTCGCAAAGGCAACTACTATTCATTTATTTTTTGATATGAAGTATAAGAAATTCGAAAATTTCTTGAGACGCAAAACTTGGGTGTTATGAAAAGTGAAAATTAATTTGGTTTATGATAGTAACTTTTAAGAATGATAGTATCTATAAGAGATATCACATCAGAGACGTCAGTACATGACAGAAATACTATCCCTTCAGTGCTAGCGCTAAGCTAAACTTGAATAGGCAACATGAATGACCCCCTGTCTAATACCAAATAGAGCCTGACTCGTGGGACCATTTGAAAATTAGTACCGATTTGCCATTAGGAGTTATTTATTTACGTACCTACCTACATACAAGGTGTTGGTGTAGTTGTCAACATTCTCATGATTACATAAAAAGTATAGATTGCTGCCTCCCAGTATGAATGAATAGATAGCACTCAGTAATTACTTCGTAATATCTCTTTGAAGTTACGATGGAGTTCTATGAATACCAATTTTACTGTAAGCTTCAGAGCCAAATTTGAAACTATCGCTAAAGTCGGAGGCGTCGTTAACTTTTGTTAACGCTTGTGAAACATGATATAATTTTTCGTTTGAATAGATAACCAATCCGTCATTACGATTTCGAGGAGTATCAGTGATGTGAAACATATTAAAACCAGGGATATTGATTGGATTACATGAAGAGGATTAAAATGTTTCAGTAAAACTTGAAAAATCGGGCTTAGTCGTTTCATATTCTAATCAACAGAGAACGTTTTTCAAATTTTTACTAAGACTACGTATTTTCATATTTAGTAGGTATTAATCGATTTTCCCCCAAGTTGAATTTACTCACATAATCACTAATATAATCGTATGTAGTTGAAGATGTGTTCATATCCACTTCAAAGTCAAGGTAAAAGTTGTCGATTTTCACAATCCATAATCGGTTTTAATAATACTGCTGGATATTGAATCCACAATCATATGATGTACAAGTCTTTTAAGTTATGCTGTGATCCAGTGTCAGTCCAAATTTCTTGTAGTTAATTGATTAATTAGGACGTTATTTATGCCACAATTTTTTTGCGAGCAGTGTCCACAAGTTTGTTCTTGTTCTTTGCAATATTTCTCTACGCGCCCATATGCTTAGTAGTTGTAACAGCGGGTGACATGGATAAACTAACTGAAATGGCATGAGAAGAACTTGATGTATTTTTTTTCTTCTCCTGGATTTTTTCCCTGAATTCCGGAGTTTCCCTGAATCACTCAATTTGTTGTAGCATATCTCTTATTCCAAATTTGAACGCAAGTCTTGATTTCTGTTTGTTTGTTCGTGTTGTTGTTCGTTTGATTGTCCTTTAATTCGTCCTGCTCATTTCCGCTAAAATTTTGTTTTATGATCCATACTTTTAATTGCTCTTCGGGAAGCTCAGCTGAGGCTCCGTAAATTACAATTCGCGGAAGCTTTTTCCGCCGCACATCAATCTTAAGGCCTAAATTTCTGATTAGTTCATTTCCCCGGAGAGATTCGATATGTGCAGTTTTCACCAAAAGTTCGTTTTGTCCGATGTTTATCATGCGTTCTATTTTTAGTCCGATTTCTTCTTGAGCTAAGCACTTCTGGAGATCGTTCAATACATCTTCAGATTTCATGGAACTGTGCATATTTCCTCAGGAAATTAACTGCATTGTTCCTCGGTTGTAGGTTTTTTGCAGAAGTTTGTTTTTGTATTTCAGCGAAGGGTGGTTGTACTGCGAGCGCTGGTTTCTGTTCATTGGATTTATTTGATGATACAATTTCTAGAATAGTTAGCACATTGGTTTTTAGTGAAGTAACAAGTTGGTTATTCCTGTCTTTGGCCTCTATATATTCACCAAAAACCTTAGACAGTTCCATCTTCTTCACGATTTTCACTGCTTCCTTCATGAATCCAGATCATGCGGTGGTTTCTTGTTTTCCGATTTTGTTTTTTAGATCTACACAGAATTAAACAAAATTTCACTCAAACTAGTGAGCCTTTTCACAAAAATGAATGATGCTCTGGCTGACAGCCTTCGTTGCCGGGGAGCCCATTGCTATGCGAAGGTTCTAGCGCAGAGAACACCGGGTTATTTATCAAAACACTCACCCGCGAGGACGCAATGTTTCTTCAACAACTGCTGGATGACAACTGTCTATATAGACTATTATTGACGTGACCCGATGGAGGTACTACGTTATGAAATCTCATTCCAGACGTGATCTTTAGGGAAACGAATAAATTTGACACTAGAGGAGTACTGCATGTAATACTTAAATTGTTATATTGTAATCTATGTAATCACTTTTATTATTCATAAAATATAGCAAATAGTCTACGTTCGTACCAAACTGATTATTGAAAATTTCATGATATTGAAATGGAAATTGTAAAAGTTATTAAAACTGGACGAAATCCTCTTGCTACCTTGGTATACTACTGGAAGTACTTAATTATAATTTTCAAGCCACAAACATTTGTTTCAGTTAGCGAATGTTCGAAGAAAATCGGTACGGGATGGAATGCTTCCAGATTTCTTGATTCATTGCTCAACGTGATCTACCAAAACCCATGTGGGCTTCCAGTTTTGAGAAAAAAATTTCGTGCCCAACGACAGCTGAAGTCTCTTCAGATGATGGCGAAACAAAGCATTTTCTCATGACGTGTTCGTTGAACTTGGCCAAGTACACGTGATACTTGAACCTGCTGACTTGACGTACTGTGTGTCCATTTCATTGCTTGCCTTACCTCATACAATGGGCAAAAAATTCGATATAGGGAAAGCTGCGGGAAAGCTATTGCGTATGCAGCCTCTGTTAAACCTGGGTGCGTCACAACATGTCCCTTATGATTGCCCTCGAGTGACTTAACGAAAACGTTAAATGAAAGTGGGAAATCAAATGAGAGTAAAGTATCTTTTAAGTATTATTATATACTCTCATTGAACCAATGAACAATCTTTATTAATTTTCATTGCACAATTCCTTCAATAATAAAACCTACATGTCGTTGCCTATATATGCTATGACTCTATAATTTTTACTTCGTGGTAACAATCACCTCTTCGTTTTATATGAGTAGTTCCTACCTTAGTTGTAATATATGTCGGTAATATTCTGGAGTTGGTCTATGTGTCTTCTGTGCAATATATTTGTCTATTCCTCTCTGACTTCATAAATTCTGGATCTTATCTTCTTAGTCACTGTTGCCAGCAACCATTGCATTCCTCTGTAATGTTTGTTTCGAAATTTTTGTCCCAACTCCAGGTGTTGAACGATTCTGTTTTCTCCCTTTTCTTCTTCTTATGAGTACTCCTTATCTCAAATTGAATCGAGAACCGTTCCGAGACGTCTTTTGAACATTAACTCTGCAACAGTTTTTCTACTGTCACTGAGAGAAAGTTTATTAAAAATCGCGAAATTTTCGTCTCCCTATGCCCTGAAGTCATATTCCTCAATGTCTGTTTTGTTGTTTGAACCATTATCTCTGCTTGGTGATTAGATGATGGGTGATATGGTGCAATATGAATACTTTTGGTGCACATTTTCTTCACTTATCATTTAATTTTAGTTGATTTAAATACAGTATTGTTGTCTGATACTGTGCATTCTGGAATACCAAACTTTCAAACATCTGCCGCTGAGTTCTTTTATTACAGCAGTAGCAGTCATATTTGGGACTTATCTGGCTACCAACCACTTCGTAAACCCATTAACAATCAGCAGGAACGTTTGGCCCATAATTAGACCTGAAAAAATCAATATCGAGCCTTATCCATGGTCCAGCTGATGTTTTCCTTAAACATGATGAAGATCTGATTGGCTTCCTCAGAAGTTCTTGATATTTTTCAAGGTATTTCACGAATTCTCCAATATGTGGATCTATTTTAGGCCACCTGACATATATGTTCTTGCTTGGAATTACCATGCAAGCATTGCATTCGATCCCTTCTTCGCTCCTGAGGAATGACGATTCGATCTCCCGAAATCAAAATTTTTTTATATAAAAATTTCAGATCTAATATTCTAAAAGTTTTGAATCTGTCCTTAGTTTTAATAGACCATGCTTTTTTTCCACCCACTCTTTAACTGCAATTCATGATATTTTGAAGTATTAGTAACAATTTTTACGGCATTTATGGGGTAAATGCTCATTCCATCAATCATAAAAATATCTAGACAATTCTCACACTCACAGACTAATAGTGGGGGCAATCATGTTTACAAAATTAACGGAGAAGGATCACCTGTATGTAAACAGTTATTTAGATTTTAGACAACCACGCTCATACCTCAGATTGTGGGCCACGCACTAGGCAGTGGTAAACATAATACGGTTTGGTAAATTGAGAGCTTTCCATCGACTGGCGAACGATTTTTAAACGATGATAAATGCCTAAGATACAGTTCCATAGAAACGATTTGTTTCCCAAGCAATAATCATCAGAAAATGGGAGCGAAAAGCACTGAAGGTCACGCAACGGTAATTTTGACTCATTTGTGGCCGGGTTATAATGGCAAAAACATGTTCCATGTTGAATATTCAAATTCAAATTTTCGAGTATTGAGTCTGTCAGATCCGTTTTTACCATCAGTATTAATTTATTCTGTTACTATTGGAAAAAAAAACATGATCGTAAGTCATTATTTGTTCATCACCATCTGAGTAGGCACAATAATTGTGACCATTGGCTCCTTGATGCGGAACAAACTAAATCCTCAATGTGATGGTTCGAGTTCAAACAATTGTAACTCTATAAAGTAAATTACATTACTGCAGAGCATGAGGGGAAAAAAGGCGGATTGGAACGAGGGAAACCTTATGGAAATAGGAGTCGGCTCGGAGAGAAGAGCGCCAGAGGGATAAATAGAAAAAGAGCTTTTAAGGGGAAAAATCGAAACTGACATGGGCCGGGAGCCTATTGGACGCAGGCTCTAATAAAAGAGCGGCAAAGGTTGGGAAAGGAAAGAGAAAACAAGATAGGTATACCTGCTCACCTAGGATGAGACTGTGGGGGGTTGGAGCTCAGGTCTGAAAACTTTGATTAAACAAAGAGTTCTCGCCACTGGGGGCTATCAGTCAGCGTTGGTTATCCAAGGTTTAAATGAGAAAAGCTGGCGAAAGGGACGAAAAATCGCTACTTTGAAACTTGCGGGAACAACGGTTTATTATAGGATTGCGATAGCTTGTTATTTCGCTTCCGGATCAACCAAGCTTGACGAAGTGTTTTATTACTCTTGGTGACAACTAAATTGGTTAAAAATGAAAATTTGCTCTCACAGTTCGCATTTCAAATATTGCCGATCGAATTTCAGTGAATTTTCATAGAACATAAAGCTACTGCAATGGATAAAAAATTTCAAAATTAAAGGTTTCAAAAATCATCTTTACAGGAATCTGTTTTGAGGCATTCTGAAACGATTTCAGAAGTTTGCGCTTTATGTATATATATATGTAATTCCAGATGATTATCACTCTCCTAAATACTGAGATAACAAATTCGGCTTTGCTGGGCAGCACCTCTGAGAACAATAAATTGTTCAAATAATTGTTCAAATTCCAAAAAAATGTGCTGAAAAAATCACCAATAGTTGCTAAACGGCTAATAACAATTAAAGGTTTTTTTTTTTTTTTTTTTTTTTTTTGCAGAATAATACTTAAATGAAGTTTAGCAATTGAATTTGCATATTAAAAAATGTATGAAAAATATTATGCTGAAAAATGTACTTGAATTTTAATAATACATCTAAAAAGTCGATAAAAACTGCATAAAAGCTTGAAACCCAAAATCTTTGTTTGGAAAGAAAATTATTATTGAGAACAAGGGTTTTTTGCCATAAAATTTATATTAGAAAATTTCGTTCCAAAAACCGCTCGACTAAGCGACTCGTTATACGAACTAAATCACTCGCGACGAAGTTGTGGAAACCCATTTCAGTGAAATACGAAAGGTAAAGAAGAACGTTGCCTATTTCCACGAAAATGAAGAGAGAGTACCGTTAGATAGATTTTGATAATTAGGTCATCATCAGTAAAAAAACTTACTCAAGAGTTATTGTTAGTTACTGATGATAACCTAACCTTCGAAATTGATCCAACATTCTAACTCATTATTTTCGTGGAAATAGACAATGTTCTTTTTTTACTTCAGTTTTTCATCGACTCGGTTTGCGCTTGATGTAACTTTCCTAAATTCCAGAGATTGTGTGAGTTACAAATCCTTGCTACACCGATTAGCTCCCACAATTTTAAATGAATTCGGATGAAATTTAATGGATGATGTGGCTCTACACTCTCTTTTGAAATTAATTTTATTTGGGGATTTTAATCTCTTCATACTTATTTTCTTGATTTCGACATAGTTTCGGAAATATCGTTGTGATGATTCCCTATGCGTTTGAATGCAATTGAATCAGTGGAAATTACTCGAGAAGAGCATACGCAAAACCCTTGCCACACATTCAACTCTCCAAATTGGTATCCAATTTTGATTGCTTAAGATAAACTATTATAAAGGTATAAAGGTTTGGAGAGTTTGAGGGCTGAATTCACAGACAAAGCCTGAGTGTGCGTTTAATCACACTCACCTAAACGGATCGTAACCCTTCACTTACCAGTTCGAATCCATAGTTGAGTGAGGTGGTTCACTCAGATTACACGATTTCGACAGTGCATTCCGGAGACACTCATCGCTTTTTCAACTTAAGTTGGCAGCTATGGGAGCATGTTGTAGGGTGTGTTGTTGATCATTAATGTGCTGTTCCTGTACGAATGAAGGGAATGGAAAATGTTTTACGAAAATTCTGCTTTCTTCGGAGTTTCGCTAATTCACGGTAACTCAAGGCTCGTTTCTCAGGCTCAGAGTCATGAGTGATTCAGCTACCTACCGACCTACCTGCAAACAGTCCCTTTGCCCTCCTCATTTGGTCTCCTCTTTAAACCCAAACCAGCCTATCTTACATAATTAAAAAACACTTTAAATTACTTTTCTGATCTTTTTAATGGGATATGTATGAATTTTTAAAATCAATTTGTGGACGGACATATAGATAGATATCTTGGGCGCTATAATCTCGGATTTTCAGAATTTTGTTTAATTAACTCAATTTGTAAATTATCCTATCAGAATCAATAATAATTTGTATCAAAACTAATTATTCTATAGATGTACAGATATCAAATCCACAAAAAATGCAAATGATTAGCGTCCTGTTTAAATGAGGTGTTTAATAAATTCCACTCCATAGGTGCTGCCATCTGTTGAAAAAATTATCATTAAAATCGGAGATCCTTGGCCTTGAATCCAACCACACCCAGAGAAGCACAGTTTCAAATTGCAGCATCTGAATGAATGGTACCTTAAATTGTATTTATACTCGTACTTTACCATACCCAGAGAGACCACATTTAGGAGTTCAGTATTTTAAGCTCAACAGTAGCACAATGCGCTATCAATCATGCTTAGCGGATTAAAGTGTGATATTTATACTCTACAACATCCACAGAAGCCCCGTTCAAAGGTTCAGCATCTCAAGTTGGATTGGAATTAAATTACATTCAGATCTTCTACTCTTCTGATTTAAATGAATGGTTTCATGAGTTGTAATAATACTCTACCACACCTGGAGAGGTCCTATTCCAAAGGTTAGCATCTTAAGTTGAATAAGGACAGAATCAGCAACGGAATTCACACTTATGATTAGAGTGGTTTCTCAAGGTGTAGTTACCACAGCCAGAGAGGTTTCGTTCAAAAGTTCAGCATCGACCCTCGTAGACCGCGCCATATCTGTAACAACATTGACCGCGCGGGGCACTCTGTGCCCGACCTATGTTTTTAGTAATGTAATGGATATTACTAATATAATATAGTTACTTGGGAGGCAAGCAAAAAATATATAAAATCTGTTTATTCCTGAATAATAGATCTTCAGACTGTCGTACACGCTCCAAGACACTGGAGGCTTGGCAACTGTCCGAGGCGTCTGTCCGACTTACCTAAAAATTATTTGCATGAACTTAATTTATTATTGATTACAAATACATTTTAAAGTCGTATAGATCAAGTTCTTGTGTATTATACCACATGGTGTCAGAAGTTTCGGGTTGAAATCATGGAGAAATGTTGTAGGAAGGAAAAGTCCTTAGTTGGAGAAATTGTTAAGCACTCTAATTCACCTGATGAGGCAAAGGAGAATATATTTCTCTGGTCACAGCTATTAGGGAGCCCCACGTTACGACCTTTCGAAGGAAAAATTGAACACGCAGGTAGAGGAGCTCTCCCCCTAGGAAGGTTTTCGGCAAAAGTTTCGTCTCCATCCGGAGTTACGTGTATAGAAACAATTTATGACATACAAAATTTGAAACACTCTCTGTTGGGTCGGACAGCCACTCTTTCATTGTCATTGATCTCCTCTGACCCATTTTTGTCAGTTGAATCTATAGAAAAAATGGGAAGAAAAAAGAAGGACGGTTCCATTCGGCTCTGTGTCGACTACACGCAATTAAATAAACATACCGTGAGAGAGCGATATGTGTTACCAACATGCGAAGAAGTCTTGGCTTCTGTCCGAGGGGCTAACTTTTTTTCAAAGCTTGATGACTGTAAAAGGTTTTGGTAGGTACCACGGAGCAATTCGCCGAAGAAACTAACAACGTTTTTTTAGCCCTGCCGGTAGATTTTGGATCAATCGGCTACCAATGAGAATTTAATCGGCTTCAGAGCAGTTCCAACGATGGCTATGTGAAATTTTGGAGAATATGGAAGCGGTTACTAACATGATGGACGACATTTTGGTGTTTGGTTCAACACTGAAAGAACACAACGGACGTTTAAAGAAAGTAAAATCTCGTTTACAGGTGATCTCCAAATGGTATCATCATCATCGATTTATTGTTAACGTACAGCAACGGTACATAACAAACGTCAATAACAACATATATAAATGTATAACAACATACGTCAAATGTAATAATGTACAAGATAAAAGACTTAACCTAATCATAAATAACAAATTAAAAAAAAACAGGTACGGCACACCGCCAACAGGAAACACAGACAATAGGTACTCTAAAACTCTAAAAACCACAACAACACAGAAAAACAACGTCACCCAACATCTGCACTGAACTCGCCCACCGAGTATGGCGCAGCAGATACGAGGATTTCCCTGATCCTCCTGCTAAACTGTCGAAGGGGAAGGGACCTGAGGTGCTCCGGAAGACCGTTAAACAATCCAATCCCCACGTAGTCAGGATTCCGCCGTTGAACCAAGGCCAGACGATGGCGCTGAACGGCGAGCCGGTTACGGTTCCTCGTGAAGTGCTCATGACTGTCTCCAAGACGAGGCAGACCATCCTCGCGAGCCTTGATCCTCTCCAAGCTGGCCAATATGAACAAGGCCGGCAATGTCAGTAGCCCTAGCTCAACAAAGAGCGGCTTGCAATGGGCATCAGAAGGCACCCCTTTAATAATTCTTATAGCCGCCTTCTGCTGACGGAAGATGGCCTGTGCTCCACTGGAGTTGCCCCATAAGAGAACTCCATACCTCAGACGAGATTCGAACAAACCATAGTACATGGTTAAAAGAACTTTGGTGGATATTACTGAGGAAAGTCTTCTGAAGAGGAACAACAACTTCCCCAAATTCTTGGCCAGAGCTCGAGTATGGGCTCGCCACGTAATTGCCTCGTCTACTCGAAGTCCGAGCAGGGTGACTGCGGCCTCGTCACTGCCCCTCGCCCCAAAAGTCAACATCTGGGTCTTGTTCTCATTTAAAACCAGGTAATTCCCACGGCACCACTCCAAGATCAATGACCTGACCCGGCCCACTGTCTGCCGGAAACCTCCGGACGACGAAGATTTAACTAAGGCAGTTACATCGTCTGCGTACATGAACATCTCCACTTCATCCTGAGATACAGCGGCTACCGATTCCATGACGGCCCCCGGCATGTCATTGGTGAAGACAATGAACAACAGAGGACCAAGAATCGACCCCTGTCGCACGCCAGTCGCAAGTGGGAGGAATCCCGAGAAATCCCCACCATACTGGATGTACTGCTGCCAACCCACTAAATACTGTTCAAAGAACGACACAGCACCATCATCAAAACCGTAGTGCCTCAATTTTAACAGAAGAAGAGCTGGGTTTACAATGTCAAAAGCCTTTGACATATCGAAGAGCAAAGCTCCGACGACCTCCCCCTTGTCAAGACCGCTCAGGCAACCCACCACCAGCTCTGTAACGGCTTGCACAGTATTACGTTTTTTCCGGAATCCAAACTGTGCATCTCCAAGTATCAGATTCCCTTCAAGGTACTCTTGGAGCTCAACGTACAGTACTGACTCAAGCACCTTCAGAAAATAGGGAATTATCGAGGAATTCAATGTAACCCTTAATAATAATAAGTGCCTGTTCGCTCATACATCAATCAGTTTTCTCGGACACACAATTAGTGAAGCAGGGATAGAACCTGGTGCAGATAAAGTTAAGGCAATTCTCGACTTCCCTCCCCCTAAGAATACTACGGAATTGAAACGGTTTTTTGGAATGTTTAATTATATTTCCAAATTCGTGCCGAATTCTCCCAAGTCGCTCAACCATTGCGTGAACTAATAAAATTAAACACTCATTTCAGGTGGGGTGAACCTCAAGACAAAGCTTTTAGGGGGAAAAAAACGAAAAAAAAAAAAAAAAAAAAAAAAAAAAACGCTCTCATCTCCGCCTATAGTTCAGCCGTTTAACCCAAATGCAGAAACCAGGGTGTCCTCGGATGCTTGCTTCTTCTTTTGCTCTGCGAGCTGTTCTGGAACATAGATCACGTTCTTCAGATGCATTTAAGCCAGTAATTTTTATTTCCAGGGTTATGTTGCCTGTGGAACAATCATACGTCCAGATTGAAAAGGAAGCTTTGGCAGTTTGATGGGCTTGTGAACGACTGAAGATGTTCTTGAATGACCCCAGGCTCACCATCCTTACGGATCATAAACCTCTAGTTTCTCTGCTAGGAAATAAGGCGTTGTATGATCTCACCCCTAAGACCTTGCGATTTCGTCTACGGCTGTTAAATGTCGATTATTTAATTTTTTATGTATCTGGAAAGAATTTTTACATTTCCGACGCCCTTTCAAGAGTCAAGAACCTAAAATTTAACAAAGCCGACGAACAGAAACTATCTATTTTAGAGACAGCTGTGGAGTAGTTCCACGATAATTTGTCCGTCTCAAATCGCTTGCATGCTGATATCTAAGCACATACAGAACTAGATTTAACCCTACAGAAGATAAAGAAATACTTAGAGAATGGCTAGCAAAAAGATGTACCTAGCAAACCAGATCCAAAATCATCTATTTCCTTCAAATTCAATGCCTCATCACTGTACGACAAATGAATTATGTTCATATGAAGCCGTTTTGTGATCCCAAGAGCTTTGCGACCAGCCATTCTGGATATCGCTTAGCTGAAGCTTCAGTTTGGTGGCCAACACGGACATCTCGAGGAAAGTGGCTGACTGCTATATATGTGCTCTCCATGGGGTCCCATTACATGATCCATTGAAACAATCCCCTTTCCCCAACTTACCGTGGTTTTGATAGGGTGTGACCTTATGCAAGTAAGTGGAGCTGCAGTAGTTTAGAACTATATCTCTCAATTTCTTGAGGTTGAAAAATTGGGATCAACAACATCTGCATGCATCATATCCTAATTGCAAAATATATTTTCACGCCACGGTGTACCTCAGGTAGTTAGGCAGGATAATGGACCACAATTTGATTGCCAAAAATTTCGAAATTTCGCCGTTTCAAATAGACCAAAGTATCCTCAATCAAATGGGCTGGTGTAGTCAGCTGTGTAAACTGCAAAACGAATAGTGCTAAAATGTGAGAACGTCAAGGAGGGGCTAATGTTCTACAATGCAAATCCACTGGAAAACGGTTATTCACTGGCTGAGTTATTGGTAGGGAGGCGTCTGCGCACTACAGTGCCTATCTGTTCATCCCAGCTAAGGCCTGAACTCCCAAATTTTGTTAAGGTGAAAGAATTTGAAGCAAGGAAAAAAGGGGAAGACAGATATAACGAACGACATAGTGCTCATAAAGAAACTCCGGAATTCAATCCTGGTCAAGCAGTTCGAGTGAGACATGGGCGTGAATGGAACCATTGCTGATAAACATTACAGTTCTAGATCTTACCTCGTGCAGCTGGAGACGGGAAGGATAGTTAGACGGAACAAGTTTAATCTACCGCCTCCCTTCAAATCAAGGAAAAATCAAAGACTACTACAGCCTGATCTTTCTCGGGAAGATGGAAGACCTCGCAAACCAGTGCGACTAGACTTATGAGCGGAGGATGTGATACACGCTCCAAGACACTGGAGGCCGGACAGACACGGACAGACTTGGTTACCTACAAATTCTTTGCATGAACTTAATTTATAATTGATTACAAATACATGTTCAAGTTGAATAGATCAAGTCCTTGTGTATTACGAGTATAACACACATACCACCAAATCATTGTAATATTAAAACGAAAATCGAATTACTTCAACCTCTTATAGGTTAAGTCCTAGATTTTCATAAGTACGCCGCTTCCTATTGAAATGAAGTATGAAGCATCCACATTTACCTAACTGACTGGACTTAACGAACTGGTTTTTGCTGGAAATGAAATGAAAATTCGAATGATAAACCAATCACTCAATACGCAAACCGCAACAGGTAGGTACAGCAAACACTTTCCATCAATAACCGTAGTTATTCATTTTTTAGGAACAAGGTAGCTTGTGAACGCGAACCACAATACAAAGCTGCATAACAAAAAATTAGAATCAAGGTTAGTTGATTAATCGAATAATGAGTTACAATTAACAAGTTACTATCTAAGAAAAATCGCACTTTCCTCAGTTTCTATTTACTATAAATCTCTAGGAATAAAAACACTAGTTATTCACGCATTGTATTGCAGCGACAAGAACAAGTCATCATTCAATTGATTATCTGAGATCACCATCCAACAATAATAATTAAAAACACTCTCAAATTAGTATGTAACTTGAGACGATTAGAACTGCGCACGGCCCTCAGTGCTCAAGAAGAAAACTAGGACATTTAACAGTTCCGGTCGAAGAAAACGTTCTCAAAAGAACGCCGAGCCGTCAACTCCCCCACTAATTCCGGATCCTCATGCGTAAAATGTCAACATGGGCCTATTAGGCACTGAGACAATATGCTTGATAGGTGTTACGTTTGTGTGCGCGCATGAATCCCATTGGGAACCTTCTACAGCCTAAACTGTACGATCCCTGAGGATTTCATCTAAATCGGATGGAAACTGTGGAAGTCATGATTGTTGCAATAATTGGACGTTCGCATGTGCGATGCAGGTACTAATGTAGCTCATACAGGGTAAGTAACCGAATAGTTGTTTTCCAACTACCTTCTAAATTTGAACGAGATCGGACGAAAAGGTGAGAAAACTAAGATTAATGGGTTTTACGTTTGCGAGTACGCAGTACAAACTATTGATTTTCGACTGGTGAAATTGACAGGGGATCATCCTCTGTCAACCCGGACCAACCCTGAAAATTTCATCAATACCGAATGGGGATGTTTGAAATACAAGGATTGCTTGTTACAAGGATTTCACAGAAAACCCCTTCTTAACTTTTCATGTAGACTTTAGAAATCAGGAATCCTGACGCGTTTGATGTACAGGACCAAATCATGAATCGTTCATTCAAAAGCTAATTGGATTGCAATAGATCGCAAGCCTGAAGTGTTCGCAATATACACTCGCCATTATTAACACTTGAGATGATTGTAAGCATTTCATTAGACATAATATTGCTCGTCAAACAGTATTGTTGCTTAGAGGTCAGAGACAAACATAGTTACGATCAAAGCGAGATGACCAGCAATGCAGTGTCGATATGTTGCAAATATTAGCTCTAACGCTCAAATCCATATCGTAATCTAAAGATTAGAAAATTAGTGACTCGACAAGACAGTACCCTTTGTTTCACGTCATTATTTTCAGTTTTGGTGCCAAAAGTTCCAATAGCATTGCCAAAAGCACCACAGTTTAAGAAATATTGATTACAATCACATACCTAGCTGTTTCAAAGAGGGCAATGTTCAACGGTTGGAGCATTCTAAATTATACAAATAAAAGTATTGTTTTCGCGTTTAACCAAAATACATTCTAGCATTGAATTGAACGAAACGACTTGGAACATGAAGGACCAAGCTTGTCGTTACTATACAATGCATTCATACTCCTTACTTCGACATCGTTTAATGGAAAAATAACATGAATATGAATGGAAATGAGAACAATGTTATGATTAGAAAATATAGTAGAACGCTGCAAGGTATTACTCTGTACTGCATTATAATTTTTATTTTTTTTTTTATTTACCAATATTTATTGTTAAATTTGTTTCAACAAAATATCAACAAAATAAATTAAAGTATGGACCGGTGATGTATTTTCTTCTCGTCTGCTTCACATAAGTCTTTCCTTATTCGCATTCCTCCCCGATAGCCCCTGCCCCGTCTTCCGTCCCTAGACACCTAATTTTCCGCCGTGTTCCTCGAATACGCTGATTGATGGCCCTGATTATTCCTATTTGAATTTTTGTGTGGATCCACCCTAACACTCGGGAGAAAGGTCTATTCCATTTTTCTGACAGCGTATGTGCCATCCGCTTCAGGAACAAAGAAAACTCTTTATGGAGGGCCCCATCACATGATACTACCAGGGGAGCAAAAGACCCACGCACGTCTTCAGCCGCCCTGTCGTATTTCGTGTGTTTTGCTTGGGCAGCAGCTTGTGCAGTGACGTCTCAGGTCTGGTTGCTGTAAGAGATGGCGTCGGCATTTATTATGCGCGTGTCGAAAAACGCCGGTCTCTCGTGTTGCCAGACCCCACGAACCAAGATGTCTGCGATCAGTGCTGGTGTTGAGTGTGTTGCTTCTCGTAAAACTGGCTCAATAGCTACTCTTCCCCAAGCTAGGTCGGCTAGATTAGCGCAAGCATCTCTTAAGCTGCCATGCCCTCTTTTAACGAGCCCTCCTTTCAAACAGTTCAAGGTGTGGTTGACATCGAAGCTGGCATTACAACCGTCACAACGGGCAGGTAGGCTGTTCGGCACATGTCCATAACGGAGTGCAAGCGCGTCCCTGAATTCATCAGCAGAGAGGTCTTGCCCATCTGCTGCAGTTGGTACTATGGTTAACCATTGAGATGCGCCCTTAACTCGGTTCAGGATTCGCTGCTGCTTGGGTTCGAGTTCCAAAATCAACCATCTGCTCCTTTCTTCCTGCACTTCTCTTCTTGTATCCCGCTCTTCTTTCATGACTAAAGCCACGCTCTCTTGATGTTCGCTAAAGTCAAGTTGATCCCCTGTAGAAATTGATGACACAACTTTTTCAGAAGCTCTCTTAGACGATAGGTAAGCACGTTCTCCATCTAGTGTGGGGTTCATCATTCCCAATCCACCAAGTCTGGCTGGAAGTGCTAATACGTCTACTTCGCTATTGCTTATTGTGTCCCGATCAAAAATGGCAGGTATAAGCTCTCTGGAAATAACACGCCAAAGGGGTTCAAATTCTTCTCCAGTTGCTTCCACTACTCTTTGTAGAAACGCCCATTGACACTGCAGAGACTTAGTGAAAACAGCGTGAGCTGCTTGGGGGCTGGAACGGGCTGCTTCTGTAAGCTTTTTGGTCTTGGTTATCCATTCATCCACTTTTTTATGAACATAGGCTCTTACTTCATCCCCTGGCCCAACAACTCCCCCTAGAAACCGATGGGTATAGACTACTTTCACGTCTAAGTTACCAAAGATCTCTGCTGCTTTCTGCTCAAAGCCCGGCTTTATAACTAGGTAGCTTTTGGAGGGCTCAGGTAGGTAGCCCCAACGGGGCCCTTGTTCACTTAAGAGATCAAACCACACTCTGATCTGGTCCAATGAGCCAACACACGAGGCGTCATCCGCATACCAATTTTGTTTCCACCTCACGTTTTTCAGGTCCTTGATCAGTCTAAGGGTCCCCACGGCGTACATAAGCATACCTAGCGGATCGCCTTGTGTAGTACCTTCTTGACTTAGCAAGGTTGCTTCACGCTGTCGGAAAAGGATGACTGGAAACCCTCGGTATGTGTTGAAGAGGAATCGACTGCATCTAGGCCAGTACACTCTTGCGTTCCACAATGCCAGCGGTCTGCTCAAAGAGTTGAAAGCATTTGCAGCATCTACCAAAAGTAGTCCTTCAGCCTCATCCTCCTCAAATAATCCATTAATGGCGTGAATTGCTCCTTCAATACCTGAACGGATGCCAGCCGATAATTGGTCCAAGCCGCATGCCTCCTGAAGATCTTCTCTTGTGACATGAGCAATTGTTTTTGCAATGACTCTTTGTAGCACTTCACCAACTCCGATTGGTCTAACCCCAGGGCATTTGTCTAGCGCGATTGCGCGTCTTGCTAGCAAAGCTCTTATTCTATTCCAATCCACAATGCTGTTGGCCAATTTTCTCGTTAGCAGAGCCACGGCGTCTCGTAGTCGGCGGCTGTGTGCCCCAAAACGAAGTAACATGCTTTGCCAAGTTTCTGCATTAGTACCACTGGGCCCAGCGCTTCCCCTTATTGTCCGAGCAGTCTTTTCTATGTGGCTTTCAGTCACTTCGACATCTACCAATAATGGTAATGGCTCATCTGCTACAAAGGTTGACTCATCTGGTTGTAGCTGCCTAGGATGCTTTTTTTGTAGAGTATCGAGAACCGAGGTTCCATCTGCCAGTATTTCTTCTGGTTGAAGGACCCCACGCCCCAAGTCATCTGTTATCCAGCGGGTTGCCTCTCGAAGAATTCCTTGTAAAACTAGCCTTGTGAAGAAGGTGTCATTCTGCACAGATCATACACCTCAATCTTCGACAGTTTAATCAAAACCTCGTGATCAGGTAATGTGGGTTATAAAGTTCAGTTGTATCCAATGTATTCATTGAATTTTAATTAATTGTGTGGTTACCGTTGCGCTTTCGCGCGCGCGCGCACACACGCACACACACACACACACACACACACATTTTTTTTTATTTTTATTTTTTTATTTAAGAAACCTCTCCTCAAATACGGAGGGGGCACGCCATTAAATTGAAAAATAAACAAATAAAATAAAAAAGTGGGGAGGACGCCCAGGTTTACCCGACGCCGGCTCTAGGGATAAGGGAAGTTGTAGGACGAGGAGGAAGAATGGGATGAAAGGAAGTGCCCCTATAAAATGACCACCAGTTCAAGTAAGAACCCCTCAGGACGCGGGTGGTGATACCACGGAGTACTCCTGCCGAGATGCCCAACTCGAGTAACTCCGTGGCGCTTTTCCCGCACCACACCCCGCGCCATGACACGGTCGCGGCAATGACCTTGATGTTATTAGATGCCACTCCTTTTAGCTCAGATATCGCTTGGCGCAGATCATTTCTATCATATTCCCTTTTCTTAGACCGCCAGGTCTGCTCCATGTCCACGCTGCCACTGACAACCTGGACATCCAGGATTATGGCAGACCCATCGGGCTTGATCGCAACGATATCTGGCTTCTTGCCCCGGTCACTCGGCATGTGGTATAGTCTCTCCCTTTCAACATCCCAACCGCTAGATGACAAAGCACCTGCTATCTGCTTGGCAACCGCATCGTGACGAAAAAATCAGGCCACCGTGAGTACGAGGACACTGCTGCGCTACATGATATAGATTCTCATTTTTACTCCGACAGGCACGGCAAAGGGTGTCAACTGTCCCGCGACTACTCCTCGAACACATCACCGAGGTGGCTAGTGTAGCCATCCGGACGGCGTGAAAATGGCGATAGTCGCGGGCCCCAATCCCTCTGAAGCCCATTCCACCCACTGAGTAGAAATGGGGGGTTCAGAGTACTGTCGGAGTTCTTTACCATCTACTGACTCATGCAGCGCAGCAGCGAACTCAGCAGATGAGCTGGGTTTTGGAGCAGTTGGTGTTGCTCGATCGCACCACAACAACTGCTGCCGGACAAAGTCCATATCAGCAGCAGTGGGGGCGACCTCCCAGCGCGAGCCCCTAAAGGCGTAAAGATGGGATGCTGGCAGAAAGAGAGACAATACCGAGCCCACAAGACTTGACTGGTGCGTGGATGTAAGCACTTGGGACACCAGGTGGAAAGCCTAGCCAAGAGCGCACAGCAGAGCGAACTTCACGATCTAACTCAAGCAGCCTCCCCGCAGTAAGCCTGCCAAAGAGTAACCCATAGGTAAGCTTTGGCAGTAAGTATGTGCGAAGGAGGCGCAGTTTCTGCTGTGGCTTCAATGGAGCCTTGGTGACACGAGCTAATGCTCCACCAAGGTCCACACGGCTTGCGGCTATAGTGGCCACACCCATGAAGTCGACCCTAAGGTACCCCCAGACCTCCAACATGGATCGGGCAGGGATGGAAGTTTGTCCTAAGACAAAACACTCCTCATCCACTACCTTCACCTGATGCTGGCAACCAGACGGGACCAAGGAGACGGACCCACACTTAGCTGGGTTGACCACCAAACCACACCTAGCTAGCTGCTCAGCAAATGCGTTGAGGGAGATCTGCAAGCCCTCACGGGTTTCTGCGAGTAGGATGACATCATCAGCAAAAGCCAATGCACCTACTCGCACCCCAGGGGCGAGATCAAACCCTATTTCAGCTGGCAGCTTACCCAAGGCCGTATCCACGACCAGGTTGAAGAGGAGTGGCGACAGAGGATCCCCCTGGCGTACCCCGTGTCCAATAACAACATCCCCTGACATCTCACCTCGTGCCTCGAGGACCGTCACGCCTTCGTGGTACAGACAGGCAACATACTCAATTAAACGAGCAGGTGCCCTGACACCACGAAGACAATCGGTTAGGGCAAAGTGGGTAACTGTGTCAAAGGCCTTAGCGACGTCCATAGCGGCAAGATGGAGCTGCCGTTTCCTGATACGGGCCAGCGAAATGACAGTTTGGAGAACTGTTAGATTCTCCGCTGTGCCATCTGCTGGCCGAAATGCTCTCTGGACGTCACCTATGACACCAGCCACTTGAAGGCGAGATGCCAGAACCTTTTGGAAGTGGCGGAAGACCACCGACGAAATAGAAATTGGACGGTAGCCTCCAGGCCCACTTCCCCCTTTCTTTGGGATGAAAATTGTCCGGGCACGGGTCAACGCTTTCAGGGGTCTTCCAGATAGTAGCAACAGGTTGAGGATGAGCAGCTTAACATTCTTTGGAGCTTTATTCCAGCGTCGGGCGGAAATACCATCGGGTCCAGCAGATGTGGAGTTTTTGACACGGCACTTATGTGCCTCGTCATGAAGCATCGGTGTGCATATGAAGCTGCGTAAGGAATCCCTGGTGGAAGCTGGGGGTACCAGTGGCTAACCAGAGTTGTGGCTGGGAGCACTCATAAGTGGCTCCCAGTAATCCACAAACTCCTGGAGGGGGGGCATAACTTGTTCTTCCCCAGCTCCCTCCATTACCTCCGCAGCTGCACGAGCCGGATGCTTCCTCCACAATCTCTGGACACGCTGGTATTCCTGCCTCCTCGCTTGCTTAGCTGCTCTGCGACCTCCATGAGGCACCACATTAGGGGGAACTTCTCCCTGGTGCCTCGCCACGGTCGCTTCCTCAACCTGCGGGAAGATCCTCTGCACATAGGCCGCGACCTCGTCCTCCAAGCCATTTGGCCCCTCAACAGCCCGCCTAACCAGATCCTGCAGGTAGGCACTCTCATAACCAACAATATTACCTACCTGCTCCCCGAGCCTCAATACTTCAGTCTTCAATTCTGATAGAAGACCGGAGGTCACAAGGGAGGATTGCTGAATGGCGGGCCGTTGTCCCACGTCTGCCGGAGATGCGGGAGAGGCCCCACTGCTATTTGCCAGGATTGCATCCTGGACAAGCTTCTTGTAGTGGGGCCTCAGGTGAAGAGATTGAATGGCAGATAGCGTGCGCATGGGAAAACGTGCTTGCAAGAAAACATTTATATTTCGTACCCCATTACGCACAGCCTCTGCCTCCTCTGCTGCCGTTCGCCGCAAATCCTCAGAAGCATACCTGGGCCGCTCTCGCTCTCCATCTATTGCAGCGTTGGTCTGTACAGGATGCTTCTGCCAGACGTGGACACTGAGGCCACGCTTGGAGCTGAAGGCTCTCTCACAGTGGGCACACTGGTGGGCATCTACAGGGGTCGTGGAAGAGGATGAGGGATAGGAAGACGAGGATGAGGAAGAGGGAGAGGATGGCCGACGCCCCTGCCTGGGGCGCCCCCGAGCGCCTCCCCTAGAACCCCGTGAGCCAATGGGCCCGCGGGGGTTATGAGGCTGGGCTGTGTTCGTGTTCATAACGGGGAGACGGAAAAAAGGGTCGGGAGACCCGTTGACACGAGCCTCCCCCCTAATCGCCATTGGGTCATTCTGCCACCCTCCAGTAACCTGGAGGGTGCCCGGGTTGCACGACGAGGACGTATGACCTTGACTTGGGTAGAGATTTGAAGGAGCTCCGAAGAGATAAAAACACCAACAGTTACCCTACCCCAGCAACCCACACACACACACACACACACACACACATATATATATATATATATATATATATATATATATATATATATTGCAACATTTTGGCACCCATACAACATTGAAGTTAGGAGGCACCCTCCTTATCCGCTGGTGTATATATGTATTTTATGGTGTATATTGCTTCAAATGACCTCTAAAAACAGCAAGGTATACTTTTTATTTCATTTCAATGGTTATTTACTGAATCCCATAATGCTATACTTGTGGCACCATTCTTGAGAATTTCCAGTCACCGTCTATGTGGCAACCATACAATATTGAAGTAATGTGGCACCCTCATTATTCCCTGGTGTATATGTATATAAATAAATATTCTAACATTGTGGCACCCATACAATATTGAAGTTAGGAGGCACCCTCATTATTCCCTGGTGTATATATTTATTTTATGGTGTATATTGATTCGAATGACATTTAAAAACAGCAAGGATATTTTTATTTCATTTTAATGGTTATTTACTAAATCCCACAATGATATACCTGTGGCAATCTTCCAGAAAATTTCATATCACTATATATATGTGCCAACCGAGATATACAATTACAAATCACGGACTAAGTGGCGACCACTTTGATATCTGCGACGTTGCCAAACCACCTTCAGAACAGCAGACAAATCAACCATTTTATAATAGCGGACAAACAAGAGCGAACCAAGAATTTCACAACTTCCATTGGTCTTCCTGGGTTCTGTTGAGGTAAACAAACTATGGTCAAAGATCCAGAGACTGAGCTTCAGGGAAGGAGAATGTTTAAATCTCGTAGACTTTTAGTTTTGCCAGCAGATTAGGTACCTAGATAATTTAATTTTGTAATTCTATATCTTCTTTTGTTAGTGCAGGTACTAAACACGCTGAATGTGGATATTGAAAAAACCACAACCAGCAAGCAAAATTTTTAATAAGCTTTGAAAAGGCGTAGGTATTAAATGTGCTCCAATTCTCTCAACAAAATGTGAATTATTTTGCCCACAGAAATCGTTTTGGGTTCTATGAAACCTGGATAAAAATTTCTTTTTGTGAAGCTACAGCCAGTAAGCGAAGGGTCTTTTTATACCTTCCACAGTTACGGCCAGATATAAGCAACTTTCGTTGTTAAGAATGGCCCAGAACACCACGGAGATCACTCCGGAGGATTGACCAGTGCAGATTGTGTTTTCGAGTCGAAATGGGGGGGTATGTATCCCCCTGATGATTTATACAAGAATTTCTCGTTTAAGAGTATAGGATAAGTGAAACAGTCGCGAAAGTCGTGAAGCAGTTGGGGGGGGATAACGGAATAGCACCTGAGTACAATACTATGTAATCAATGTTATTTCTTGGTGTCATTCACCATAATAATGATCACTTATCAACTCCCTACCTATCTAATAAACCGTCTTTATGCGTTTTTCCGAAAAACATTATCTCGTTTAAGAGAATCGTTATTTTTTACGCGGAACCATCGTTGTATCACCATATAGTACATTGGTGCACAACTAAGTGCCGTCCTTCTCACCGGAGAGAAAGAGTTCATCCCAATCATTATGGCCCCAGATGTTTTCCATGGATCTCACAGGCATGTTTTTACCTTGGTAATATGAACATTCCTCTTAAACGATGGAAATGGTAGCGCAACTACGAGGTTCTACCTCGGCCAAAAATTCTCTTACCCCAGCCCATCATTACACTTGCAATTTGTGTGTATTGCACAAAAGGTGAGAAGAAACATTCTCCTCCGTAACTTCAAGATGTCTAAAGAAATGGAAGTTTTAGTGGACAAAATCCTAACTTTTCAATTTGGAGTACACGACCTCATAACGAAAATGAAATAGTATATTTGTGGGTAGTTCTTGGTTGCTTAAGAACTAGTAGGTAACACTTAACCAGATATACGAAAGAAAATTGTCTATACGTTTCGAGACAATCGTTTGAAATTCCAAAAACACGTTCTGACATTGTAAAAAAAATATTTCAGTTCCACCTTTGCCGAATTCCCATCAATACAATCGTCCGTAGAACGTGATCAGCAATTTCTAACCCACAGGGGCTCCTAGAAAATCATCAAATCTATGAAAAAAACTGGAAGACACAAATAAAATAAAATGAGCAGTTCTAAAATTCCAATTCTTATCCGACCTTAAATATCCATGCCCCTTTTGTAAGAAGCCCTATGGAGCGAGAAAATGTCCCAGTTTCAAGGTATCAAGGTCATGATTAACGTAGTCAAGTGACCCTTTTGTATGGTTAATGTAAAAGCCGTCTACCGGCTGCCCACAAACTCGAAAACTGTCCTTCACTGACCGTTTGCATGTATTGTAAACAGTTCCGCAACTTCCACCTTCAATATCATCCTGGACAAAAAAATGGAGATCGGCGTTTTTGACTTCGCTATCAGGGTTCAAGTTGATAACTGACACACCGTTTCGATCCGAATTTAAATCTGCATAACCATCGGAAGCAAAACTCATGGATCCCTCCAATTTCCCGTCTGGTTTGGATGCTAAGGACCAACCTCGATCGGGAGCATCTCCAACCTCATCTGCCCGTAATGCCAACATCTCCGGATGCAAAATCAGGCTCGACAAAGTTCATATATCTACTAAATTCTACGACGCACGATGTTATCTCCTTCAGCTAGATGACCGTGATCGCCCGAGGACAGACGATATCAAAAGGAGGGACATCAAAGTACTTTTGAGACATTAAAAAACTTAAAGAAGAGTATAGAGTTCTATGCTTGGTGTACTGTGGTCGAATGTGAATTACAAATTCATTTTAAACCCACCACAAACTCATAGGAATTATTTTGGCTGTTTCATCTAAATTGCTTTCAAGCATTAAACAGGTATTTCTTATGCCTACTGCAACATCCGCGTCACCTTCCACTTCCACCCTTATCAACTTCTTCACAACTGCGTGTAAATGCGGATGAGGACATGCACAACTAAAGGGAGGAGGCATCTACCGAGCATTTTGCTGGTTCGGGTGTTATCTTGCTGTCGATGCACCGGCCTAATTTTCCCCTTCGACACCGCCTCATCTTTTAATTCAGCCAATGTACAAGATATAGGTGCTAACCGTCAATGCCACTAGGAGCTCGGCTGAAAAGGGGAAACTGATCTATAGAAACGGACCAATTATTGAATTTGTTAGTATTCAATTGAGTTTGTATAAGATATGCACGTCTACTAGTCCAAAACCGATGGCGACAAGAAAAACAGATCTCAATTTGCGAAAATATGGCTTACAGCTAGAGGAGGAACCATATCGGTCCTTAACACTTTCATCCATGGCCAACTGAACCATGGTCGTCTGCTATCTCAAGGTGGATGGGTGTTACATGCAGATGTGGTTGAAATATAAGAGTTTGAGCGCCCAGAAACGACTGTTTTGTTGATCGCTGAAACTGTGGCCCATCATACCAGGATATTGATAGGTTACGTGAATTCAAGTCTGCTACCTTAGTATCGCTAGGTCTTTGCTACGGACGCAGTCCAAAAACACAAATTTTGGGTCAGCAATCGACTTATTGGTAAATAAATGAAATATGAGTCAGATGTACATGTAGATGTACTGTAGTTATGCAAATCTGCCACTCGAATATCGCCGGTTCGCCAATGTAGACGTCGTTCAAAAACACTGATTTGGATTGGGGTCAAAAAGAAACTCGTAGGTATACATATTACTCAAATTACGGCCAATATTAATTGGTTCAATAGGTAACTTAGAAATACACGTCTGCCATCGAAGCGTCACTGGCTTACTGGTGAAGATGAAGTCAAAACACTGTAAATCCTTGACACAAAGGTTTATTATTTTCCATTACAGATAACAAACCTGAGGCAGAATCCGTTGGTATCCCCCGGTCAAATACTGTGAATCTGATTGCCTACTATTAGAATGATATAATCAGTCGTTATTGTTCTATATCTGATCTGATTTATATTTTGATTTGATTTTTAGCGCATTTTCTTGTAAGAAAGAAAAAATGAGCTATTGTGTTCACTTTGTTCGCTGATGCTGTATGTATGTCCTCTTAAAATCGTTTTAAATGCCACTTCCCGACGTCCGATTTTGATGAAACTTGGTATGGGTGTAATCTGTAACATTGTGGAAATGAAGATGTGCCAGGGGTTGATGACGACTAAGAGGTCATTGATCAGCTGATTGAGCTCCCAAGCCATTTTGTCTCTAATTCAACGCAGGAAACGTCTACTATTTCACGCGGATCTCCTTACAAGAAAATACGCCATCATGTGTCTCATTTTGTGAGCACTGATCTACTTGTTTATTATTTTTTAATAACACTATCCCCCTCCCCCCAAAAAATCAAGGTCATGCCCTCACGACACAGGTACTGGTCCTGGGGGTTAGTATTACACGTCTCCTTCTCAAAAAATAGACGTCTATGTGAAAAACGGGCTTCGGATTCGGGTTCAGTACCTTCAAAAACCCACAGTACCAGCTTCGCCTTCAATTTTTTTTTTTTTTTTTTTTTTGCAGTGTAATAATTTAAATAATTTATAGTATTGACATGGGTTTCCACAACTTCACTGCTCTCCAGTCTGTGTGTCTTATCAAATGAAAGTCGTAGGACATCTAATTCTATATCTGAATTTTATATCACATGTCATTTTATTTCATTTTCATGTAATACATGTAATGAATTTCATCTCATATAATACATGTCATTTTATGACGGAAAATTCAAAATTGTCACTAGACCGCTCCTTCTCTAACACGTGATAGTTTTCTAAGGAAATTATTATTTCGTAAAATTATATTTAGGTAATTCACTAATAATAAAATTAGCGAGACTAATTGAATTCTGTATTATAAGGATATTATAATTAAATTGCGTTTAAGATTGAGTAGTCATGCCAAAATTAACCTTATTTAGACGAACCACCTCAGGTGTACGACGGGAGTCGTGTGTGGACAATTTGTATTTTTTGTCATAAATGCGCTAAAAATAAATTAAATTTCCTATGTTTGGTACCCATTAGTTACAAAGTTAGACTATTTACGACTTTCATCTAATGTTTTTCAATTGGTGTGACAGTTTCTGAGACTAAAGCTCTTAAAAAATCCAAGTGAAACATTTCACCCAAATTGAAAAAAGTGCCGTTTTTTACAAGCGGTTGCATGATTACTCATATTTCAAATTTTAATAGGTTATTCTACGTAGAATTTAACTGCCGTGAATATTAGTAATAGATGTTTCCTTGCTAACTAGCTTAGTTTTGGCGTAAGATCAAAAATATAGAAAACAGTTCGAAAGTTGCGATGTTTTTTCGCAATAGCTTAGGTCGCCCAAGTAACTGGAATAAGCACACTTGGGTTTTTACTATACATGTTGACTCTAAAACTACGAAAATCGAAACAATCCGACCTTATGTTGAATGTCGCATTTGGATTTATTATTTTCAATAATGAACCTTTGTATTTTAAAGATAAATCAAATTTTTTTTCTCCTCTATGTACTAGACAATTTACTAGTAATGTGACATTTTCGGTTTTTTAAACATTATTATTACCTATACAATCATTTATTTATTTATAATTTTCATCACCATTTATCACATTCATTTGAAATTCCCAAATCTCGAGAAAAATAGGCAAGGAGACTAATAATTCCATACCACTTGACGATGAGAAACAAAAGAAATTGAATCTCAACTCAAACTCAAATATTCATAAGGCATTCATAAGACTTCAGATGTATAGATCCTGTAAAGTTAAGTTGGATCACATCCATCGAACTATAGGTATATCGAGGTATGTCGAATTATAGGTAGGTATCAACACATAATTGAAGAAATAGTAAGAGCAGCTATGATCAAGTAGGCACTGCACAGGTACCTACATACCGACATTTCTTAAAGTATTGTTATACATTTTAGTAACATTTTAAAATTTTATTTATATTATTCTTTTCCCCAAAATTTTAGAATTGAAACATTATT
The DNA here is from genome assembly GCA_030762985.1 of Adelphocoris suturalis. Lineage (NCBI taxonomy): Eukaryota > Metazoa > Arthropoda > Insecta > Hemiptera > Miridae > Adelphocoris > Adelphocoris suturalis. The sequence continues at coordinate 96,137,413 of CM061042.1, forward strand.
TGGAGCACTGACACAGTACAAAGCATGAAACGTCACTTGTCCGATAAGTGCAATCGACCGTTCCATCACACATTCCTTTGCACAAACAAGACGGTATGGAGTCTTTGGGCATTGCTGATTTCGTCACGAAACGAGGTGATAAGTTGCCGTTTTTGATTTACTATTTATTCAAAAGCGGCAGGATCCAATTTTTAGTGTAGTCCCAACTGCCAACACAAAAACGTGTTATTTTTAATACATCACTTTTCATTAATTTCTCTTCTCAGGTTCACAGAATAGCTTTTGTTTTTGACTGGTACGATGAATTGTCCATAAAATATTTTGAGTTCAAATTATGATCGAAAGGCTACGAAAGTAAATAAGTAAAAATAGTAAACCCACGTAGAAAATCCCTAAAATCATTAGTTCATTTCTATATACTTAGCGAGTGAACAGAACTTGACCCGGTGAATCGTGACAGTTAGTACCTACTCGGAAACCAGGGACAAAGTGAAAAGTCACGGATCCAGGGGTCTATCGTCAAATATCAAAACCACGAGTGATTGGCTGCTACATCGTTACTGAAAGCTTAAGCCGCACAGCTCACAGCGGTCAGGAACTTGACAAAAGTTCGGCTGCGATGCCGACGAAAACCCATGGTGAATAACGATAAGAACTTCGCCTAAGAACCAACCACGGTATATGTGACGCCTATTTGTTCAAAATCGGACAACGGGAATCCCCACAATGTGGAAAATGTGGTCATCCAGATGGAACTCTACGTCACCTGATAATGGATTGTCCAGACCATGAACGGGAGAGACACCTTATTTTTAATATTTTAGCCACGAAAACAAATATAAATTTGGAATTTTTATCCATTTTATCATCAAGGAATATCATAATTTATAAAGAACTTTTTAAATTTATGTTAAATTGTAGTATTAATATATGAAAGAAAATTGTTTTACTTACTTTTTTACAAAGCCTTGAATTGTAAATAAAAATATGTATGGCTGTATACAGAACGTAATGCCAAATAAATAAAATTAAAAAAAAAAAAAAAAGTACCAGAAAACCAAAAATTCAAACCCCAAAATCAAAGCGGTGCATCTCCAAAAACGGCGCATGAATTGAGAATGTATCGGTTACAACATTTTTTGACGTTCGATTATGACCCAAGCACAACGATAGGGTGGTTCAAAAAAAAAAAAAAGTTCTGGGATTTCTTGTCCCCATTGTTTTTTTTTTTTTGCTTCCTCGGTATGTCAGGATGACACTCCTAAATTTTTAACAAGAAATATTAATCCTAATCACTTTACCTGGGTCGATTTTGGCCAGTTATCGACCGCTATCGTAAATCAACCTCTAAATTGGTGGCGAGGTGATGATTTGAAGGACGGATTTCAATTTTTTTTTTTAGGTCAATTTATGGATTTTCGCATGCGCTGAACACGATGAACTTATTTATTTTACGCTCCGTCCACTTGTTATCCGGTAAACTGGCAGAGGGCGCTGCTTGAAGATGAGTAAAAATCGAAAATTTCACCGAAAATACTGTCCCCTGGTTAAGAATTGTACTAGAAACATGCTATTATGGTCGGACAATATGCTTTGGCATGTTCTGAACATGATTCCGTTTTTTACTATACTTTTCCGCCGATGATTGCTTCGTTTATCGGCCATAAATCTCAAATTAATAGTAGGGTAATAGACAAATTCACCCTAATTTCACCGGAAATTATGTCGCGTTGATAATTTAAGGTTCTGAAATACCTTGTGCCGATAAAATTTGGTATTTTCCAGGATACTCGGTACAAAGCCGTTGGTAATTTGGCAAGGACTTGAACCGGCATTGTACTTATTCGCTTAACGACCCGATACCATTGTACAAGCTTTTACACGTGACCGATACCGCTGACAATAGGTACGGTTGGATACGCTCAAACGACCCAATCACAGTTCAGACAATTCAAAACTTCGAATTTGACACCGGAAAACCGATGGAACTAAGGAATTTTACAGAAAAATTGGAATTTTTTAAACTATTTTCTCCATTTTGCCGCTATAATTGGCAAATAAGTACAATGCCGGTTCAAGTCCTTGCCAAATTACCAACGGCTTTGTACCGAGTATCCTGGAAAATACCAAATTTTATCGGCGCAAGGTATTTCAGAACCTTAAATTATCAACGCGACATAATTTCCGGTGAAATTAGGGTGAATTTGTCTATGACCCTACTATTAATTTGAGATTTATGGCCGATAAACGAAGCAATCATCGGCGGAAAAGTATAGTAAAAAACGGAATCATGTTCAGAACATGCCAAAGCATATTATCCGACCATCTTACCATGTTTCTAGAACAATTCTTAACCAGGCGACAGCATTTTCGGTGAAATTTTCGGTTTTTACTTATCTTCAAGCAGCGCTCTGGGGACAAGAAATCCCAAAACTTTTTTTTTTTTTTTTGAACCACCCTATCGTTGTGCTTGGGTCATAATCGAACGTCAAAAAATGTTGTAACCGATACATTCTCAATTCATGCGCCGTTTTTGGAGATGCACCGCTTTGATTTTAGGGTAAAAAAAAAGAGAGAGAGAGAGAGAGAACAGCGCAGATGAGGCTAGATTCAATTGGCTGACGAACTCTCTCAGTATAATTGTAAACTTTTCCTGTGTACTTTTCCTGTGTAATTATTACTTACATATTTTTGGTTGAGTGCTTTCGATTGTCAACTCTCAAAACTGGATCCTGCCTTGAGTAAATATGAAATCCAAAAAGGCAATTTATCACCACACCACTTTGTTTATGCAAAGGAATGTGTGGAACGTTCTCTTACTCTTGTCGAAAAAGTTACTTTTCATGCGTTTTTCAGCGTCAGTTCTCCGGAGAATGTTTCAATTCTTAAATTTTATTAAAAAGAATCATTTAAATAAAATTTAAAATGTAATTAAAATGTAGAACAATGCTTTACTACATAGTGGCACGTAGACGGTACCTATGCAGTGCCTACTTGAATATTTACAAGCATGTTCTTATTATTTGATCAATTATGTTATGTTGATACCTACCAATGCATGTGGTCGAACTTTCCTATAGGTACTCAGTGAATCCGCATTTTCGGCTAATTGTTCGTCTTGTAAATTTGGATCGGAAAGCGGGGGTCAAACCTGCTTCCTTCGTCAATAACTATTTCATAGCAATTTTCACAGATAAACGCAGTTATATCATTGTCATCAATAAAAGATTTGGTTGATTTGCTACATGCTTTGTGGATACTGGTTCCGCAATTTATCATTTAATAATGATTAACAGGACGTTTCCATTTTTTCCTACCGTTACGTTACGGCGAAAATATTGATTTTCATGTACAACCAATGCGTTAGTAGGGAAGTGTAACTCCCTTAGTGATAGCAGGAAAACAATCGCCACTTTTTGGAATGCTCTCATTTTATCACAACATCTCATGATCCCTTAGCCTCTGTAGTGTCAAGGAAAGCTGATTTATTACGGTAAATTATAAACTAATATTGTTAAGTAACCACATTGAACTAATAATGTGTAAAATTAATCAATTAATCATTTTTAAATTATGTGACTGTAGAACCGTAAGTCTATCGTTCGGTTTTTTTTTTTTTTTTTTTTTTTTTTAATACATGGTTTAATGTCGTTCTTACGTATTCCTTCTGTTATTTTCTGGCAAAAAAGAGTAGGCACTGATCAAGAGTTACATTTCCAGGTTGATCCCTAGGGGGTATTATCACATTAAATCTCAATTTCGGAGAAAATAAATTATCGTAGTTCATAAAAACTATATCCACGATGACCAAACTGTTTTGCAAAAGAAAACCCGTACATTTTATAGAAAAAATGGGAATATTTCGAACTACTTCCGAAAAGTCGACTGCAGATAAACAACATGCACAGCAGGTTAACACAAATGAATGTGATAAATGTGAATGAATAAATTAATGTGGTAATTGGTGATGAGAATTATAAATAACTGATTAAGATATTATTAATAATAATAAAATAATAAAAACGGAAAGTTTCACATTACCTGTCTCTAGTTAACAGAGGAGAAGAAAAAAGGAATTTTTTTCAGTTTTTACCTTATTTTAAATTAAACCTGATAATTTTAAAAGTATTTTGCTAATAACCAAAATATAGCTGGTTTAAAAACGAATAATTTGAGCCTAAAAACGATTGTTTGCGTTGGGCCATTCGTAAACTAGTAGGGTCAAAATGGAACGCGCTCCCATGCGCTCTTGTATCCCCCCTACTTTCCGCGACCACTCGCGGCGCATCATCCATTTTTGAGCAACGTATAACTAGGTAGGTACTGGAATAATGCATAAAAGATGTTACTTCATCACGTATGTACCATCTTGAAATACTTCTGTGGAGATGATCTTGAATTTTATTTTACTTTTTGTTGTATAACTGGAACTTTCTATTCCATTCCAGATTTTCTAAAGTCCCAAAAATTCGCCTAAATGGATGATATTACGTAAAAGAGGACTATAAAAGATCATCTAGGGTCCCCTAACACTCCTTGAGAGTATTCGGTCAATTAGATTCAGAGTTTCTCGTGTGTTAACCAAGTTGATATCAATAAGGCGATAAAATGCATGGCAAACCTTCCTAGAAACCTCTACCCAACTACCCTCCAAGTTTGAACATAATCAGACCAATAGATAGTAAAAAATCGACGTTGTTAGAATCTGACGTTTGCGAATGCGCGCACCCTATTATTGATCCGACAACTATGCAATTTAAAGGGAACCATCAAGAAGCTAACCCACACAAAACCAGAAAATTCCATAAAAATCAGTCCCTTAGTCTCCGAGTTTCACAAGTGTCAAACAATTTTATTTTTGCGCATGTACAATGGTCATTACTCAATCAATCGCAATAAAACTCATAGAGCATATTTCTGATACGTATAGCCAACTACCCTCCGGGTTTGAACAAAATCAAACCTATAGATCGTAAAAAATCGACGTTATTTTATTAATTCACGTTTGAGCTTGCTCACACGTCATTATTGATTCGATTGTAATGAAATTCATAGGGGAACATAAAGACCAACACAATCCCTGAAAATTTCATCAAAATCGAACGAATATTTAGATTTTCCTGTGCTTTTGACTGGGAGTAGTTGTGTGGTCGTCCAACACATGGTCGGTGAGGCTCTCAAGCCGCCCGACCGTACGCCCAACCCTGAGACAGCGTTCCAGTTGTTTTAGTTCTTTGCTTTTTAAAAGAGAAGAGGTGGGGAGAAGACGAGGTTATTTAGAGCAATGGCCGACCCTGCCAGATCTCCGGTAGCCATTCAGTAAGCAAAATAGAATGTGTATATTATTATGTATATTATAATATACACGAAACACCCGACAGCGGCGAAGCACGCGGAAAAACGATGAACTACAGCTGTATATTTGTGATCCATAATCCATTCAACTGGCACCCACCTCTCACACTTCAAAGGCTCTTTGTTCGTCACTGAATCAATGTAACATTGTGATTATGAATCCTTATCATCCAGTAGAGCCTAAATTAAATAGAGAAAATCGTTTGTGTGTTTATTGTTGAAGTTAAGGTAAGATATGAGGGGTTGACAATGTGGCACCCTTATACGGGTGCCATAAAAATGAGGGTGCCACTTCGTATGCTGTTTTCATTGTTTCGGGTGCCACAGAGCTGGAATATATATATATATATATATATATATATATATATATATATATATATATATATATATATATATATATATATAAATATATATTGCAACATTTTGGCACCCATACAACATTGAAGTTAGGAGGCACCCTCCTTATCCGCTGGTGTATATATGTATTTTATCGTGTATATTGCTTCAAATGACCTCTAAAAACAGCAAGGTATACTTTTTATTTCATTTTAATGGTTATTTACTGAATCCCATAATGCTATACTTGTGGCACCATTCTTGAGAATTTTAAGTCACCGTCTATGTGGCAACCATACAATATTGAAGTAATGTGGCACCCTCATTATTCCCTGGTGTATATGTATATAAATAAATATTCTAACATTGTGGCACCCATACAATATTGAAGTTAGGAGGCACCCTCATTATTCCCTGGTGTATATATTTATTTTATGGTGTATATTGATTCGAATGACATTTAAAAACAGCAAGGATATTTTTATTTCATTTTTATGGTTATTTACTGAATCCCACAATGCTATACCTGTGGCAATCTTCCAGGAAATTTCATATCACTATATCTATGTGCCAACCGAGATATACAATTACAAATCACTGACTAAGTGGCGACCACTTTGATACCTAGGTGGCATGTGCGACGTTGCCAAACCACCTTCAGAACAGCAGACAAATCAACCGTTTTATAATAGCGGACAAACAAGAGCGAACCAAGAATTTCACAACTCCCATTGGTCTTCCTGGGTTCTGTTGAGGTAAACAAACAAACGTTCCAAGATCCAGAGACTGAGCTTCAGGGAAGGAGAATGTTTAAATCTCGTAGACTTTTAGTTTTGCCAGCAGATTAGGTGCCTAGATAATTTAATTTTGTAATTCTATATCTTCTTTTGTTAGTGCAGGTACTAAATACGCTGAATGTGGATATTGTAAAACCACAACCAGCAAGCAAAATTTTTAATAAGCTTTGAAAAGGCGTAGGTATTAAATGTGCTCCAATTCTCTCAACAAAATGTGAATTATTTTTCCCACAGAAATCGTTTTGGGTTCTATGAAACCTGGATAAAAATTTCTTTTCGTGGAGCTACAGCCAGTAAGTGAAGGGTCTTTTTATACCTTCCACAGTTACGGCCAGATATAAGCAACTTTCGTCGTTAAGAATGTTTAAATCTCGTAGACTTTTAGTTTTGCCAGCAGATTAGGTACCTAGATAATTTAATTTTGTAATTCTATATCTTCTTTTGTTAGTGCAGGTACTAAATACGCTGAATGTGGATATTGTAAAACCACAACCAGCAAGCAAAATTTTTAATAAGCTTTGAAAAGGCGTAGGTATTAAATGTGCTCCAATTTTCTCAACAAAATGTGAATTATTTTGCCCACAGAAATCGTTTTGGGTTCTATGAAACCTGGATAAAAATTTCTTTTTGTGGAGCTACAGCCAGTAATCGAAGGGTCTTTTTATACCTTCCACAGTTACGGCCAGATATAAGCAACTTTCGTCGTTAAGAATGGCCCAGAACACCACGGAGATCACTCCGGAGGATTGACCAGTGCAGATTGTGTTTTCGAGTCGAAATGGGGGGGGGGGGGGGTATGTATCCCCTGATGATTTATACAAGAATTTCTCGTTTAAGAGTATAGGATAAGTGAAACAGTCGCGAAAGTCGTGAAGCAGATTGGGGGGGGGGGGGGGGGATAACGGAATAGCACCTGAGTACAATACTATGTAATCAATGTTATTTCTTGGTGTCATTCACCATAATAATGATCACTTATCAACTCCCTACCTATCTAATAAACCGTCTTTATGCGTTTTTCAAAAAAACATTATCTCGTTTAAGAGAATCGTTATTTTTTACGCGGAACCATCGTTGTATCACCATATAGTACATTGGTGCACAACTAAGTGCCGTCCTTCTCACCGGAGAGAAAGAGTTCATCCCCATCATTATGGCTCCAGATGTTTTCCATGGATCTCACAGGCGTGTTTTTACCTTGGTAATATGAACATTCCTTTTAACGATGGAAATGGTAGCGCAACTACGAGGTTCTACCTCGGCCAAAAATTCTCTTACCCCAGCCCATCATTACACTTGCAATTTGTGTGTATTGCACAAAAGGTGAGAAGAAACATTCTGGTCCGTAACTTCAAGATGTCTAAAGAAATGGAAGTTTTAGTGGACAAAATCCTAACTTTTCAATTTGGAGTACACGACCTCATAACGAAAATGAAATAGTATATTTGTGGGTAGTTCTTGGTTGCTTAAGAACTAGTAGGTAACACTTAACCAGATATACGAAAGAAAATTGTCTTTACGTTTCGAGACAATCGTTTGAAATCCCAAAAACACGTTCTGACATTGTAAAAAAAATATTTCAGTTCCACCTTTGCCAAATTCCCATCAATACAATCGTCCAAAGAACGTGATCAGCAATTTCTAACCCACAGGGGCTCCTAGAAAATCATCAAATCTATGGAAAAACTGCAAGACACAAATAAAATAAAATGAGCAGTTCTAAAATTCCAATTCTTATCCGACCTTAAATATCCATGCCCCTTTTGTAAGAAGCCCTATGGAGCGAGAAAATGTCCCAGTTTCAAGGTATCAAGGTCATGATTAACGTAGTCAAGTGACCCTTTTGTATGGTTAATGTAAAAGCCGTCTACCGGCTGCCCACAAACTCGAAACCTGTCCTTCACAGACCGTTTGCATGTATTGTAAACAGTTCCGCAACTTCCACCTTCAATATCATCCTGGACAAAAAAATGGAGATCGGCGTTTTTGACTTCGCTATCAGGGTTCAAGTTGATAACTGACACACTGTTTCGATCGGAATTTAAATCTGCATAACCATCGGAAGCAAAACTCACGGATCCCTCCAATTTCTCGTCTGGTTTGGATGCTAAGGACCAACCTCGATCGGGAGCATCTCCAACCTCATCTGCCCGTAATGCCAACATCTCCGGATGCAAAATCAGGCTCGACAAAGTTCTTATATCTACTAAATTCCTTCAGCTAGATGACCGTGATCGCCCGAGGACAGGCGATATCACAAGGAGGGACATCAAAGTACTTTTGAGACTGTTATAAGTTTTATTTGTCGAGTGCAATTCTTCGAACACAATTTAATAATTCATATAATCTAAACTACTGTTTACAAACTGTTTGTCTCCAATCAACTACTTGTTTCCACATAACCAACAAATTCTTGCTTGTTTTCTTTTCTTTTCATAATTTTCTTATTCCAATGTTATTCATGATAATTTCAATCTTGAATCTTGATAACGGTTTAGTGAAAATTTCAGCAACATTATTATTTGACGGAACGTATTCAATTTCCATGTCTTCTTTCCTGATCATGTCTCTAACGAAATGGTAACGAATGTCAATATGTCTAGAATGCGAACTGACCCTGTTTCCTTTCGAGAATTCAATTGCTGACTGGTTGTCACAAAGTATTTTTGGAATCCCATCGAACGAATGTCCAAGTTCTTTCAGAACATTGCTCATCCAAACTATCTCCATCGCACTTGAGGAAACAGCCACAAATTCCGCATGCATAGTTGACAAACTAATACACGTTTGCTTGCTTGATACCACGCTCGACCTGACTGTTTCAGCCCATAGAGGCTCTTTAACAACTTGCATACTTTTGGATTTGATCCACTCTCTCTCAAACCTTCTGGCATCTTCATATAAATTTCTTCTTTTAAAATTCCGTTCAAGTATGCCGTTTTGACATCCATTTGATGGATAAACCAATGGTTCTTCACAGCAAGCTTCAGCAACAGTCTTATGCCGGGCAAACCTATGACAGTAATGAGACTGTAAGTCTCATTATAATCTATTCCTTCTTGTTGGGTGAACCCTTGTGCAACTAATCGAGCTTTATAACGGTTAATACTTCCATCAGCAAGATATTTGATTTTAAAGACCCATTTGCAACCTACAGCAGATTTTCCAGGAGGCAAGTCGGTAATTTGCCAAACATTCATTGTTTCAAGAGAAGTCAACTCCTCTTCAATGGCCTCTGCCCACCGGTCTCGATCTTGTCCAGACATAGCTTCCTTGTAAGTTTTAGGTTCCTTCAATTCTATCGCTTGTGCACAACAGTATCTATCAGGTTTTTGAATTTTAGACCTATCTCTCAACTGCATCCCCTCATTTCCCCTCGAATTTACAAGCTGATTTTCTATAATTCTTGTTTCTTCATTTCCATTTTCTTCACTTTCCATCTCTGTGGATTCTTCATTTACATGATCTGTTTCACCATAGCCTGTTTCTCCCAAATCTTGAGACTGTACTTCTTGTTCATTCACCTGATCTGGTTGAGGGTCTACCAAACTTCCTTGTTCTGCAGAATTCAAAACGAACGTTGCCTCATCTTCCAGTGAGAGTTCAATGTAATTACCTGTTGTTCTATTTTTCTCTGAGAATGGGAATTTATTTTCTTTAAGTGTGACGTCGCGACTTACTATTACTTTTTCATTTTGCATGTCCCACAACCTATATCCCTTGGTTGCTCCAGCGTACCCCAGCAAAACACAAATTAAAGCTCTGTCATCGAGTTTTCTTCGAACTGGTTCCCTTGGAATGTGGACAAATGCTTTGCACCCAAACGGCTTCATATGCGACACGCTGGGTTTTTTCCCTGTCCAAATTTCTTCTGGCGTTCTACCATTATCTAATGGGCACCTATTTTTCACATAACATGATGTATTGACTGCCTCAGCCCAAAAACTTTTAGGAGCATTCGATGCAATCAACATTGCTCTGGTTAAATCCAGCATCGTTCTGTTGAATCTTTCTGCAACTCCATTTTGCTGAGGGCTGTAAGGGCAAGAAAGCTGACGAATAATTCCACACTTTTCCAGCTCTTCCTCAAAAGCCTTGTTAACATATTCGCGCCCGTTATCACTCCTCAAGTACTTGATTGTTTTACCTGTTTGATTCTCGGCCATAGATCTGAACTTTTTGAAGTAGTTGAGCACTTCATCTTTAGTTTTCATGAAGTAAACTACAGCTCGTCTCGAGAAATCATCAATGAATGAGACAAAGTACTTGAATTTAGATTTCGACTCAACAGGCAGACAACATACATCCGAATGAATTACTTCCAGCAACTCAGTCGTAACCAATTTGCCGGTTTTCGGAAATGATTTACGAGCATTCTTACCCTTGATACAGGCTTCGCATTCCTCATCTTGATTTTTCAACACATTTTCTTCCAGGCCTCTCACAGACCCCTTTCTATACATTGTTTTAATTAATTCCTTATGAATATGTCCAAGCCTTTGATGCCAATCACTAGCTGTGATCTGACTTATACAGACAGCTTCAGTATTGACTTCCTGTTTCAGTGAATACATGTTGGCCCCGTTACGTGGAGCTTCTAACACCAATATATTTCGACAATACACTTCACATACTCCATTCTGAATAACTACTTTGTAACCTTTCTTCTCAATAGTTGCAATTGACAGTATCGAAAATTGAATTCAGGCACGTGATATACTTCTTCAAAATTTATGTCAAATGTTCCGTGATGAGTTCTCGTTTTGATTGATACTACCCCTTTCCCAATCACTGTACAATTAGTCCTTGAAGCCAAAGATACGATCTGAGGGGTTGACAATTTCTCATATTTAGTGAAATCTGATCTGCTTGGCAAGAAATGACAGCTTGCACCACTGTCTAACAACCATTCATCATCTCGAAGGGAGTTGGCCGCATTTAAACATACTACATTCATAGACATGTTTTGGTTAGAGTTTTTCATTGGAATTTTATCATTATCATCACCTCTCCCGCCTACTGATTTCTTCTTTAACTTGCAAAATCTGGCAATGTGACCTTCTCGTCCACAGTTGTAGCATTCCACAACAAACTTTTTATACTGCCGTGTGAATAATGCATTACTTGATTCTCCTTCATCTCGTTTCAGTAATTGTCTTTTATACTCTCCGCACAGTATACTCTCTATTTTTTCTGGTGTGTAGTCTGCATCATCAAAGGTACATATCATACTGACTGTAGTTTGAAACTCATCGGGTAACCCATTCAATATGACATTACATACCTGTTCGTCGTTGATTCGATCGCTACCAGCTTTCACGATTTCTGATGCATAAGCTAGCACTCGAGTAATGTATGTTTCCATATCTTCAGTAGGCAACATCTTAGCAGAATAGAGGCTTTTGGAGGCCTGAAGTCTTCTCAATCTGGTCTTCGGTTGAAACCTACTGGATAGTTTTTGCCATAAAACTCTAGGACACTCAATGTCCAGGATGGACTCCTGTATATCTTCAGTGAGTGATCTGGCAACCAAGGTATAAGCCCTTTCTTTCTTTTCCTCACCTATTTCATTAAAAACACTATCGTCTGTGGTTGAAACTACTTCCCACAACTTTCTGCTCTTCAATTCTAGTTTGAGATTAAACGCCCAAGTCTTATAGTTCTTTCTGTTTAACTTCACTATGCCACTCACTTTATCAATCTTCAAGTGATCAGCTGTACTCTCCACTGAATCAAAAAATCTATCGCCTCCTTCAGCCATTTCTGGGCCGTATAACCTTTGTTATAAGTTTTATTTGTCGAGTGCAATTCTTCGAACACAATTTAATAATTCATATAATCTAAACTACTGTTTACAAACTGTTTGTCTCCAATCAACTACTTGTTTCCACATAACCAACAGAGACATTAAAAAACTTGAAGAAGAGCATAGAGTTCTATGCTTGGTGTACTGTGGTCGAATGTGAATTACAAATTTATTTTAAACCCACCACAAACTCATAGGAATTATTTTGGCTGTTTCATCTAAATTGCTTTCAAGCATTAAACAGGTATTTCTTATGCCTACTGCAACATCCGCGTCACCTTCCACTTCCACCCTTATCAACTTCTTCACAACTGCGTGTAAATGCGGATGAGGACATGCACAACTAAAGGGAGGAGGCATCTACCGAGCATTTTGCTGGTTCGGGTGTTAACTTGCTGTCGATGCACCGGCCTAATTTTCCCCTTCGACACCGCCTCATCTTTTCATTCAGCCAATGTATAAGATATAGCTGCTAACCGCCAATGCCACTAGGAGCTCGGCTGAAAAGGGGCAACTGATCTATAGAAACGGACCAATTATTGAATTTGTTAGTATTCAATTGAGTTTGTATAAGATATGCACGTCTGCTAGTCCAAAACCGATGGCGACAAGAAAAACAGATCTATATGGCTTACAGCTGGAGGGGGAACCATATCGGCTCTTAACACTTTCATCCATGGCCAACTGAACCATGGTCGTCTGCTATCTCAAGGTGGATGGGTGTTACATGCAGATGTGGTTGAAATATATGAGTTTGAGCGCCCAGAAACGACTGTTTTGTTGATCGCTGAAACTGTGGCCCATCATACCAGGATATTGATAGGTTACGTGAATTCAAGTCTGCTACCTTAGTATTGCTAGGTCTTTGCTAGAGACGCAGTCCAAAAACACAAATTTTGGGTCTGCAATCGACTTATTGGTAAATAAATGAAATATGAATCAGATGTACATGTAGATGTACTGTAGTTATGCGAATCTGCCACTCGAATATCGCCGGTTCGCCAATGTAGACGTCGTTCAAAAACACTGATTTGGATTGGGGTCAAAAAGAAACTCGTATACACATTACTCAAATTACGGCCAATATTAATTGGTTTAATAGGTAACTTAGAAATACACGTCTGCCATCGAAGCGTCACTAGCTTACTGGTGAAGATGAAGTCAAAACACTGTAAATCCTTGACACAAAGGTTTATTATTTTCCATTACAGATAACAAACCTGAGGCAGAATCCGTTGGTATCCCCCGGTCAAATACTGTGAATCTGATTGCGTACTATTAGAATGATATAATCAATCGTTATTGTTCTATATCTGATCTGATTTATATTTTGATTTGATTTTTAGCGCATTTTCTTTTAAGAAAGGAAAAATGAGCTATTGTGTTCACTTTGTTCGCTGATGTTGTATGTATGTCCTCTTAAAATCGTTTTAAATGCCACTTCCCGACGTCCGATTTTGATGAAACTTGGTATGGATGTAATCTGTAACATTGTGGAAATAAAGATATGCCAAGGGTTGATGACGACTAAGAGGTCATTGATCAGCTGATTGAGCTGCCAAGCCATTTTATCTCTAATTCAACGCAGGAAACGTCTACTATTTCACGCGGATCTCCTTACAAGAAAATACGCTATCATGTGTCTCATTTTGTGAGCACTGATCTACTTGTTTATTATTTTTTAATAACACTATCCCCCTCCCCCCAAAAAATCAAGGTCATGCCCTCACGTCACAGGTTCTGGTCCTGGGGGTTAGTATTACACGTCCACATCCTCAAAAAATAGACGTCTATGTGAAAAACGGGCTTCGGATTCGGGTTCAATACCTTCAAAAACTCCCAGTACCAGCTTCGCGTTCAATTTTTTTTTTTTTTTTTTTTTCCAGTGTAATAATTTATAGTATTGATATGGGTTTCCACAACTTCACTGCTCTCCAGTCTGTGTGTCTTATCAAATGAAAGTCGTAGGACATCTAATTCTATATCTGCATTTTATATCACATGTCATTTTATTTCATTTTCATGTAATACATGTAATGAATTTCATCTCATATAATACATGTCATTTTATGACGGAAAATTCAAAATTGTCACTAGACCGCTCCTTCTCTAACACGTGATAGTTTTCTAAGGAAATTATTATTTCGTAAAATTATATTTAGGTAATTCACTAATAATAAAATTAGCGAGACTAATTGAATTCTGTATTATAAGGATATTATAATTAAATTGCGTTTAAGATTGAGTAGTCATGCCAAAATTAACCTTATTTAGACGAACCACCTCAGGTGTACGACGGGAGTCGTGTGTGGACAATTTGTATTTTTTGTCATAAATGCGCTAAAAATAAATTAAATTTCCAATGTTTGGTACCCATTAGTTACAAAGTTAGACTATTTATGACTTTCATCTAATAAGTTTTTCAATTGGTGTGACAGTTTCTGAGACTAAAGCTCTTAAAAATCCAAGTGAAACATTTCACCCAAATTGAAAAAAGTGCCTTTTTTTACAAGCGGTTGCATGATTACTCATATTTCAAATTTTAATAGGTTATTCTACGTAGAATTTAACTGCCGTGAATATTGGTAATAGATGTTTCCTTGCTAACTAGCTTAGTTTTGGCGTAAGATCAAAAATATAGAAAATAGTTCGAAAGTTGCGATGTTTTTTCGCAATAGCTTAGGTCGCCCAAGTAACTGGAATAAGCACACTTGGGTTTTTACTATACATGTTGACTCTAAAACTACGAAAATCGAAACAATCCGACCTTATGTTGAATGTCGCATTTGGATTTATTATTTTCAATAATGAACCTTTGTATTTTGAAGATAAATCAACTTTTTTTCTCCTCTATTTACTAGACAATTTACTAGTAATGTGACATTTTCGGTTTTTTAAACATTATTATTACCTATACAATCATTTATGTATTTATAATTTTCATCACCACTTATCACATTCATTTGAAATTCCCAAATCTCGAGAAAAATAGGCAAGGAGACTAATAATTCCATACCACTTGACGATGAGAAACAAAAGAAATTGATCTCAACTCAAACTCAAATATTCATAAGGCATTCATAAGACTTCAGTTGTATAGATCCTGTAAAGTTAAGTTGGATCACATCCATCGAACTATAGGTATATCGAGGTATGTCGAATTATAGGTATCAAAACATAATTGCAGAAATAGTAAGAGCATCTATGATCAAGTAGGCACTGCACAGGTACGAAACGATGTGATAAATTGCCGTTTTTTATTTAATATTTATTCAAAAGCGGCAGGATCCAATGTTGAGTGTAGTCCCAACTGCCAATACAAAAACGTGTTACGAGTATTTTTAATACATCACTTTTCATTAATTTCTCTTCTCATGTTCACAGAAAAGCTTTTGTTTTTGACTGGTACGATGAATTGTCCATAAAATATTTTGAGTTCAAAATATGAACAAAAGGCTACGAAAGTAAATCAGTAAAAATAGTAAACCCACGTAGAAAATCCCTAAAATCATTAGTTCATTTCTATATAGCGAGTGAACAGAACTTGACCCGGTGAATCGTGACAGTTAGTACCTACTCGGAAACCAGGGACAAAGTGAAAAGTCACGGATCCAGGGGTCTATCGTTAAATATCAAAACCACGAGTGATTGGCTGCTACATCGTTACTGAAAGCTTATGCCGCACAGCTACAGCGGTTTTCCCTGCCCTTCGTGCTTTCACAGGGTGTGTGTGACACCACAAGCAAAATTTTGACTAAAATATCTGCGGTGATTACCTTAAAACACTATAAACCAATAGACGCCTGGCCTCACTTGGAGTTGGAAGACAAATTACAGAAACTCGGCTAAAAAATCTTGAGCATTTGTACTTAACGTTGATTAAAAAAAAAAAAAAAGAGAACAGCGCAGATGAGGCTAGATTCAATTGGCTGACGAACTCTCTCAGTATAATTGTAAACTTTTCCTGTGTACCTTGCATCTAAAGCTTCATTGTTTGAGGTAATTATTACTTACATATTTTTGGTTGAGTGCTTTCGATTGTCAACTCTCAAAACTGGATCCTGCCTTGAGTAAATATGAAATCCAAAAAGGCAATTTATCACCACACCACTTTGTTTATGCAAAGGAATGTGTGGAACGTTCTCTTACTCTTGTCGAAAAAGTTACTTTTCATGCGTTTTTCAGCGTCAGTTCTCCGGAGAATGTTTCAATTCTTAAATTTTAATAAAAAGAATCATTTAAATAAAATTTAAAATGTAGAACAATGCTTTACTACATAGTGGCACGTAGACGGTACCTATGCAGTGCCTACTTGAATATTTACAAGTTTATACATGTTCTTATTATTTGATCAATTATGTTATGTTGATACCTATCGATGCATGTGGTCGAACTTTCCTATAGGTACTCAGTGAATCCGCATTTTCGGCTAATTGTTCGTCTTGTAAATTTGGAACGGAAAGCGGGGGTCAAACCTGCTTCCTCCGTCAATAACTATTTCGTAGCAATTTTCACAGATAAACGCAGTTATATCATTGTCATCAATAAAAGATTTGTTTGATTTGCTACATGCTTTGTGGATACTGGTTCAGCAATTTATCATTTAATAATGATTAATAGGACGTTTCCATTTTTTCCTACCGTTACGTTACGGCGAAAATATTGATTTTCATGTACAATCAATGCGTTAGTAGGGAAGTGTAACTCCCTTAGTGATAGCAGGAAAACAATCGCCACTTTTTGGAATGCTCTCATTTTATCACAACATCTCATGATCCCTTAGCCTCTGTAGTGTCAAGGAAAGCTGATTTATTACAGTAAATTATAAACTAATATTGTTAAGTAACCACATTGAACTAATAATGTGTAAAATTAATCATTATTAAATTATGTGACTGTAGAACCGTAAGTCTGTCGTTCGGTTTTTTTTTTTTTTTTTTAATACATGGTTTAATGTCGTTCTTATGTATTCCTTCTGTTATTTTCTGGCAAAAAAGAGTAGGCACTGATCAAGAGTTACATTTCCAGGTGGATCCCTAGGGCCTCGTATTATCACATTAAATCTCAATTTTCGGAGAAAATAAATTATCGTAGTTCATAAAAACTATATCCACGATGACCAAACTGTTTTGCAAAAGAAAACCCGTACATTTTATAGAAAAAATGGGAATATTCCGAATTACTTCCGAAAAGTCGACTGCAGATAAACAACATTCACAGCAGGTTAACACAACTGAATGTGATAAATGTGACCACTCGCGGCGCATCATCCATTTTTGAGCAACGTATAACTAGGTACTGGAATAATGCATAAAAGATGTTACTTCATCACGTATGTACCATCTTGAAATACTTCTGTGGAGATGATCTTGAATTTTATTTTACTTTTTGTTGCATAACTGGAACTTTCTATTCCATTCCAGATTTCCTAAAGTCCCAAAAATTCGCATAAATGGATGATATTACGTAAAAGAAGACTATAGGAGATCATCTAGAGGTCTACACTCCTTGAGAGTATTCGGTCAATTAGATTCAGAGTTTCACGTGTGTTAACCAAGTTAATATCAATAAGGCGATAAAATGCATAGGAAACGTTCCTAGAAACCTCTACCCAACTACCCTCCAAGTTTGAACATAATCAGACCAATAGATCGTAAGAAATCGACGTTGTTAGAATCTGACGTTTGCGCATGCGTGCACCCTATTATTGATCCGACAACAATGCAATTTAAAGGGAACCATCTAGAAGCTAACCCACACAAAACCAGAGAATTCCATAAAAATCGGTTCCTTAGTCTCTGAGTTTCACAAGAGTCAAACAATTTTATTTTTGCGCATGTACAATGGTCATTACTCAATCAATCACAATAAAACTCATAGAGCATATTTCTGATACGTATAGCCAACTACCCTCCGGGTTTGAACAAAATCGAACCTATAGACCGTAAAAAATCGACGTTATTTTATGAATTCACGTTTGAGCTTGCGCACACGTCATTATTGATTCGATTGCAATGAAATTCATAGGGGAACATAAAGAGGCTAACCAACACAATCCCTGAAAATGTCATCAAAATCGAACTAAAATTGAGAATTTCCTGTGCTTTTGACTGGGAGTAGTTGTGTAGTCGTCCAACACATCTCAACCCGCCCGACCGCACGCTCAACCCTGAGACAGCGTTCCAGTTGTTTTAGTTCTTTGCTTTTTAAAAGAGAAGAGGTGGGGAGAAGACGAGGTTATTTAAAGCAATGGCCGACCCTGCCAGATCTCCGGTAGCCATTCAGTAAGCAAAATAGAATGTGTATATTATTATGTATATTATAATATACACGAAACACCCGACAGCGGCGAAGCACGCGGAAAAACGATGAACTACAGCTGTATATTTGTGATCCATAATCCATTCAACTGGCACCCACCTCCCAAACTTCAAAGGCTCTTTGTTGGTCACTGAATCAATGTAAAATTGTAATTATGAATCCTTATCATCCAGTAGAGCTTAAATTAAATAGTGAAAATCTTTTATGTGTTTATTGTTGAAGTTAAGGTAAGATATGAGGGGTTGACAATGTGGCACCCTTATACGGGTGCCATAAAAACTTGGGTGCCACTTCGTATGCTGTTTTATTTGTTTCGGGTGCCACAATGTATGGAATATATATATATATATATATATATATATATAGGTATATATATATATATATATATATATATATATATATATATATATATATATATATATATATATATATATATATATATATATATATATATATATATATATATATATATATATATATAATTATACAAAACATTTCATCAAAATTGAATTATTATCAGAGGTTTTATTTTCTAGGTTAAGTTCGTAGTCTCCACCTCGTAGGTGTAGCCACCCCTGATGTGATTAATTAGAATTGTTGATTGGAAGAGAGCGGAAAGGTTATAATGTCGATTTAAAACAACACAATTCAAGCAATGAGAAAAATGTGTTTAATCGATGTCACGTTTGCGCTAAAACTTCCGGTGCGTCGGGACCATCTATTGGGACCGTTTATTGGGTACGGTCATCCTAAATCGTTCAATCCCTGAATACTTAATTGGAATTGGATGAACTGAAGGATTTGAGGTTCGTGCATATGCGCCGGCTAATAATGCTACGATCGTGATGGAACTCATTTGGAGTAATCAAATGGATATTTTCTAAGTTTTAAGCGAGATCATACCAATAGACCATGGCTAATTTACGCTTGACGGAAATGTCTATGTTTGAGCATGCGCAATGGAAACTCATAATTTTTGACTGATGAAATTAATAGGGGACTATACTCAGCCGAACTCACACATTCCCAAGAATCGTCATTGTAATCAAATTATAATTGTAGAATTTATACTTGTTAGAAGGAGTTGACATTTCGCATAGGCATCAGCTAGGTACTAATAGTCCGAACGTTTTGAAATTGATATGGGATGATTGAATCATATTTTCCGACTACCGTCCACATTTCAGCGTGATAAACCGTGAGGAAGTGATGTTCAATTAAGTTTACATATGCATACGCCCAGAGAGAAATATAGATTTGTGAACAATGAAATTGGTAGGGTCAGTTCCACCAATGGGAGTCAACTCCCAAATCTTGTAACACAGGATCTAGATAACAACCGCGAGTCTGTGTTTTCACCGTTCCACCATCGATTTTTATTCCCAGATTAGCAGATCCATGTATCAATTTGTTAACATCCGAGTTACTGTAAATTAGTGAACAACAGCTGATAAAAGTGGAGCTACGGTATTTTTTATTTTTTCCAGCAACGCAACGCCATTCTGACATTAAAAAGAAAGATGCGGAGTCAGTGTTGACTTACCTTTTTCCATTATTAAATCAAGCACAGAATGAATAGCCCCTAGTATGAGACAAACTATTTTTTCTTTATTTCACGACGGAATAGGAAATTAATAATTACGGGAATGTGGAGGGGTTGTGTTATGAAGAAAATCCAAACGGAAAAACAGGGATCGGTTCACAACTGTGGGGTATTACTCCAGTAACTCTTGTTGAAATATACCACATAACTTTGAATTAGATTTGAAACGAAGCGTTTTTGGAATAAAATAGATTTTTAAATTAGGGCAAATTATTCGAACGAGATCTAAGAAGAGAACAATAAGAAACGAATTTTTTATTGTTTGAATATCCCTAGTTATCAGTATGACGGCATGGTCACTGGTTGTAATTAGATGATGAAATCAAAAACTTAAGAATAAAATAATAATAAATATTGATTCATCTTGCTGTAGGTAGATCCCCATAACAACTTTTGAACATGGCGAGGATGTTGCAGATCAGCGCTGATCCGAGGGTTAACCCATTCCGACGGAATAAGCGTTATCACCAGAAGATCTCGAGTCAAGCGTTGGTGGACGAGAAAACCCACGGTCCAGGATAAACTCCCGTTGGTGAAACTTGCCCGAATGGATAATCTGCAGCATACCGAACCCATTAGAAAACAATTTCATAAAAATCGGATGAAAACTGTAGTAATTAAGATTATCAAACACACACTGATAGACACGAAACCAAAGTTGTTTAGAATGGTCTAAAAGGTAAGATGCATGTGGAAAATTTTATTTTAGAAAAAAAAACCTGTCATTTCCCAAATAGAAAACAACTGAAGACAAGCTAAATACTGGTTGCATGTGTGTGGCCTATACCAATAACCCGTGAGCCAGGATTCTGAAATGCAAGAAGATAATTTAATTTATATTCAATGAAAAAATAAGTTCTTGTTAAGTTTACGAATCTTTTGATTTAGATTTCCAGCTATTCTATTAAAATGTATAAAAATATAATGTTGTTCATATGACAAAGAATGTCTATGACGCAAAGTAAAAATATTACAGGTTTGTAATCCTACTTTGTTCTTTTATTTATTATTTGTATTATTTCAATATTAATTGCATAACAACATTTTTACATCAATAAGAATTCTTAATATGTAAACTATTTCTAGATAATCTTAAACGTGATTCAAGAGTGAACCTAATATTATTTATTTTTAGGCCGACTACTCGTATATAAGTAAACCTTTTTTTACCGCTTTATTTATAATTATTCTTATACCTTATATTTTATTTATTAGAATAATAGGAAGGTTTGCATATAAGAAGCTACCATTATATTTGAAGTCAACCGTAATTATAAATCTAAATACTCCGGTCCGGGCTATTAGATGTTTGAGAACCATTTGTCTGATCAACACTGTTTATCCATGAGCGCACGAAGGGTTAAAATATGTATCAATGTTTTAGTTATTGTTCATTGTAATCATTTACAGAGAGGAGTTGAAGATCATTTAGTCAATGCTAAAGTGAGATGTGCTGCTTAAGTTGTTTTCACCTTTCTCGACCAATTTCCACAGAAACCCTGTTATACAAGCTCGTTCTTGTTATGAAATGGAAACTTCAAAGAGGAAACACGTTTCTCTGCATCCCCCTCAGACACAACATCTACATTACCGAGTTAATGAGACTTCTTTGATCGGAAAACACTTGGGAGATCATCTCGTTTTACTTAATGAAGCGGATGTTGTATTTCCCCGGAGAGAAATATAATCAGATACTTTTACAACTAGAGTTTATTCACCACCAACTTTTCATATTTTTGTTCAGTAAATCAAAGTAGGAGGACCTATAATACAGTATTTAATTAAAAGCAGCTTAATGTTTTTTTTATAAACAGATTTTTCACTAAAGGAGATCGGTGGAACATCTATATTCTATATTTGGCTCGAACTTGTTTTCAACCCATCAAAGTTAATGGATAACTTGCATTTTATAAAGAATGGGAAACACTCCAGTAAGTGGGTAGTTACGTTTAACATCAATGTCAAATGGAAAGGGTATTGTCGTATGTTTGAAACAGAGCATTAAGATCCAGATACAGATAAATTATCATAGGTACCTAATTCAACACATGTTTATTACTTCACCGGCGAGAGATCTCGTGAAAATGTATTTATATGAACCTATGTCTTCAGCGAAAATTATTCAAATGCTCTTTCCCAGCTTAAGGATAGATTCGCTCACGACTAACTACTCATCGAAGTCATAGAGGTATATCGATATTTTATCATGAAAATTTAGTCCATTCTGAGACATAAAATCTCTGTCTGCCATCTCCAACATATTGGAATATAAATTGGTGGCCTCATCGACATGGCTAAATGTGCACAATTAATTTTATTTCACCGTGCATCCAACAGAAAATTTTGAACCTAGCAAAGTTGTAAAGCATAAAAATAACGAAGTGATTCCACCCCAAAACTATGGATTATCTTCAGAAATAAGGGGATTATGAGCATACTAAAAATCTTTCCCCCGTCTTGAATTTCAAGATCACCTAGCGACTTTAATATAAAGCTGATGTTAGTACGATGACATAAAGCAAATAATTTGAAGCTGACATCATTATTTATGATAAGTTTGTCATAATATCGTATGAAAGTTATTCAAAGACTAAGGAAACTGTGCTAGTTGTACTCAACCTAGTATGCGCTCGTATGTTGTTTTGTTATTCTTGGTATCATAAATCATTGCATATTGATGTTATATAATAAACTAGCCGCGTTACCCACCCAATGGGCAAGAAAATGATCGGTGTAGTTGATATTTTATTAACTTAATCAAATAAACTGGAGGGCAAGGAAACGGTCATGAAAATGAAAAAGGTATAAGGTGCGGGGTATGAGGGATGATAATTATAATACGGATAAACAAACAGGGGATTATAATTTTGATTCGTAATTCTTCAATTCAAAAAGTAAGCGATGCATCTTAATTTTTATCTATTCCTCTTCCTTGTTAGTGGCCTCCAATTCTCTTTTGATGGACCCTTTATTGTCGATAAAGCATCATCTGTCTCAGTAGATGTATCGTCCAGCCTTTGAGTGTTGAACGCAGAAAGTGATGCCTCACAGTCGGAAGGATTGACCGATTCGACGTTAAATTTACATCTCCTTTGAACGATGATACGATGCACACTGCCCGAGAGGCAGTTTGATTCATCTTTCCACATCATAGCTGCACAAACCACGCAAAACGCTAGTAGTTTTCACTTGAGTCGTACGATGAGGCCGTAAGTACAGGCGACTAACTCTTCGTTTCTTCGTGTAGACAGTTGCTAAAATATCGCATCTTTTTTCCCTGCCAATATCAGGCATTTAGGTATTGTACGTACTTTTGCACAAAACCCGTTCAAATTCACCAGCCATTTATGGTTGTGCTGCACCTGATATCCAAAGATAAATATGATGCTTTGAATTCATTGATGTATTCAATGAATTTTGGATCCAGCCTGACTGAGAAAGAAGCTTTGACAACTTCATTGATCTTCGGGAAAGCATCAACGTATTTTAAACAACCTATGCTACAGTTTGGACGCTACAAATCAAGTTCCAATTTTGCTACAGAATTATCAAGAGCTGTATGCAAATATAATTATTGTCTATGTAAAATGTTAAAATGCAATTATTTTCATTTTCTATATTTTATGTTGAAATGTATATAATGAATCATTATAAACTCACACACAAGCGTACACGTAGACACACACGCATATACTACACGCATACTCACAGGCATTTATTAAGAGCTTCATGCAAATATAATCATTATTTTGTTCAATAAAATGTTGTTATTTTTGTTTTTCTAATTATATTTGATCACAAAATAGGTCAGAAATATGAAACTAGATGAAGATTCTATTGCATAATGACACATAAATAATAAATAATATTTTGTTTGAATTTTGGCGATTATAGCGTATTTTTATGTTTAGAGTATCAATTAAGAATTTAAAAACTGAATTAAAAAAAAAAAGGCTCATTGTTTGATCTTAGTTTTTGCTGAATTATAATCCTAACATATTCCCAATTCATATTTTGAAAGAAAATTTGAAGGGCAAATTTTGATCGTCACTTTGAGGTCAAATCCGATCGAGGACCGTGTCTGTCTGTGAATGGCTGACTAGCGTGTGACTATGACGCTTCGCTTCCTCTAAGGGAGTAGTTTTTCTCGTAATTTCTGGTGATACTTCAACATCTTCTTGCACAACAGAGATGCACAAAATTTTACTTTATTTAGTTAGTTTTTATCACATTAATTTATATACTAAATTAATAACATTTCATTTCAGAAGAGCCATTGCAATAGTTTCATCTAAAATGCACAGGAAATTAACGCAACTTGTTCGTAAAAGGAGTCTGTTGGATAGGGTCGAACGTTGTCGCAAGAAATTCCTTCAGATTTTGTTATTTGAACATGTCAGGAATGCATCCATTCGATCTGTTTTGCGAGGAAAGTTGAAAGGTAACTTGCAGGCTGATTATCTCTCGAAAACAGCTTTTTCAGTAGAAGTCGTATGCTCTGACTACTAAAACGCCCAAATATTTTTCTTTCAACGTAGAGTCCCTCTATAAATATCAAGAAATGAGACTATATTCGCCAAAAAAATACGAAAAATTCCCGGATGCTCCTAGGCTACAATAAACTCGAAGCTCCAATCACAGAAAAATTGTCTTTTTACCTAATTTTGTTGGTGATCCATAGGGAAAATTTGGGTAAGAAAGTAGTTTAAAAAATTAGAAATTCGTCTCTAGATATTTCACTCTATATATTATACGAGAAGTTGGTGAGAACGTAGAAGTAAATGAACGGGATGTTGTGGTAGGCGGAGAATCATTGTGGCCAGCAAGTAAGGGGCGGCAAAAACTAGATTTTACTCATTAGAAGGTACCAAAACAGTTCTCGCTTTACGGCCATATTTACGTCAAAAAGAAAAACTTATTTCTGTTCTAGAACCAAAAATTTCAACCATGTATCATGTTTGAAATCATCGAAACACCAGCTCAATGAAATCATCAGAAATTATCAAGCGGTTGCAATCATGTTCACAATATCAATTATTGAGAATGATCACCTGTGTGTAAACAATTATTTATATAACCATGCTCATAACTCAGTTTGTTGGACACGCACTTCGCAGTAGTTAACATAATATTGTTAGATAAATCGAGAGCTTTCGAACGAATGGTCAACGAATTTTGTGGGATGAAAAACGACGAAGTACCATTTCCCTAGCAACGACTCGGTTGTAGGCGGAAATCACTGTAACACTATATGTTTCGTGCGCGGAAAAAAATTGACTCGCAAAAATTGCTAGGACCCCAGGGCTAAAACATGATACATGTTAATATTACGTTTCTCACAAGAGTTTGCAGAAGAAAAATTACCAAATGAGAAATGATTTTAAAAATACAAAAATTGTGTGCAAGCTCATGAGCGAAAAGAATACCTGAAATATTGATTTTAGCCAAGTCATAAGATATATTCCTCATTTATAATAAAGTCCCCTTTGGCGGGGTTCCGTCTACACAAACCTTCTAATCCCTACTTCATCCTGGAAGAAGACTGCATATCGAAATATTTTGAGATTGAAAGATTGAGTTCCAAACATTTGCTGCGTTGAACACTGGGCAGGAGGATGTCAGGTGGAATAGCGTGTTTGGGCTGTATTTATTACATACTGAGCCGCTCATTGAACCATAGAAACGGTCTACAACATGGTGGAGAAATATTCTACGAAACAATGGATTTGCGCACCTGATCGATACAACAATCTTTTGATAGGGGAAGTTCTTTAGCGAGATACTCGGAGCTCCTACGCTACGACCAGAATTTCGGACCCGATAACTTTTTTTTTTTTTTTTTTTTTTTGTCATTATCTTTATTGAGACCATTATTTCAAATAATATACCTCACTGACATTTTTAGCACACTACACAGAGTTTGTTTTTGGACTATCAGCATGGTGACAGCTCATGATTTTGACAGTTCATTTGTTTATGAGTTAATAATGTCTCTAATGTGTCGCAGGCGAATGAGTCTTCTTACTGAGGGCCGCTGGAATCCTTCTGCAACTAATGGGTTGGTGTGTTGACTGTTACGGTCGACGAAGTTTTTCATTTTTTCGATGAGAAGTTCGCTTGGAGTTTGAAGTTGGAAATCTTGATACAGCGTTGCATTTCGAACAAGCGGCGGAGCGTGAGCTATATTTTTTTGTAACGTCCTGTTTTGTTGCTGCTCGATTCGTCTAAATTCCGACCAAGAGCAAGTCCCCCACACCTCCACTGCGTACAGCCAGATAGGACGAATGAGCGTTTTGTAGATCATTAATCTATTTTGGAGGGAAACGTGTGGGCTACCCAGAAGGGAACGGAGTTGGTTGGTGCGGTTGCGCAGTTTACTTAATGTTTCAGTAATGTGCTGGTGGTAGGTAAGTCGCTTGTCCAGAGTTACTCCTAGATACTTGTGATACTCCTCATTGGGAATGACCTCTTGCATATAATTGAGGCTAGGAGAGGTGATATTTCTCTTGTATGTGTATGTGACAATGCTCGATTTCCTGGGATTAATCTTCAAACGCCATTTTGTACACCATTGTCCAAGAGTGTCGAGTAGAGTTTGAAGTCGTTCTGCGGCTACTTCGGAGTCAGGATCGCTCACAGCGTAGACTAAATCATCAGCATATAGACCAGAAAATTCGTCGTTTTGAACAGGTAGTGGTAGGTCGGAACAAAATATGGAGTATAAGTAGGGCGCCCAGACGCTTCCCTGAGGTACGCTTGCTCGAATGGTTCTATGCGTTGACGTTTCTCCTTGGACTGACACCTCAAATGTTCGGTTTTCTAAATAGTGACGCACAAGAGAGTACAAATTGTTGGGGAGACTGTTCCTCAATTTGAGAAGTAGACCATAGTGCCAAGTCCTGTCGAATGCCTGTTCGACATCGAAGTATGCTGTGTGGCATACTTCTTTCTTTTGGTAAGTATTTTTGATGAAGTTGGTCAACCTCTGAAGCTGCATAGGACATGAGTGGGACTCGCGAAAGCCAAACTGTTGGTTTGGGATGAGATGAGATGTGAAGCTTAGGAAGTGTGGTAGGACAAGACGTTCGAAAATTTTGGAGAGCAGCGGGAGGAGGCTTATTGGTCGATACGAGGATGGTTCGTGCTCGGGCTTGTTTGGTTTAGGAACCATGCAAATATTTGCATGTCTCCACTTTTTTGGAAAGTATCCAAGTCTGGCTGCTGCGGTATAAAGATGGGCTAGATGCGCGAATAGTCGTCTTGGTCCATTGAAGAGGAGAGGTTGACCAATCAAGTCAGTTCCTGGTGCTTTTCTTTTGGGTAACCTTTTAATTTCTTGCTTCACTTGATTTGGGGAAAAATAAATCGGTGGGGAGGGGAAGCCGCCTTGAAAATCTTCCAAGGGGGCAGATGGTCCTTCATGAGGCTTGAATCGGTCTTCTAACATGTCGGCGAAGACGTTGGCTTTTTCGGATGGGTGTGTGATCCAGGTCGTCCTAATTTTTAGGGGTGACATCAATTTGTGGGTTCTCGTCAGAATTTTGGTCGCCCTGTACAGAGAGCAGTCTTTGGTATTGAGCGAAAGCAACTTGTCTCTCAGCTGTTCATCCCTTAAGTTTTTGATTTCGTATTTGAGAGCATTACCTAGTCGGTTGGAAAGTACCTTGTCAGATCGGTTACTCGTTCGTAGCCATCGCCGTCGGGCTTGTTTCCTCGCTATCCACAGTTCATGAATCGGAGGGGGAAAGTGTAGGTTCGGTTTCGGGGGCGGTGGTTGTTGGGGGGCGGCTAATGAGGCAGCTGAAGTAATTATTTGCGTTATATTGTCGACTGCGATATCCACATCGTGTTCAGATTGTATAGATGGGAGGGTGGAGAGTTTTTCAGCAATGTATGTTTTGTACACGTTCCAGTCCATCGGGTGCCGTATGAGGGATGGTCGTTGGTTTATCTGAGTTCTAGCGTGTAGGATTGAGTGTACTGGAATATGGTCTGAACTGAGATCGTGGTGCACTCTTGTATCTGACATCCTGGAAAGCAAGCCCTTTGTTATGAAGAAATCCAAGTGGCTAGGAGCCACAGATGACCTCATGTCGTAGCGTGTAGGAACTCCCGGGGACTCAATATGAAGTTGAAAGGTGTGCCTCCAATCGTCAATAAGCTTACCATAGTGATTGGTTCGTATGTCATTCCAAGAGGTGTTTCTGGCATTGAAATCGCCTCCTATTAAGAACTTTGATTTCAGTTCATGTGATATGGACCAGAGAGTGCTCATTTGTAAGTTTCTACCTCTTCTTCTGTCTTGTGGTGGTATGTATATTGCTCCTAGTTGAATATCTTCCCCTCCTAAGTGGAGAAGGCATCGAGCCATTTGAACTTCGAGTTCTCTTATGGGATGTAAAGGTGATTGTTTCAGGTACGTTCTAACTAATAAAATGGCACCTGCTCGACCAACGTCTGTTGGATCGTGTGCTACATACGATTGAAATTCAGGAAGACTCCAATTTTTATTGCCAGGTAGCTTCACTTCTGAGAGCATTACGATGTCTATTTTGTGATGATTGACATGATGTAAGATTTCCTCGTATTTTCCTTTTATTGAACAAGCGTTCCATGCCATGACGCGTAGTTGTGACAATTTTGGTTGGGGATTCATGGCTGAAGAAATTGGGCAAAATTGAAAGATTTGAGCGCTTGAGTGATTTCAGTTTTTAATGTTTCCATTACTTCTCGGATCATTGAAGTAATTATTTCTTTAATGATCGTTCCGATCGTGGATGCCTCTTCCAAATTATTTTTCGCTTGGTTGGAGGTACTTCGACGGAAGAAGTTGGTATGCGTTTGGCTTGATGTGTTCCCTTGGGTAGTAGAGGTACAGGATGGGTTTAGAGGTGGGAAAGATCTTTCATCATAAGAGAATCCCTTTGATTGAGGTTGCTTGTCGGTTTGGGTGGGGAAATCCTGGGGATTGGTTGTTCGGAGGGTGCTGGTGGTTCGTGATTGGCGGGTGTTTTGAAAGGGTTGGGAGGAAGCCACGGTGTGTCGAGGTTTTTTAGTCGGATTGATTTCAATAACAGTTGCTGAATAGAAGTTTCTTGAAATTTTTTGGTAAATAGGGCAGCCTCTCCAGCTTGAGGCGTGCTCCCCACCACAATTTACGCATTTCCTCCTAGCAGGTCCTTCACACTTTATTGTTTCGTGAGGCCCTGCACAAAGTCCACACTGGGCTGGCCGTGAGCACTGCCCGCGGGCGTGGTTCCATAATTGGCACCTTTTGCAATGAATTGGGCCGCTTCGTGGTCTATATTCTTCCACTTTGCAAGAAATTTGAGCGATGTGCTTAGTTGTGAAGAAATCAGTCAGATCCTCCGAGGCTTCGAAATCTACGTAATATATCGGCATAAATGATCCTCGTAGGTCCCCGCTGGTGATTTTCGCATTTACCACTTGCTTTGGCTTGATTCCATGGACAGTTTCTATTTCGTTGGCAATTAGCGTTAAGTCTAAATTTGGGGGAAGACCGCGAACAACAACGCGATGGGGGCGCTCTTCTTTTGGAAGATACGTGTGGAAGTCGAACTCCTTGTTTTGCTCGCTTAACTTTGATATGAAATCGCGGTATTTGAGCTGAGAGGATGGGCTGATTTTATAATTATTGCTATTTGACAGTACTTTTATTATCACGTCTTGATCGATATTTTTGAGGAACGCCATCAAGTCTGTGACGTTCAGTGACCCTTTATACGTGAATGTTACCGACAGACCACGCCTCTCTGATCGGCTGTGTTCTTTTTGTGATGGAATGCTGCTGATCGATACGTCATCGACAATATTATCGTCTTCAAATTCAGGTTGAAGTGAAGAAAACCTGTTATTCACCGGTATTTGCGGCGGGCTGTTTTGAATTGACGGTTTTTTCAGGGGGTCAAATGCTGCATTTCGGGTTTTCTTTATTCGAGGCGCTTTAAATTGGTTCGATTCAGAATATGTCTCTGATTGTGGGTTAATTGACGGAATATTTTGCCAATCTGGCTCATTATTTTGGTTTTGAGGGACGTTCTGGTGAACGTTAGAGGGTTCGCCCATTGTGATTCGCGGCTCCGGGGCCGGAGTCAACTTAGGGAGCGATTATGGATATAAACAGATGATGTAAACAGTGACTCACCGATAAGAGAGAGATGTTAATCGTTCGATGGCTCGGACGCGACTACCCGATAACTACACCGTGAATTTTAATAATCCAATAATATAACTACCGATAACTACACCGTGAATTTTAATAATCCAATAATATACACCTATTACTTATCCGTTAATGTTGTCCGTTAATCATTAAGGTTAACGAAGCACACCAATATTATATTTCCATTATCAAAGCACATCCAAACCCTGTAGTTTATCCCGTCGGATTGCTAATGGCGTGTGGGCAATGTGGGTATGCGCAAACGTGAACTTCTTATAACTTCGATTTCTATTGAGCTATCGTTCAGATTTAGTTCAAACTTGGAAAGTGTTTAGGCAATAACTATTAGGTAGGTCAAGCAAGAACTATTAGGTTAGGCAAAACTAAAGTTTGTTGACACACGTGAAACTCCGAAACTAATGTACCAATTTTGATAAAATTTCAAGGAATCGTGATGTTAGTTAGCTGCTTGACGATCTCCTATTTATTTCATTTTCATCGGCTCTATAGTAGCTTGTGTGCATGTGCAACCATGAATTTCCGATAACGTCGATTTGGACATAATTAGTTCTTTTAACGAATTTAGTTCGTTTATTTAGAAACAAAATCAACTTTCGGTCTCAAGATACTGTACTGAATTCTTATGATTCGTCTACAAACCCGCATCTTTAGACGTGGTTAGTCTGTTCACCAATATCGATGTAGCCAGCTGCAAAGATGTGGTATGCAGGGTGATTCACGCCTCTAAATTTAATATTTTCAAAAAAGATGAATTGTTTAATTTGACGTCTGTCTGTCTGGATCAAAATTACTTTTTATTTGAAGGGCAATGTTATATACATAGCCAGGGGTTGCTATGGGTTCTCCGTTATCTCCTGTGCTTGCAAATATTTATATATGGATTATCTTGAGCAACAAATATTTACAACTTGTAACACAAATAATCTTCTCTATTGGTATAGATATGTCGATGATATCACACTCTATGGAAGGACACAGAAAGACAACTAGATTCTTTTAATGAAAAAATCAATAAATTAGATCCCTTTATCAAATTCACCCTCGAATTTGGCGGGAATAAACTAAATTTTCTTGATCTATCCATCTCTTTGGTAAACGTGAAGCATGATTTTTCAATTTATAGAAAAGATACATATAGCGATATAACGATCCATATTACTTCAAATCACCCTTTAGTCCATAAGCATGCAGCATTCCATAGTATGATCAACCGAGCACTATCTATTCCAATGAGTGAACGAAATTTATCAAAAGAACAATCCATTCTCAAAAGCACAGCAGCTAGTAATGGATACGGAGGAAATCTCGTTGATACCATATGGGAAAAAGAGTAGAGATAAAGTTTCCCATCTGGTTAGGAAAGATTTAACTTTAGAAGAAAAACAACGAATAAGTACTATACCTTATTATGGAAAAATTTCTGATAAAATCGGCAAAATTCTATCATCGAGGGGCTACAAAGTGGGTTTTAAATCTAGAAATAGTCTTAGAGCATTACTAGGTTCCGTTAAAGACAAAATCAATGTTCAGGATGGAAGTGGGGTTGATAAACTAAAATGTTCTTGCGGCTACGAATATTGCGGTCAAACTGGCAGAAAATTCGGGGAAAGAATAGAAGAGCATCAGGAGAATTTCAGGAAAAATGAGGGTAGGTCTACATTTGCAAAATATCTTAAGGAATCCAATGATACTTACAATTTTGATTTGACAGAAAGACAGTTTGTAGAATTTCTTCATTTTTGTCCAAAGGGAGGTATGTTGAATGTACTTGAAAAATTCGAAATTATCAAAAGTGATAGATCTGGTAAATGTCTAAATGAGGATATACCTCAATATATTTCACCTCTGATAAGTCCATTTCTATAAAGCTTGGAAGTATCCCTTCAAAGTTTTGAAACCAGTAATTCTTCCTCTCCTTTCACTTTATCTGGCAAGCCATAACCCCCTTTCACTTTGCTTGCACTTAATTGGTTGTACCTACAGCCCCCTTACCTTTCTCTCGACCAATGGGATTCAATCTCCCTTCACCTGTGACTATACTAGCTGGGTCCTTTCTAATGTGTGTTCAGTTAGTGTTTGTTATTGATGGGGCCTTACCGTCGAACTCGATTAAACATTCTAACTCTTTTATTTTTTCGTGGAAATATACAACGTTTTTCACTAACTTCCGTATTGAAATGGGTTTTCACAACTCCGTCGTGAGTGATTTAGTTCGTATTCACTATTTGTAAAGCAAAACAAGTGATTATAAAAATAGATAAGTAGTTAACGATTTCCATATAAGAATACATGTAAATAAATAGTTCTAAATAAAAAATCGTTATGAAACAATTATTGATAGGAACATTTAAAACGATAATGATGCACATTATTTTGTTTTTGCGTTTCCAAAAGAACATAATAGGTATAGTTCCATTTTCTTAGGAAACGTTACGCTCTAATGAATCGATTATTTCACTTAATTTAGTACTTCGAAGAAATTATGTATTGAAAGAATTCTTGAATCAACCTTTACAATATCCGTTTAGCGAAAGTGATTATTTGAATATAATATCCATGGATTCCGAAGAATGTACGATTAAACTCAGTCAAGGTCTGAGAAAACCATATATTGTAAACACATTTTTGATTTACTTTGTTTTACTTTCAATTTCGAGGAACGTTTGATGAATTTCATGGTATGTATTCGATTAGTCAGCTTGCCTTCTCCCATTATCATCACAATTTAACGCGCAACAACAATAATCACAGTTTTTAGTTTCGATGTAGGTATGAGTGCTTGTGTGTATGTATCGAATCTTATGCTTGATTTTGAGTGAGTGGAAAAAACCGGGTGCTCATTTTCTCATTCATTCCCCATAATCAGTCAACGTCATCAAAAATTTCCTATTTAGTGCGTACTACGCATACCATGAAATAATGAATAATACTTTATAAAAAATGGTTTTGAAATAATGCATTTCATATTTCACTTGTCTATAGGACAGAAAGCCAAAAATGTTTACTTGTAGTTTGTATTGTAAGCTGCTCCGCGAGCATAAGGTGTGAGAAAATGTGGGAAGTCTTCATGTAGGTTCTAAAATATAAGTAGATAAATATGGGTCATTTCACGCGAACGGCCAAACTTTTTTTTTCGATATTTTTTAAAAGTCCTGATTTTCTAGTATTCAGTACCCATTGGTTATACAAGCTAGTAGCCAAATTTTCAGACCCCTTCTTCGCCCAGCCTTCTCTCTACAACTGTCCGAAGTTTAGGGGTGTGCGCCAAACACTAACTTTTGTTTTAATTGCTCAACCGTTATTGGCCCCAAAAAAATACGTAAGGTGGCCAATTCTTATGGTAAATCGTCTGCTCTTTCTGGTACTCATGTCTAAATGTACAAAAAACGTAAGCTCCCTCATGAAAACTCAAAATAAAAACTTCTTTTTCACATTTCATCAATTTCGCATTTTTTGAAAAACCATTTTTTAATCTTAAATCATACTTACCAGTATTTAGAATACGAGGTTAAGAGGACGTAATGGGCCGACAAACGGTTTGTCACCAGTGGTACTCAATGTGTTTTGTACTCCCAAAAAACGTAACCTTCCCCATGAAAACTCAAAATAAAACTTCTTTTGCACATTTCATCTATTTCAAATTTTTTGGGAAAATTTTTTTTGCTCTTAAATCATACCTATCAGTATGTAGAATACGAAGTTAAGAGGACGTAATGGACCGACAAACGGTTTGACGCCTGCGGTACTTAATGTACAGCCTGTACTATCAAAATAAAAGAAAAATTGAATTTTCATGGTAAAATTTGCACCTATCTGATGTGCCGTCAAATGTGAAGTTAGTTCTAAGCAAATTTGATAAACTGGGGTCTTTATAATGAAAACTCAATTTTTCTTTTATTTATGCAGTACAGGCCGTAGATTAAGTACCGCTGGCGTCAAACGGTTTGTCAGCCCATTAAGTCCTCTCAACCTCGTGTTCTACATACTGATAGGTATGATTTAGGATCAAACAATTTTTTTCAAACACTGCGAAATTGATGAAATGTGAAAAAGAAATTTTTATTTTGAGTTTTCATGGGGAAGCTTACGTTTTTTGGGATTACAGGCCGTAGATCAAGTACCACTGGTGACAAACCGTTTGTCGGCCCATTACGTCCTCTTAACCTCGTATTCTACATACTGGTAGGTATGATTTAAGATCAAAAAATTGTTTTTCAAAAAATGCGAAATTGATGAAATGTGAAAAAGAAGTTTTTATTTTGAGTTTTCATGAGGGAGCTTACGTTTTTTGTACATTTAGACATGACTACCAGAAAGAGCAGACAATTTACCATAAGAATTGGCCACCTTACGTATTTTTTTGGGGCCAATAATGGTTGAACAATTAAAACAAAAGTTAGTGTTTGGCGCACCCCTAAACTTCGGACAGTTGAAGAGAGAAGGCTGGGCGAAGAAGGGGTCTGAAAATTTGGCTCCTAGCTTGTATTACCAATGGGTACAGCATACTAGAAAATCAGGACTTTAAAAAAATATCGAGAAAAAAAAGTTTGGCCGTTCGCGAGAAATGACCCATATATATAGACTTGCCTAAGAATTTTGAGTAAGGCCGAAAGAATCTAAATACACATGACCCATCCCTGAACGATTTAGAACAAGTTCTTTATATGTACACATAGGGGCTTGTAAAAAGAAAATCAATACTTCAGCCTAGCGTTAAGAGCTATCGAATGACGACTACCAACCTACTATATCCGACTTCTTCCGCTCTCGGCATCCTGAAAAGTCCAAATGGAAGCCCCCCCCCCCCCCCCTATTCCTCCTTCCTTCCAATCACACTTGAATCTCTTTACGAAACTTTCGTTTCATTCGAGGGTTTCGGATAACAAACGATCGCTCCTGCTGATCCAGAGTAAAACCTCAATTCCAGTTCGAGAGTTAAACGATAACCACCCCGTTCTGGAGTTATTTTGTTTGAATTAAAGGGCAGGGACGGAGGGCTATACCAGTCGTATTGTGTGAAACGCGGGGTCCAAGTTTGGAACAGAGTGCCAGCTCAGCTCTCACCAACTCCTAACCAAACAGCAGACCCGCAACTTTCAGCGGGCAAAACGCGTTCCTTTTGCAAAGGAATCCATACGAACTTCTCACGTTTATGAAGCGACTTTCGTTTGCCCGAAATCTGCTTGTGTCCGTAAAGATGTCAATGTTGGTGTTTTTAAACTTCTCACTATGATATGGGGTTGTAAACTTCACAGTTGATCCAGGGAATTCTAATTTGGATTCTGCTACATGGGAATCAATAAACCTACACACCCATTGGGTTTGCGAATTTTCGAATCGCTATTACCATAAGGTGATAGGGTTGGGAATCCTTCACAGGTATGGTGTTTTGTTGACACTCTGGTTCATGAAAAGACAGAGAATCCTTTGTGCGTATGGTGTTTTCATGATCCTCAGTAACCTGCTGCGTAACGAGTAACACATTGCGAATGCATCATTATGGATGAATGCTTCAAGGTCATTCCTTAGACCTAAAAAGTTGTACCTACAAGCCCACCCCAATATTAATAGTAGGGTATTCATGTCATTACTAATTATTGTAAGGTGGGAGATGATGAGCTTAGTTAGCCAGAAGGAAACTCGAAACTTTGAAACGAAATCTTGACAATGAAAAAGCTGAAATCTTCGATAAAACGTCGAAAGCAAGAACGAAATGCCGCTAATGACCGTTCTGGTTGAGGTGCGGGGAAAAACACGAAAGAAAGACAAATACAAGGGTTAAACCAACAACAAAAGACGGCACGGGGAAAATTCAGGTGATTTGTCGGGTGTGTGTGTGTGTCCATGCCAACTGCATGATAAGCTAAGTTATTCTAGGGTGTTATCCTAGAGAAAGGTCGAGTTGTCGTCGCGTAATTACGATTCCGAAAAAGCTGAGCAGGAGTAAAGCTGATTCTTCCCGTTCCGAAAAGCGTTATAACGTTACTAAAACCTCTTCTCGTTTCGGCAAGGCCATTTTCGTATACTAGAAAACGAATACGAGAAGTACAAAAACTCTCTATTGCCGGACCGCGAGACGAACACTCGTAGTCATGATAGTAACAACTGGGTAGTTAATAACACACTTTAACAAAGCGTGTATACTAGGTGCCTAAATACCTACATCTTTGGCATATTTTTCAGAATTTTGAAGTGATAGCTATTTTTCTACATTGTTTTTTCTTTTGTACAGCATTTGACATGGTACTAGCCTCTGTGTTATTGACAGCCTTTGTTGTTATTGTGTCTTGAAAACCATATTCAAAGCAAAATTTAGACCTGAGACATGAGATATTACTAATTTCGATTGGAATAGTGATCGGAGTATGATTTGTAAACCATTTTTCTCAACACTTCAACTTCCATTGTTTAAGGAGGTATCATCCTAGAATGCCTTCAAACATATGTGGATCAAACTAAACAGAGGATAAAACCCGGTTTTATAATCATACGAGTAGATCAATCATTAATCCGAATAAGAAAAAAATAAGTGTGAGTTAGCCAAACATTGTTTGGACTAGAAATAGAGTTGAATACTGAAACATGGACAAAATTGATGCCAATTGAGGTAGTTCTTGTTAGGGATCACATCTGGGCAGGCGCCGGGCTACTACCGATTGAACAGAAAATTAAAACAAAGGTAAGGGTTTGTCTGGGATTCATGGAAAAACATCTAGAGTTCTATCCCCATCTTCACTGAACACGTTATAAATAATGGACGGCTGCGGCGAGAGTAAGCGTGTATCAACTATCTATGTTTTGAACCGCGTAAGTTATAATCAATCCAAAATCATAGAGTGCCATTATGGATCTAACCCTTGAAATGCACGAAAATTTGATCAATGAATAGAAGATTTTACGAGTTTTGCTGAGGAACCATCGATCCCAATACACTAAAGTTCATAATTTATATAGTGACCAACCCGCATATTTCATGAACATTTCTTGCCAATCGTAATAAACGTTAAACAAATCATAACAAAACAAGATACGTTATTTTGTTCTCTGAATTTTTATAAATCCGTGGTATTGCATTTTGATACTTTGAAAAATACTTATGTATGTAGGTATATGAAAAGTGGAAGAAAACTGTTTTAACTTGGTGAGCGGTGGAAGAGTGCGGTGGAATTATGTTATAGAAATGTTAACTGTTCAATCGTGATACTATTGAATAAATTAATTTACAGGCATAATTTTCAAAATTAGGATGAGAATATCAGTACAAATTACAAGATAAACGTTGCAATAATCCTTTTTCTCTTGCAAATTGTTAAATCAAACAGTTTTCTAAGTAATTTTCACGCTTCTTTAATCTGTTTTCATAATTGGGTGGCTTAAAAAAAATTAAAAAAATAAAAAACGCCCTCACTCAATTACTCAGCTCTGTTAAGGGGTATCAGTCCTTATGATTCATTTCAAGTTGTTTCAAAGATCTTCAATTCCAAATTACAAATGCATAGGTTGAATTGCAAAGAAATCAGTTCCGTAGCTCATTTAACTGATCCTTCCTCTTTTCGGCGAGGTTTCCGAAAAACGTATTCTACGTTAAAAATATAATGGAATGAATAAACCAACGAATCTACTAGGTATGTTAGCCACCGTTTGGATGTGAGTGCATCTACAGAGATAATAAACTTTCTTCAATGATGAGTTTTGTTCGACTGCAAAGAATTTGAGTAAAACCTTTTGAAATCTATAGGAATACCAATCAGAAGTTTATGTTAGAGTGAAAACGCTGAAAAAAGGGAGGAGAAAAAAAGTAAAATAAAAACGAGGGCACCTAGATCATAAAATCGAAGTCAAGAGAAAACACCTTCCACAATCCCCGAGTCAACACTAAACTGTTGTTGAGCTCAACACCAAGTTTCCACTGAGTTAGGTGAAGATGAGAGTTTAGGTTTTCAAACTTCTCCGATTACAAACTCACCTCGCAATTTGTTCGATTGTCACCCGAAAGGAAATGATTTTCTTCATGGCCACCAGCTCAACTCTGTCGGAGGAATTACGTAATATTAAAATATTACTCTGGTAGAATGAATACAGGTGGTTCTAACGTTGGGATAAAAAAGACACGTAAGGATAGCGAAAGGTGACTGACGATGATGAGATGAAGGGAGCTTAACTGAGGGTTAAGTTCGTCAGTGCAAGGGTGAAGTCCCACAGGACCTTTTGTTAAAGCGTCGAGGCAGCTTGGATATCCCAGATATGGCATGGCATCCCCCGCCCCCGGTTGAGGCTCTGACCATCCTCTTCCGCCCTTGCTGAAGTCCATCCCTCTTTTCAGGGATTGTGATTGGTTTAACGGAGAAAATAGGGACGGGGAGGGCGAAGAGGTGATAAGGGGGTGGCACGTTGGATGCTTCTAGATTAATCCTTCTTCATCCTACACACTACGTTCCGGTCCGACCACCGTTCCTCTAACAGCACCTACCCATCCAATCTCCCCATCGCCAACGCGGAGCGACCTGACCTCCCCACGCCTCCTCCGCCTATTGAACGGTTAATGACGTCACACTCTGTCGCATTCTTCCAACATTTCCCCATAAATCTTGTGGAAAAGCAATTGAATAAGCTAGCAGTGTACTAGTTCTTGAAACTCATTACGTAGGAAAAATGCCGTCGCTATTGTGTTTTTAATTGAACTAAACCTGCTATAGAGAACAACCTCAGAGAGTATATGCAAATATTAAGCAATTATTCAGTTTAAAAAAGTACCAGTCATGCAGCATGATCACATAAATACATTTTTGTAAATTATCGTATTATTTCTATGGTAATAGTTTTGAAACCGGCACGAAGAGTGCAAAGTAATCTTTAAATAAAAATTATATATTATAATTATATAGCAAACAACTTATTCTAAATAGAAGAACGCTACTCAAAAAGAGATTTTTGATGTTCAGTTTTTTGCAGTTTTCATCGATTTTCAGCAATTATGCTTTACCACTAGGGATCCTCCATCATTTCTTGGTGGTGTAAACGTCCATAGGAACTGCTTGCTTCTCTGCGACATCTTCAGTTGTGATCTAGCAACATTACAGGGTTGGCTGATATTGCACCCCTCGTCATTTTTATGTAAATGCCGTTTTTGTAATAAGCTGGCGGCACCTAATACAATTAGCCACTTAATCGACAACTTTGTTGCCTGATTACGAATTATGTACTGCCGATTTTAACATTTGCTTTCCACTATTTTTACTACGTTTCCCCTGACCCAGGATCACATCGTTACAACCTAAAAGTATGATAGGTAGAAGTAGTTTTGATACGTAAACCTATCTATAAACGAATTTTCGAAGAAAATTTAACTATTGCAATGACTCCAAAAATTTAATATATCATTTAAATATTTATTAATATACATTGAATACATTCTTAATAATATGTTTCAATATATTGCTAATAGCCCCTGGATATCTAGCAAAAGTTTTAATAAACTGAAGTAAGTTTTTTGTATTATGGTCTTATATCTTCCTAATAATGTAAAAAGAGTGTTGGAAGGGAGAGGGGTTATGCAAAAATGAATGCAAAAATAATGAAAGTACTTAGTTTAAAACTAGTTGAGATGAAAATAAAAACGAAACTTTACTGAGGAACGTTTCTACCCCACAAAACATAAAGAGTTCGAATGTTGAATCGATTTCTACGGTAAGGTACCTAATCATCAGTAACAAACGCTAACTCATTTTATTTTATTGTTTTACTGATGATCTAACCGTCGACATCGATTTCACATTGTAACTCTTTTTTTGTGGAAACAGAAAACGTTCTTCACTAAGCTTCCGTTTTCTTCATTAAAATTAATTAACTTCTTGGCGAGAGATTTAGTTCGTACTGGTGAGTTAAGTAACACAGATAGTAACTTAACAGTGACAACAGTTATAAAACATTATTACTACTGATAAAAGCCTCAAATTCGCTCCGTCCAATATAAATCATGTACAATTGGTTTAATGGCTGTGCGAGAGTGAAGCTGTTGAGATCTTGTAGTTCATAAATCGGGTTATATTAGGGGGTGTTTATTATGTTCTGTTATTGGGCTTCTTGAAGATAGAGTCAGAGCTGGTTTAGGTTTTACTCATTCCCTAACATTCCAAATCTTGTTCCATAATGATGGTCATGAACATTTCTGTCTACTACATAGGAACCTTTCTGTCTACTACACAAAGTTTATTAGCTTATTTATTATTAGCTTGTCAAATTTACAGACAAAAAGTTGATTCAATTCAAAAAATGTTTCATTCAATTCGGATAAATTGTAATACAATGAAATTAAAGAGGACATGTTTCAATTCAAATGGGAAGAACTATATAGGTGCTGGCTCTGAGGAATGTGGTACTAGGTATCTGCAGACTTTGGACTTTTCAGAATGTGGAAGGTGCTTGAATAATACTGGAAGAGAGAAGCCCTTGGAAACGAATTCATTCGATCTATTATTTGAAAAATATTCTCTCTTCAAAGACCAAGAGCAACTTGAAAAGGAAGAGGCGCATGAATATCAGAGGAATGCGTGTGCGGGAAAGGGGAGCGGCCGTTTGTTAAGAGGAGAAAGTAATTCAAAACGGGCCGGTATAAGTTTTACGACGCAGTTGGAAAAACGGAGGGGAAAGGAACCTTCTGCTTTACCCGAAGAAAACACCGCCTGTTCAGAGCGAAAATAACATAGATGGCAAATAAGGACAAGAAAATAAGGTGGGGGGGGGGGGGGGGATAAAAAAGTTGAAAAAAAAAGGTCGAAAGGAATAATGCGCCAGTAAAACTCGAGAACCGCGATAAGTGAGAAGAGAGCCTCCGATTTGGGTGGAAAGGCAGAACGTATAACTGAGGTATTAATTTCATTCCGAGCGATTTGCTGCCCGACGCGCTTGAGGTATAAATATAAAATATCTCGAGTCATAAATCCACAGCCGCTTTACAAGTGAAGGTTTCCGGGTTGAGTGGGATTTGGTACCACCACCGCGCCGCCCTTCCGGACGGCTCCATTTGCCTACCAGGTGTATTAATCAAAGGAAAGAACGCAGTAAATCGACTCCATCCAATTTATCACTGGAAAAATGTAATAAACCGGCTTGTTTGATTAAATACGATTATGTGTTTAATAATCGGTAGTTTAGATATCAAATCTCCCACTATTGATACATTAAATTCATATACATGATCTCTAAAGGTTGATAGATAATTGGCAGCAATTAGTATTTTTGAAGCGTGAATTATAATATAAACCTACCTTAATAACCTCCCCAATCCATTTTATTTCACCTGCAGGTTCGCAGTGTAAATCATTATCTATCTTCAATTGGAAGTTAGTTTATATTCACATTTACTATTCAATCGCTAATAATAATAAAAAGCAAAGTTTAATATATATGCAACAATGAAAATGTTACGGGAGAATTTTTTTTGCCTATCTAACCAGAACCATTCGATGAGTTGAACCTTCCAAGAGTTATGTGTAAGCCACTTTAAAAAGCCCGAGGAGGTTGTCAACTAACTTAGTTTACCGTTTGCTGGTTTTCGCCAGAACGCTGAGCGAGTTTGAACTCTCACCGAGGTGGATCGAGTTAAAAAAGTTCCAGTCATGCAGCATGATCGTATAAGCGAATTTTCATTAAATATCTATCATATTAAAATACGTTAAATTTTATTGAAATTTGAGAGATTCCAGTAGGAGGAAATAGTCGAAAACCAATTTTAAGGTTAAAAAAATTCACATTAAATAAAATTCGACGATTCAATAGAGATTCTTGAATTTAGCAATTTTTATAGATCAAATCTTTTTAATCAAATATTAATGAAATTTAAGTACGTTTTACTTCATAATTTTTTGAGCTCAATTTTTAAATGTCTAGTTAATTGTTGAAAATTTCGTTTTGCCTAAAATTCTGCTAAAAATATAAATGTAACGATTTTTGGCCGTTTCCAGCTACTTATAGCGATTTTTTAAAGTACATTTTTCAAAATTTGACTAAGAAGAAATTTTTCAAAAATTTTTATTTTAAAAATTTCCGAGCCATTGCAATAGTTTCATTCTCTACGAAAATTCGCTGAAAGGATTTTGATCGGAAAAATCGGATATCAATAATGTTATTGAAATGTTCTACAGATTACAAACCAGCTCTGATTGTTAAGCTCAAACTGTGATTGTGATTGAAGCTTTGATTGTAGGTGCGCCGTATTTCATTTTCATCCATGGTGTTTTGCTCAATGTCTATGTGTATTATTACTGTTCGCTGAAGCCTGTGCAAACAGGGTAAAGGAGAAATTCTCCAAGCCATAAAAAGTTATATGTATTGTTTACGAACGCTCGAAATCATTTGCAAACATTGTGCTATTTGCGTAAAACCTCCATGATGGGGTAGAAATCCGTGACCACCCAAGTATACCGAAGATGTAAACGTTGGTTATGCAAAACCCGCAAGACCGATAGGTGTTGAAGGTGGGGTAGATTCTATGCGCCGTTTGCCAACTATCAGTATAATATTACACTTTCACATTCTTCTCCTTATCCAAGTCGTTTTTTCTTTAAGAGTATCCATCCTCCTCACCCCTGAAAATACAACTCTTCAAACAGAAAGATTAAAGTCGAAATCATTCTCCAGGTTGCTAAGCCTTCAAAACAGTTACAAGATGGTACAAATGGTGTCTTGTTACACCAAAAGTAACAAGATCGCGTGGATTCTCATTTAGAATTTCAGCTTCGTTAGGAACGAAATCAGAATGCATTGTGAGTAAGGAAATCCTTAGATGCTAATAATTATGTTTCAATTGAGTACTTGACGAGAACGAATTTTCGGTGTGGAAGATTGTGTTTGATGAATCGATTACTTTATAACGAGTGGTAAGCAATTTTCGTAAGGTGTGAACAAATTTTTTCCAGGAATTCTGAGGAAACAAAACATTTTCCCAGCAATGGATCCGTTTTCAGTGGAAATCAATGATTTGATGAGTTGCGTGATTGCGTAACGTTTTTGTTTGAAAGATTTCATAACAGAATTTTTCGAAAGATTGGATTCGAAAGGGGAGTAGGGGTAAACATTCTTTCGTTATTAATTCACATAATACTATGTTGGAATACGATTTCGTTGAAGATAATGAAAAATCGCATCAACTGACATTGTTTCACCCATTACAAAAATCTGTAATACAGTACATTGTAAGAGGATTGCTTGTTATGTAAGAGGTTTACATTTTGTTATGTAATATTATGTCTTATAATTAAATGGGTAACAGTAAAAAGAGCAAACCAGAGCTGTGTAATTTTGTTCTCATCAGGTGCTATACTTAGCTTGAAATTTATTACTAAGATAACAACCACCATTGGCCTAAAAATTACTCATATTCCAAATTTCATATATTTTCTTGAAGGCTGACATCCCATTTGAATAAACTATACGCAATTTGGCGTATGTTTTAAACCATTATATTCAATAGGTTTTATGGTACAGTTTGGACAACTTTTGGGTTTTAAAGTTTCTCATTTTTGATTTGAAAATCTGATTCTGTGCCCTTGAAAACCTACGATCGCAAATTTTCAGCTCAAAACTCCAAATAATTCGGAAAACCCCCAATAAGAAGAAAATGAATTCACATCAAACGTGATTGGCGCAAGGAAACCCACCCCCACAGGCGGAGACATGTTAAAAGTCATTCCCCAAAGACGCCATTCAGCTTTCTTTGAACAGGTGTTTCGGTTACTTCTAATCATCTAATACACCTCATATTCATCTTTTTCGAGATTTTTCAGCTGAGGAAGTCACAAAAAATAAAAATATTGAATTATGTATATGTATAGAAACATATACTTGATCTTGTATATAACGAATTCAAGGTCATTATTATAATTTCCGGATTGGTATCAACATTCTTCCGTAACATTAATGCAACTAATTAATAAAGTCTATTAACACCCAGGTATTCAAACTTATTCTTGGCGGGTAAGTACCTGCTATCACAACTTCGAAGGAAAATTGAAGGGAGAACTTGAGCTAGCGTGTAGCATAATTTTCCATTAGTTTGGGAAACTTCTGATTGCACTTTACAAAACAACCCACTGGCAGAGTAGGGTGCTCTAGTCGGTTTCAATTGTTAAGTTGAATTGCTTTCGCCTCTCAAGACCACGAAGCCGAGATTTCTCGTTTCATCAGTAAGTACCAATTTAGAATATTGAGGCCCATTCGCCCTAAACCTATGGTATATCGCATTTAAGACTATCAAATAGAATAAAATGGTACATTTACCATTCCACTAAATTTGCATCATCCGTAACTTTTCTGCGTCAAAGGGTGCAAGTTGGGTAGATCGCTTAAATTTATTTTATAAATAAATTTATTCTATCTCCAGAAATATAAACAAAATATGTGCACAAACCGCAGCTCACAATGTTGATTCAAGGATTCGAATCCATCGACGTATACAATTCAGTTTATGG
This sequence comes from Adelphocoris suturalis, assembly GCA_030762985.1. NCBI lineage: Eukaryota > Metazoa > Arthropoda > Insecta > Hemiptera > Miridae > Adelphocoris > Adelphocoris suturalis. The sequence continues at coordinate 96,182,303 of CM061042.1, forward strand.
AAGATACGGAGATACGGCAGTGTACGATTTAATGAAGGTTTCTATGTTGCTACGTGTTTCCCCTTTCTGTTTAATTCCGCTTGGGATTACTTGCACGCCTCTTGTGTACCCACCTGTAGCTTTTTTTTTTCTATAGGAATCGTTCCATGCGAATGCTCGGGACTTAACGACGTAGCAAACGTTGTCGTAATTTACCCCAGTAACCGATACACGTGCTGAATCGGAGAAGAGCTCCCTGGTTCGTTATTTTTTACGTTCCAAGTGTGCCTTCAATCCTGTTTCGAAGTAACAACGTCGCTTGTCCTTCTCGTTCCCAGAAAAGCTGTCTCTAGTTCTGGTTGAGCTGTTTGCAAGAAAGGAAGGTTCGCATTCATTTGTTTCTTTCCCCGTCCGCCATTGCGGCGAACCACTCAGGCCCACGGCAACTGATAACAAGTATGACAACTTTTCCACTTGAAAAATGTTGCCAGTTTTCTCCCTTGAGTGGTGAGTCTTTGCAGTTTCTTCGTCCCCAAGAGTCGACAATACGAAACATCTGAGGTCTATCATTGTTCCTTGTTAAAAATAACGAATTTCAGATAGTTCGCCACCTATTTGGTAACAATGGTTACAATTATTTCTTCAAACAGGAGAGCGAACACCGATTATTGCCCGATTTCACCAGAAAAATAATTACTTGAGAAAAAAAAAAAACTGATTTCTTAAAATTGATTTTGAGGGTTAAATTTTTAGAGGTACCAGGCCTCTTTCACCAACCCAAATCTCAGATGAAGCCAGTATAACGAATAACGAATTTTACCAAAAGAAGTTTTGGCAAACTGTCCAAGCAAAAGTTGGACGATTCGAGACGTCAGCGCAATAGAGCTGTCACTGCAATACCAACCCTTCAGCTGTCGTCCTGTCCCGCTTACATTTGACTAACCAACTAATAATAATATTTCAGAATCTCAAGGGCTACAGTAAACATTTGTGAAAGAAATGGGGAAGTTCGCAATGATTGTACATAAGTACTGTTTAAGTGCTGTAAATCATCAACATCAGCCTATTACAAAGTGATATCGTCATTATCATAATCTATTATGCCTACGTAATTTTCCTTTTGTCATTATGTTTTGTAGTGAATTTAGCTTTTGGATAATCAAAAATTATGAATTTAGGTTGAATACCAGAACTGACTATCTAGCTAACATTTATCCTACTTGACAGGTACATGTTGAGTAACCTAGTGCACATAAGGTCGATTTTTTTCAAGGGCGATTTATGGGATACAACCAATCTGGAATCGGCAAAATCGCTTTAAATTCCAACACAAGAATATAATGAGACCAAATCGTCATACGTTTTTTAATTGTAGGACGAAAAATTGAATTATGTAAAATATGTTTACGATTCGAAAGACCCTAGTGAGTGGACCTGAAATGAATGAAATGAAATTAAAGACCCTAGTGATAGGACCTAGGGCTACCCACCTACACTTAGAACTAGAGGATGAAATTGAAGAAATATATTTCATGATATTGAAAACCTTTAATAACTTTATTCTGAACTCCTTTCTTCAACAGTCTTCATTTCAAACCACATTATATGGCGAATTAAAATAAACTGACTTAGATAAAACAATTTGATACTTATTGAAATTATATTCCTCATCAGTAATTGTATGACACTACACAATGGAACAAATTAAAAGTAGTTGACTTTAAAATATTAGCAAAGACTTAGTTGGATAAAATATCAATGCCCAAATAAAAATTTGACCTATGGACTGCGTTATGGAACTTGAGTTACAGAAAAAGACAAAAGGCAACAAAGAAACAATCTTAGCTGGCCACCTCTGGGGGACTAAAAAGATCAATAAAGCTACAAATCATTACGCAAAGTCCATCCCCAAGATCTTGAAGAAGCAGAAAGGACCTTCATTGGATCAGGGATTCAAATCGTAACAGGACAGAGATACCTTGGAGGATACATAGGAGAAGGGGAGCAGGAATACATGAACCACAAAATAGAAGATTGGATAAAAAAAGTGCATTGTCTATCAGAAGCAGGAAAAACACAGCCTCAAGATGCACACATTGCCTTCACAAAATCTCTGCGATTTCAGTGGCAGTTTACCCAGCGAGTGATAGATGGAGGAGATAATATATATGAAGGATTGAGGAACTCAATTCGCACCATTTTAGTGCCATCAATCATCGGGGGAGCAACGTCTGAGAGTGAATGTGACATCTTCTCATTGCCAGTGAACAAAGGTGGATTGGGATGGTCTGATCCTGTTAGAACAGCCAGGAATTCATATAGAACATCAAAAAATGGAACGGAAATTCTATCAAGGTCCATTTGCTTGGGAACACCATTTGATGTAGATGAACACCTATCAACATTGAGGGTCACAAAAGGTGAGGCAATTCAGACACGCCACGAAACAGATGACAGCCTACTGGCCTCCTCTCTATTTGAACTCCCACCAGACAGACAAAGAGCCATAGGAAGAGCAGTCCTCATGACTACGAAGAAGAAATGCTCTGGATGGCTTTCCACTCTTCCCCTAAGAAGGCATAATTACGATCTGACAGCAAGTGAATTTCGTGATGCATTGGCAGTTCGATATAAGCGAGAGCCTGTAGAAATGCCAACATCTTGTGATGGCTGTGGTTGCCACAGTTTTACTCTTGAGCATGCCCTGAGCTGCAAAACAGGAGGGCTGGTAACAAGACGGCATAATGAAATTCGGGATGTATTGGGAGAGTTGATGATGTCTGCTTGGGGAAACTGTGTAAAAGAACCGGTAATCACAGAAGAGACCACATGTTCTCCAGGCCTCAGAGGGGATTTAGCCTGTCGGGGTGTATGGGAACGACAGAGGGAAGCATTGTTCGACGTTCGTGTCTGTGACACTGATGCTCCCTCTTACGTTCACCGCACCGTGGCAGCTGTCCTTTCAGGGGCAGAAGAAGAAAAGAAAAGGAAGTACCTGGCAGCATGCGAGCAGCGACATGCATCTTTCACCCCACTTGTTTGCTCTGTAGATGGAGTTTATGCTCCCCAAATGGCGTCCTTCACAAATGTGCTGGCTGAGAGACTTGCTGAAAAATGGGGCAAGCCGCAAGGGATGGTGCGTGGATGGATTAGGGTTCGTCTTGGCTTTGCTATTACCCGGTCTACTTCAATGTGCATCCGTGGAATCCGGAAGAAGTGGATCTCAGCTGAAGATATTTTGGGGTTCCAGGATGGAGCCGCTCTTTCGTTGGGGATGCAGTTATAAATTGAGAGCATTCAGCAGTATTGGCAGTATTTCAGCAGTATTGGGATTTTATTAGTTTGGACTTTCATTTTTGGGACGAGCTTGTTTTTAATGCCTTCTTTCCGGTTTACTATATTATCGATTCCATAATTGATCAATAAAATTTTGTTTTATTTTACGCAAAGGTTATTTATGTATTATAGAAGTCTAAAGAGCGGATCACTGGTTCGTATACAAGTATTTTACAATTTAGAATTTTCGTCTCCGTGAAGAAGCCCCAGTTCCAGGGGAGAAACGTTGGAGTTTATTTAAAATAACCAATATGAGGACAGAAAGACCTTTCTTGTAAAGCTTTGTAATAATTTGTCACACGTGTATAGACTTTTAATTTACTATAAAACCGAAGAAGATCGAGCCGAATCAGCCCATTTCAAATGGTAGGGGCAATTAACCTGCTACACTACACTCTGAAAGCTGAAAAGCCCCGGAAATATCCCTGAGAAATATTTGCCGTCTTTAGGGAAAAATAGCAACGAATATCGAACATAAGAGAATTAGGTATTACGTTAGCTTATGTATTACACTAGTTTTAAAACAATAATAATTTACTCTAAATTCCCTTTTCAACATCGTCCTCTAAATTCTTGGTACATCGAACGATTCAAATACTAAGGTCGACAACTTCCGCGAATTCATTTTCGTAAGTAGGAATCTCAACCGCACGCAAGATCTTCAAACTCGGCTATATTGATATCACTGATGACGAAGAAAAGCAAGGGAGATTCGCCGGATGTCGGACGATGTATCAAGACATGTTTCTAACTTTTCTTCAAATAGTCCAAACTATTGAGGATATTTAGAGCCTCACTTCATTACAAAAACCATTATGCAACAAAATAAACACATGAACTTCCGAATGAGCAGGAGTTGCTCGCCTGCAAAGATAACTCCCTTTGATGTTACCGATTCCAGATAGAGAACAAGCATGAACGTTCAGAGAGTTTGCGAACTACGTATAGGCGTTTACATGGAGCGTGGAACTTGTTTGGAAATGTTTGCATGGTGTAAACGTTGTAGCTCAACGTGACTTGAGCGAGTTCGACTACCAAGCGATACAATATCTACACAACATGTATTGCACGAAGTGAAGCTATAGTTTGGAATTAAATTCCAGCTTAAATATAGTGTGAGGTTTTACACTTTTTAAAATTTTGTTACGAATGTATTAGTTACTGGGCTGCATGAGACCGTAAAAGATTGGTGGTAACATAATATAATCTTCCATAGCCTCTTAGCGCATTATTAGAACGGACGGGAGAATAAAACTTAAATCCGCTGTGAAAATTTACGATACTAAAATACAGAGCATCATCAAAGTTCACACTAAGCAAAGCATCATCATCATTTCATTTGCACAAAGTCCTCGAGTTTTCGGTATGTTCAAAGTAATGATGAATAGCTGAAAATGATTACATAAAGGTTTATCAAGTCAGTATTAGATAGCCCTTCTACGCCGATCACTAGTATGTACAGGGTGTTAGCGCTTCTGGTTACTAACTTTGAGACACTGTTTTCGAGTTATTCACGATTTAAGATTTTTTTCGTGTAGTCAACCTTACACAACAAAATTGGCTACAACTCCCTTACATTGAATAAATTTAAATTTGAGGATACCATTAGAAACAGCGTTGAGTTTCCTTCTGGATAGGCTACCCAACGTGAGTAAATATGCGGATTTAGTTGTCAAAAATCCACACCAAAGTCAAAAAATTGTCAAAACTTGAAAATCTTGTATTTCACAAATCGCAGGACGACGTACATAATCCACTGAATGCCCGCGAATGTTACGAGAAAAACTTGGGCTAATACCTATCACCTTTTCAACGGTATAATCAATTTATATTTTACTTTGGGGATTGAAGGAGAAAAGTAGGTTTGAATGTTAAATAACATGGTTTTTCTATGAAATCTAGGGTTTTCGTGAAGAATTACCCTCCAAAAAAACTCGGCGCTCCGCACCTTGCCGGCAAGACCCCTGGACCTCCGAATACCTCGAATGAAAATTTAAAACACAGAATCTGTTTTAGCTCACGCGTTTCACAAAGGTCCGTGAAACCCGCATATAAGAAAGACTCAGATTTTGTGGTGTATCACTACTGGAGAGATTTGTACTTCACGTATTCATTTTCTAGTATACGAAAATGGCCTTTCCGAAACGAGAACAGGTTTCGTTACGTGGATAGACATTTCGGAACGGGAAGAGTCAGCTTTACTCCTGCTCAGCTTTTTCGGAATCGTAATTACGAGACGACAACTTGACCCCTAGGAGGTTAGTAACCAAAAGTGGGAACACCCCGTATAGTTTTAAACCCAGCAGGTTTAAAGTATCTAGTAGAGGGGGGTGAGCGGGGGGTGGAGTGAGAGTAAGAACAGAGGTGGATACTAGAAAAGAGACTGGCGAAAGCCCCAGAGCATGTTGGTTACTATAGCTGGCTATCTGATTCAGAAATAATAAACCATTATGTAATAATTTACAGCGTTTTTATTTATTTATAATCGGGATTAGTAGATTAACTAAGTGTTCTATCGGGATCAACACGACATTGCTGTTTTGGAAACTGTAATTTAGAGACAGTGGACTACTGTTGGGGTTCCTAGTCTCGAAATCTTCCTAATCTGACTTCTGTCCGAATTTATCTTTCATTCTCCTGTACCGTTTTATTCCCCACTCTTATAATGAGGCCAATAGAAAACATATAATGTGATTTCGCTCTTGCAATGTGACTTGTCATTAGTAACTTTGCAGTTACTCCCAGGTAATGAGGTTTTTCGATTTCTCAACCGTGATCGGTTTCACGGAAGTCGAGTAGGGAACTACCTTATTCAGGGTGTCTCACATTGCTGTCACCGTTAACATTTATAAAAAGTTACAGTCATACAGCATGACAATATGGGCAAATTTTCTCAATTTCACGCATTATACACGGCGGGTTGAAAGTGTTGAAACTTTTTTAGTGACACTAAAAAAAAACCTGGACACAGTAAAACACACTCAAATATAATTTCGTGTAAGTACATAAGAAAAAGTGTTCAACTACTGGAATCTTTTCAAAATGCCCTACAACCGATTTTCATGAAGAAAATAATTTATTGTTGAACCCATTGCGATAATTTTTCTCTTCTCTCCAAAATTAGCTAAAAACGGTATACTTACCTACCTTCGAACAATGTAGGAAGTAAAAAATTAGGAATGTACGTACCCAAATCGCTGAAAATGACAGGATGAGTGTCTATTCTGTCTTATGTGGTCCCGGCACTACTTCTTATCATGCGACTACTTTGAACACTGCGCTTTTTCTATCTGACAGTTCAGTAAGGTATCTAAATCTGTTCTTAAGATATATCTAGATGGCTATTTTAGCATGAGTTTTATACGAGAAAAAAATCCAATTATCCCATCCGACGAAGTCCGACCCCAACCATAGTTCTTGTTAGTACGGGGCGTTATATGTCTCATAATTTTGTCGATTTGTTGGAAGGAACCCACCTTAATTATAACCAGAGACAGGCATTCATACGAACACTGTGACGGTCATTATCGAAAAAATAACTGCAAATTTGGATTCAACGCCCTGGAAACCTTAAAACCCTATTCTGATGAAGATGCTGTTAATGTTCCTAGTCCTAAACGGGATGTCCGCGGTTTTAGTTGAAAAGTAAACCAACATTCTGATGGGGGCGTTACATTTTTTTCCTTGGTCATTACAAAGGTCCAATAATTGTAAATAATAATAAACCAGTTATCATTTATAAATATGAATGATAAAACGTGTTATTAAGCATGAATAAGGTAAAAAATAGCGGGGAAAATCTGCGCAGGACACGGATGTTGTTTGAATTTATATCCGTCATCTCCCAGCATTCGTCCATTGGCGTTCCTATTCACCGAAAGCGCCAGAATTAACCTAAGTTTCTTCTGACTCTTTTAAGAGCACGAAAACGGTTGCGAATGTAGATTAAAAGATAACGCAGGAAACTCGAACCAGCTCGAAAATTTATTCTGTAGTGACCAAAGAAAACGAGGGAAGCTGGAGATTTAGATCGAAAAGGTGTAAAGGACGTGGAGGCTATATATAGAAGGCATGAGTGGACGCAAGCCGTGAATCAGTGTTAGCAGCATAAATGGGAGAACGAGATAGCTGAGCAGATAGCGACTCCCAGTGCAGTGTTAATGGCGGATAATTAGCCGACGGCCACTTCAGTTGTCCCGGTTTCAACAGGGTGACGAATGGGCAGGTGATTCCTCCGTCTCGTTGTTTCAGTCCGGACAATGACAGTGGGATGTCCAGGGTTTGCGTGGTGGGCGGAAGGGGGGGGGGGGGGTCGTTGTCTGAGTTGACGACTATTCAAAACAACCTGTCGCCTCTCGACGCTCGCTGAGAGCCCCATAGGATCGCATTAATCCCTGGTTAGCGTATCAGACCCCCGAGCTCATACAGTATGGACTGGATCCGAGATACATGGGCAATTATGGGGAGGCACCTTTCGCATATCGATGCGTCAATTTGTCATTTACGAGCTTTTTTGATGAAGCCAAATTGAATTTACCATTATCAGTATGGGTCATCCTGTTGGAAGTATAGTTGCTGTTACTTAAGCAAGGTATGCAATTTATTATTTTTTTGTAAAAAATCAAAATTATAGAAACAATGGGTGGACAATTAAAAAAAAAAAAAAAAAAAAAAAAAAAAAAACCTTATGGAGGCTTGAAATGAGAGATAGACAAAGATTCTATCCTTCGTATGAAAACTACTTCTGCAATATATATATGTAGTACACATTCGCCATTTTTCCTAAAACTGCACCATCGAACAAACTCAATGAGGAACTTCCATATGTTGGAATTTCAGACTTTTGACCTTAGTTAGGATTTTGGGATTTTGTCTGATAGAAAACCCCAGGTAGCAATTTTCAGCTCAAAAGATCGCTTAGTTCGGCCAATAAACGGAATATATCATGCGAGACGTAGTAGGAGGGGTTGTGACGTCATGAATTCAAAAGAATTTCAAAAATTCAGTGCAAATGAATTTCAAAAGCCGTTCCACTGATCAAATGCTCATCATCTAGCACCTATCTGGAAAGCTCTCGCTCAGATATTTCTATTAAGCAAATAAAAAATAACCATACAAATCCCCCATCTGCTCTGTGGAGCGCCTCCTCATTTAATATTATTTTGGAATTTGACCTGCGCTACTACGAGAGGAAGGAGACGAGACCAATCAGACAGAAACGTGAGAAAAGAACACCTATAGCTAAGCATTGGAGTTTATCTGAAGATTGAGGGGGGAAATTGAGGAATCCACTCATTTAGCAAATTTTTGTGGAAAATGAAGCTATTGCAATGCTTCAAAAATTCAAATTAGGCACTTGAATTTTGATCATGAGGGCCAACCATGTCCTGAATAAAATTGTGGGGATAGCTGTGTGACGAGATTGTAAAGAAACCTTTACGACACTCAGCCGACATCAAAAATTTAGTCAATTTTGAGATTAAAAAAAAGAAAGAAATTTCGATGAAGTTCCAGTAATGCAACATGATCGTATGAGAAAATTTCCATAAATTATCGTATTATATTTTTTTATTGTTATTAAATTAGAGCTCTTTGAGTGCAAAGAAATTGTACCAAAATAAAATACTGTAACTACAAGAAAAATACTATATACATTGAAGCTTTCCAAAAAAAAAAAAAAAAAAAAAAAAGATTTTGGATTTTTATCTTTTTTTGTCGTTTTACCGATCTTACAGCAAAAATTGATGGAATTTAGTACTTTTTTCAGCATAAAGTTCATTTCAGAATGCCTCAAAATGGATTTCAATGAAGAAATTTTTCTACAATTCCTATTTTAACAATTTCCGATGTCATTGCAACAGCTTCATTTTCGAAGAAAATTCGCCAAAAAGGTAATACAGCGAATTTTCAAAGACATTTTGGGGATACTATTAAATTAGGCGCTGAAATTCTGTTCATTGAAACCATCCATGTCCTAAATAAAACTGAGAGTACAGCCGTGAGACGGTATCGCAAAGAAAAGTTTAGGGCAAGCAGCCAAGCTCGAAAACTATAAAATTTTAGTCAATTATGGGCAATTTTCAACTAAAAATAGATTTTTCTCACTTATTTAAGATTCTTAGCGACCTGGGAGTGGTGCAATTGATTCTGCTCTGAAAAATACTTCGACTGAGACACCCTACCTAGCCCATCGTAAAAACCCGATATTTTAGCATTTTTAGGGCTTTTAAATTGTGAATTTAAACCTGACATTCAGAAACGATCGGGCTGGTCAACGAACTGTACCTGTATTTAGCCGAAATGGAGTTTTTCTGCGTTGGAACGAAAAATTTTCTCTGTATTTTAGGGGATTTAACGTCTGGAAATACACCATATATATATATATATCTATATACATTTCGACGATTAGATCTAGGATTGTGTTTTTTGATGTACGAAACGGATTTCGAGGAGGTATCCGCCCCCTCCTCCCACATTTAAAATTTTGAAGCCATCTGAATAGCTCATTTTATCGAATTTTCGAACCGTACATTTCATACGATAACTCACTTAAAATACGGCGTAAAAAACTAATCCTAACGCAGAAAAATCCGTCTTGGCATGAGACAGGTCGAGTTCGTTGGCCAGGTCTTTTTCAGGATCAAATTTACAATTTAGAGGCCCAAAAATGCTAAAAAATTGGTTTTTGACAATAGGGCATCAGGGGTGTCACGTATTTTCAGCGCCGAGTTGATTGCAACCACTACCAGGTCTCCAAGATTCATTATAAGTGAGAAAAATCGATTTCTCGGTGAATAATATTCCCATAGTTGACGAAACTTTCGAGTTCGGCTGCGTGTTCTAAAATTTTCTTTGCGATCTTGTCACACGGCTGTTCCCTCAGTTTTATCCATGACATGGGTAACATCAATGATCAGAGTTTAAGAGTCCAATTTTGGGTTATCCACAAATTTTCTTTCAAAATTCGTTCTATTAGTCATGCTGCATGACTGAATACTTTTTTCTTTGAATATTCGCTACAAATATTCTCAAAAAATTGTTCAAAATAGCTTGAAACTGACGAATATAGTTAAATTTGTAATTTTTAACAGAATATTTGACAAAAAATGTTTATCAACAATTAACTAGAACATTAAAATATTTACTCAGAAAAATATGATGTAAAATATGCTGAATTTTTTAATTGTTTACTGAAAAATCAATAAAAATTAGAAGTACTATAAATGCAAAATCTTTTTTAAACCGCAGAATATTATTTAGAACGAGTTTATTTGCCAACATGAAATTGATGGCAATTTATTTGCACTCACAGTGACGATAATTCAAAAAGATGTAGCATAATGTAATACGGCAATTTACTAACATTCGCTCATACGATCATGCTGCATGACTGGAACATTTAACGTGTTTTTATTCGCCACTATTTTGCTCCTAACTTTTTCAAACGGAAACCAGCTATCTAGTAACTTCACTTAAGCCTACTATATAGCCTACCACGCAAGGATTGCATGGCCAAAGATCGCCTTTCAAATGCTGAGATTATCTTCAGGTTCACATAAATAGGATTGGGGTGAAGAAAACGGAATTTTATGAAGAAAAATGTCTATTTCTACAAAAAAGACTATGTTACATCGATTTCGACGGTTAATAATTATCGTTATTGTTCATAACCCTCGAATTTTTTAAAATCCTGACTCTTTCTAATATGTCGAGAAAATGGACAACGTTCTTCATTGATTTCCGTTTTCTTCATTTCAAACTTCGTCAAGAGTGATTTAGTTGGTGTTGGGGTTCACATCTTTCTGCCTTCTATGAAAAACAAGATAGAATGGACGATGAACAGCTTCAGGAGTGCCTTAGTGCCTATAGCTAACTTCTCACTTAATAAATTCAACTGACGATTCCATACGGAAGGAAAAAGTGATTACGTATAAACACATAATTGAATGAATGGATTGAGATTGAATCCAGTGTTCCAGTTGAATCCAGTTATATAAATTTATTAATTTTTTTTTATTTTCTGATTTTTGAGGGTTGATTGAATGTATGTAAGCCGACGTTTTGTCCATTTTCTTGAACATCTTCCTGGCAATAGCAAGTATAGAGGTATTAAATAACAAAATCAAAATACTAGTTTGGTAAATCATGAGTAGGTAGTTACAGAACTAGGCTTCAGATGAAAGTTATATGTTACGTTATATTATTATCTTCAGTTTTCTTCTCTTACATCACCACCCTAGTAGACCATATAACTTTAGTAACTTTAACACCTTTTCTTATACAGACACACTTTTGTGAGTAAGGAATGGACAACAGTCTATGATTATGCTGCTAAGATTAAATAACAAGCTGATAATGGTGGGTTTCTATTGTAAATGGTGATATGGATGCTACAATTGGTATCAGCAGCAACAAATGGAAGGAAATGGGAAAGTCTCCTAAACAACCCTTTTCCCTCAGATTTGACATGAAAAGACTAAGTGGCTTATTTCAGACTCATGCCTGGGCTCGATTATCTGCTGGACCCTTAGTACGGCATTGGTATAATTCCAATCACACTTGTAATTCGGAACATACCTAATGTGCCTTCTGTGATCATGGACGATATGAACCTAGAAATGTGATCAAAACTCATTCCCTACTAGCCATTCAGAAGATATTCCTGAATGGAAAATGAAAAAAAATTTTACTGGATAGCGCGGAATGAGATGGTTTTAGTGTCCCGTCCTGACAAACGATTACATAAAAAGTAGCAAATGTACTTTTAAGTCGTGGAGTCGTGTAGAAAAAGAAAAAAAAAAGTTTTCTTCTCTTACATGGTTTACATATTAATATCATCTCCATCCTCGCTCTAGCTCTGAGGTATTTAATGCATTCTACAATTCCCCATTTGTTTAGATAGATTTGCTTTATTTGAATAAGCCGAATCAATAGATTTACGAATTTACCGCTCTTCTATATTTTAAACCCAAGATGATATGTGCGTTACGGAAGTGACTGTAGGTCTAGGAAACGAATACTTTTACTTTTGTGAATTTTACTCTACCGTGATTTTTGTGAAGGTTTTTGGAAACAGAAGAAAAATAAAGAGATGAAAGGACCTTACAAACAAGCAAGGAAATGGAAACACGTGGGGCATAAAGGACAATCTTGTTAGTTCGGTTATATTAGATCAGAGTGGAAGATGTGGTAGGGGTTGGAGAACTGCATTAACATAACAATAGGCTTCGGCATAACTCAGCCGGTAGTTGTCAAAACACGCTCTGTCATTTTTCACCCACTTTTCTTCTGATTCATATCCAGGACACTAAATCTGTTATTCGGTGAGCGGCACGCAGTTTACATAATAGATCGATGATCGTTTAACGTACTCAATAAGTACTCCTAATCAATAGGGAAAGGCGCTCTTAAACCAATCACTCTAAGTTTCTCAACTTGTAAGGAGTTAGCTAATGCGATACAGTCTACATGATAGCTAATAGCTAATTAAAGCTACATGGTATATGAAGCTTTAATTGAAACACATGGCAATCAACAAGCCTCGTTTTGGTGTTTTATTTTCAATAATAAACCTTTGAAATTGACCATTCTCCCTCTCTTCAAAATATTCTAAAAATGCTCAGAATCCTGGGAGGGGGGGGGGGGGGGGAGGATTATCTCGAGAACAATAATTCTTCCTTTCCAACCTCGGGTTGGTCTCGAGCTGACCGAAATTGGTAATTGAAACAAAAGTAAAAATAGTAAAGTAAAATAAAAAATAAACAAATAAAATTAAAAAACACTTATGCAGTTTGCGTAAGCAGAACCAACTTATTGAATAGAGACAGGTAAAATATTAGTAGGTGAAAAGTCAAGCTTCAAACGCGAATGTCAAGTTTCACTGAACTAATTTCGGTGATTTTTTGTAGCTAGGTGAGCCGTGGTTAATAGTAATTTTGACTTAATCACTGGAAAATTTGTTTACAAAATGCTTTCCTATTTACGTGCCGCATGTTGCAAACACGCCACGTGAATCGGTAAGCTGGTGCTGAGGGTGGAGCCCGTCATTTCATTCGTCCTTAGATGTCCTAGAAAGGCTCCCTATCAAATTTCGTTGTAATCAGACAGACGACATGACTTTTAGCATACTCAGCTGGTAAAGATGGAGCCTGTAAGGTCATTCGTCTCTTGTCATCCCAGAGAGGCTCCCTATCAATTTTTAACGTCCTGCGATGAACAGGAGGGATTTTCGCTCACTCAGCTGATCAGGATGGCGCTCCTCATTTTACTCGCCTCTCGACCGAGAGAGGTTCCAAAGGCGTTTGTTTTGGTATAAATGTATAAACGTATATATATATATATATATATATATATATATATATATATATATATATATATATGCAAATCTGAAAATTAATGACTATTGTAAACGTGTTTTACACCTACGCAAAGAAAATATATCCCCACCCCCAAGTAGTACACACGGCAGTAGTACCTCTTTTCAACGAAAAGATGGGTTAAACGGCATCGAACGAGAAGCTTGCAGTCAGAGCATTCACTGATAATTTGTGTATCCACGCAACGTGTAACCTCTTCCAGATTAAACTGACAGGACGAGCAAATACGAACCTTTAGTGGACAAAGTGAAGCTAATCGAGGCAACCCCCAACTACACACACATCCGTCTCCAAGGTGGAACAGAAACTACTGTTTCCCTCAGGAAACAGGGAACAGGGCTCCCTGTTGGTAGTGAGCCCGAAACCGTTGGAATCTCAACAACCAGAGATCGAAATACTTTACCAGTGATTCCAGACCTGTGGTCAACAGCACCAGGGAGGGCGGCACCGACTCTGTCAACCTACAGGAATTAGAAGTGCAGAGGAATCACCCTCAGTGGGACCGTCGACCACCATGATACTTGGACGATAATATTCGCTTTTGAAAAGAGGTGGGGAGAATGAGATAAACTCACTAACATTATTATTGTACTACTTTCTAGCAATGTCTTAGTAGAAACGTTTTCATTAGTTACCTAAATTCATGTTCTTTATTCGTACTATTTATTACGGTCGAATTTTGTTTAATAAAGCCTTAATGATCGAGGTCAGCTCTATCTCACCACTATTCCATTTAAAATACGACTAATTGCTCATAAGTGATCAGTTTGCTTGAGCGGTTCTTGTCTCCCAATTGAGAAGATTTCTTGTATATACCGAGGTATTTGGGAGTTCTGATTTATGAACACTTAAATCGGAAGGCACACGTAGTCAGTATGTACAAAATTACGCAAGTTCGTACTTGGAGTAATTTATACTTCACTAGTACAACCTATATTTATTCAATATGGCATTTCAGCTTGGGGTGGACTAACAAGACACATTTATATTAACTGTGGGGATTATCCCTCTAATAACCAATTAGATAAATTAAATAGGTACCTACCTCCGAATTTACGGAAATTGTTGAAACGAATACTCCATATTATATCCGTATTGGAAGGATGAGTAAAAATAGACTCTGGGCAGCAAGAGAGCGCAGAACGATTTCGAAAGCGGTGGACAGTCGTCAAGATGGCAGACAATGGCCCTTCGCTCAGTCTTATGTTGTCCACCACTACAGTTGGACTAAGTTGACAGCTGCAATACTTTATCTTCTAAAACGCTCCGGATTCTAGTGCCCCCCCCCCCCCCCCCCCCCCCGTTATGCGAAGGACATTGTATGCATAGTGCGACATCGGATTATGCACCGGATTATATGGTAATTCGTTCTACGGTTTGAAAAACCCGCTCTTTGTTAGTAGGATTGATGAGAAGTCCACTTTTCATTCAATCCGATCTGCAACAGTACAATTTTAACACACATATTTCGGATTAGTACTGACATACCATTGAATTCAAAAATTTAATAAATTTATTTCTGGTCAAGGATTTTGTCAGTGTGTCTGCAATCTGTTCATCAGTTGGGATCCACCGTATATAATATTCCGATTCCGATGTTCCTGTCCCACACAGAGATATGACAGCCTAACCAAGTATTTCATAGTTGACGAGTCATGCTAAGCGGATAGCCGCTTTAAAATCCTCATAGATGGTTGGTATAATTTTAATCCTCGCTATCTCTGGACACATTGTATTTAATGAGGCTAATTCTCTTCAAGCCGTACTCTTCGCAACAAATTCACTTTCAGTCGACAAGAGAGCTACATGATTCCTGCGCTTAGTTCTCCATACTACCAGATTCCCGAAAAGATAAATGACATTGCCAGTCGTGGAAAAACATCGTTCAGCTGGAAGTCCTAGAGAAGCATCAACATAACAGTCGATGGTTTCTCCCTTATCAGAGAACGTTGCCCAAAGTTCTTCGTTCTCTCAAATATCTCATTATCTGTATTACTGGTTGCCAGTCTTCCATCGTAAAATTCAACTATCTTCTACTCTAGACATTAGTAGCATATGAGATATCTGGTCTGAACCCCCCCCCCCTTTGTATGTACATCAAGGACCCAATGTCTTGTCTATAAGAAATTGAATTCAAGTCACCGGGTTGCGTTATTCTTTCTTTCTGACAATTCCTATCAACAATCGTTGGCGTAGAGACCGTTCTATCTCTGGTGGGGATCAAAATTGTTTAACATAGCGTCTATATGAGATCTCTGAGTAAGACCAATGGTTTTAGCTCTTTGATTTCTTGCAATTTCCAACCCTAGGAATTTTCTGGGTTCTCCCAGGTAAGTAATTGAAAATTCCTTTTCCAAGATGCATTTTACTTGTATCGATTTTCGATTGCTATTTGTTGCCAGTAAAATATCGTCAACGTAAAAGCGATAAAAGCAATCATAATGCGTGATCATAAAAGCAATATGATCACCTGATTTCCAAATAAACAGGCAGGGTTGAAATGGATAAGCTTTAAAATCCATCCTTTCCACAGTCGCTTGAAATCTAATAAACCATCTCCTCGGGGACACTTCAAGTCCATAAAGTGCTCTGTGTACTTCACACACTATGCCTCCTTAGATCATCACCGGTTTGTGAATATTCTGTGTACCCATCAGAAATTTCTATGTACACTAGTTTGTCTAAGGATCCATTTAGAAAAGCCGTTTTCACATGGTAGTGAGCAAGTTCTTAATCGAATTTGGCCGCAAGAATTAACAAAAACTTAACATCAGGTAACCTGGCTACAGGAGCATAGATCTCTGAAAGATCATAATTATTATTGTCGGCAAAGCCTTTTACTACGAGTCTGCTCCTGTATCTGATCAAGCCCTCTACCTCCGTTTTCTTTTTGTGGACCCACCAGGTTTTCATTAACTTCACGCCTTTTGGCACCATATTTTGAGGGATGATTTTCCAGGTATTGCTATTTTCTAATGGTTAGAACTCCGTTTCAATTGTTTCTATTCAGGCCTCTGAGTCTTCCGAAGCCAGTGCCTGAGAATAAATAATTGGGTCCTCACCTAATTTTCCAGACGAATTTAGGAGATTCACAGCAAAATCGTTTCACATATTTAAGTGACGGAAGCCGTTTCAGTGCCACCTCATAGGGGGTCTTAAATTCTATTGATGTGTTGGGCGTTGTATTGTGTATATATACAATACATGCCTTATGGCATATGCCCAAAACTGGGCCGGAATTCCTAATGAAATCAAATTAACCTGGGTTTTTTCCTCTAATTCTATATTTAGTCTTTCGGCTGTTCAGTTCAGTTGAGGAGTGTGTGGTTCACTAATCGTAATATATTTTCCCGTTTTATATCGATATATTTTCCCGGTTCAACAGACATTTCATTTCCTCCGTTTTATATTGAAGACCTCCGTCTGACCATATTTCTGACAGTCAAGTGGCTTTCCCCGTTAACCTTATAATTTCATTTAGACACGAAAGTAATGCAAATTAACTCGCGTTTTATCTCCTATTTCATAAGCAAAGGCATATCTTCTCGCACCATCCGTAAATGTGACGATATATTTAGCCTGGGACCTATGTGCTCTGGGTTTAAGGGGTCCCATTAGATCAGAGTGTCTCTGAAATGGCATCATCGTTCTGTGCCTTACTTCCGTGCAAGGTTTCCGTTTAGCCTCTTTTGCAATCACGACAGTCAAAAATGTTGACACTGAATTTTAGAATTTTACATTCTTCAACTCAGGGAGAACTTTACTAGCTATTTCTAGGTACTTTTTCGAGGCATGATTAAGTCTATAGTGCCTTGCCAGGCCCTTCTCTTCCCGTAACTATGAAATTTCAACCGTGTTTACGCCGAATGGGGTGGAATTTCCATCTAAAGAGTTATCCGTACTACCCTCAGAGAGTACCGTTTTTTCGTTTAATCCCTTACTCTGTTCCTCCGGATTCGTCATTAAAGTTCCACCTTGACCTAACTTCAATAATTTCCGTTTTTCATCCGAGAAAGTAAGCCACTAGAAACACCCATCAAATGATCCCACTTTAGCGTTTCTCCCGTATTTGGATCACTTTTAATCACTCCCTTATTCGTGAGCTGAGATGATAACCCTTTTGCTATTTGTTTTCTAACAGAAAACAGATTTTCTCCTGATTCAGGGGGATGTAAAACTCCCTTTAAAACGCCTAACATCCGTTTTTCATCGTAATAGAATATTATATCTCCGGATTTATCAATTATTAAAACAGCCTCCTTACCGTCATTGGCACTCAAAATTCATATTGGGGTCGCTAAGGCCGTTATTGTGTTTAGGCATCACACTTTTCAGTAGGTTTTTCTCAGTGTTATGCCAGTTTTCCCCGTATTAAAACCCATTTGGTTTTGATCCGTGTTAGACAATTTTGGTCTTGCTCCATGTTAAACCGGGGTTTCACCGTATAAAGCCGGTTTTTCACTGGCGTGTTACTCCGGGTTTGAGGATTGCTACGATCGGCCTTGATTTGGTGATGTTTGCCTTTTTGAATCCCTCCGCTAAAGTAAGTCAAGTTGTTCTACACTACTTGTTGAGCAGAAGTCGCTTACTCAGCAAATCTCATCCTCCGGGTTGCTCTCCCCTACTATTCTCCGACATCATTACAAAAATTACTAACATCAGATCATACCGAACCTTCATTCAGGAGTTCTCCTATAGGGCATCTTCAGCAACCCTGGGACATGCTTCAAAGGTAGCGTTACTCAAATTTCACCGGATCGA
This sequence comes from Adelphocoris suturalis, assembly GCA_030762985.1. NCBI lineage: Eukaryota > Metazoa > Arthropoda > Insecta > Hemiptera > Miridae > Adelphocoris > Adelphocoris suturalis. Next base: position 96,200,755 of record CM061042.1, read on the forward strand.
CCTATTTGTCAGCTCGGCCTCAGGAAACCTCCGAATATCCTCCACAGGACCCTCAACTCAATTCTGAAACTCAAGAACAGTTTCTGACGCCGGATTGAATCGAGTGTTCATAAACTCGATCTGCATCGCATGTTCCCTCGCCTGAGTAGGAAGATCGACCACCTTCTCAATCATGCTGATGCAACTGAAGGTTCGCCCACATCTTTGATCATCAATCGCGAACTAGGATCAATGTGTGGGACTATGCAGTAGAGCACTATGCATTTCAACTGATGAAATCCTCTCTCCATGTAGAGTACTGTCGGTTTAATACAAGGATTGACGAGGAATTGATAGTCTCCACTCGCCAAGTCCAGCATCACCCACCATTTCCACACGGTAATTGAACTTTTCCTCAACAGATTGCCACCGTATTTCAAACTCATTTTAAATGGTCAAACAACATCTTTAAATTCTGATTTTCTATGGATCTTACAGGCACAAGTACCTACCGGATTGGATCCACTCGTTCTTGATTTTTTAACCGGATTGCCCAGGGGAACCTCTACAGCCACACTTCTACTCATCAATCACCTTCTCTGACATCGTGGCCAGTGGTGTGAGAGACGCGATCCCCAGAACAGACCTTCCAAAATTTGTTTGATCTGACTCAGCACAACTTCTGAGCGTACTCACATTTCAAACCTAAAATCGATCCTAGCTTCCTTCCTTTAGGTACATCTTTTCATTCATGAGTTTTTCAATCTCCTCCGTGTTCATGTTATATTATTTAATGAAAGTAAAAGAATGATTGGTAACTATTTAAGCCGTCCATTTGACTATTTTTATGACACCGTATTAGCTAAATTACACCTTTCGAGTTCCTCTTATCACCGTACAGTTTTTCAACATTGCCGTACTATTTTCCAATATCTCCGTACTATTTCCCAATATCTCCGAACTATTTTCCAATATCTCTGTACTAGTTTCCGACATCACCGTACTATATAGATTGTACCATAATACATTCTAACCTTACTATTATAGCTTTACTCCGCACTATACTTTTACAAAACAGTGAATATACAATTTGTAAATGCGAATCCACATAATCCGTGCTATGATATGTCTGTAATCGCCATATTAACTTTATATGATAGATCAGGTGGAATTACTCATTTCGTATCATCAACGTGGTATTTGGATTCGAATGGGCACCGATTACCACGCAAAAGCGGAGTGCGGTCTTGGGTTATCACGTTCGCCCTGCTACCTGCAAGTCGGTTTCACCTCCAGAAGGAGGGTACTGTTCCTTCCAGGAAAGCGCACTTTGCGCTGGCAACAGAACCTTCGACGCACAACCCTCCCAAAGACACGCTTGCAAGAAGACTGTCCCACTGCGAATCCAATTACCTACCACAGCCGTACTATGATTTCTTAATTCATACTCGAATGATAAACCGTAAATTAACATGCGTTACATCCGTGTTAGGTATGATAAGATGTAAATCAACATTCGTCACAACCGTATTATTTTCTAGCCATTGCCTGTCGCTCCTCTCTTGCTACCCCAATGAATAATTCCACCTTATTTGAGCCCTAGTCGTCATGATGGGGTGTGCGTACCGTACTATATATTCTCAGTTGTCTTAATTTCCATCTGTTTTACCGATGAGCATATCGCAGTTCACATGCAATATCGAATTTACAATGCGATCCATTAATATCCCATGCTTCCTTCCGACCACATAAATTTTCTGAAAACCCATGACGCTAAATGACCCTGTAATTCGTATTTACATGGGTTATTAATATACTGCTTACAGATCTCCATACTAATCGAGAAAGTCAAACACAATCGAAAATTTACCAGTTCCACTTTGAAAACTGCTCTCATTTTTCTTGTAAGCTGCCTTGCCGTATTTGAGGCTTCTCCGTTCTTTTGACTTTTTCACCGTATTATCCGAAAACTTATACTCAGAAACCTGTTCGTTACGCTCAACAATAAGTCTGTAATTGCTACCTCCGTACTAATACGAAAAAATACCACGCACGAACCACAGAAAGGAGCCTAACCCAACCTAGCTCGGACTTGTCAACATGTCGGGCTAATCCCTCTAATCGTCAATTAGAGAAAGATAAATTAGATAGGTACCACTGGATTTACGGAGATTGATGAAACGAATACTCCGCAATATCTCCGTATTGAAGGAATGAGTAGAAATAGACTATGGGCAGCAAGAGAGCGCAGTACGTTTTCGAAAGCGGCGGATAGTCGTCAAGATGGCAGACGAATGGGCCTTCGCTCAGCCTTCAGTTGTCCACCACAAGCGTTAGCTGCCAGCGACAATTGACAGCTGCAATACTTCTTCCTGTAGTACACTCCGAATCCTGATGATTGCTTCCTCGTCAGAAACGATTAATTTAATTCAAGGATCAATTATTAAAACACCTTGAAAAAATTTATATTTTCGCTAGGGGCAAGTGAGTACCTACTTGTCTGTTTTTCATACGTATCTGACTTTGTGATGCTACAATTTCCTTCAAACTACGAGTTTAATGATGACTAGGGTTTCATAACGCTTTCCCGGCTTTTCTATGACGAAACCTCATTTTCTCACTTCTTCTCAGTCACATCTCTATACCTACATAATTTTCAAAACTCAAATGGGATGAAGCAAACGAAAACTTGTAAATTTCGACCGCTTGCATGGAAAGAAACTCGTAAACGAGTTCCACTATCTGCTTTACAAGCAGATACCATGTTTAATGGATATGTCTTTGATTGGGGATTTCATAACGGTTGTCCTTGAGAGAATTTTCCTATGAAAATGTTTCCTATGGAGTGGAGTAAATGATGCTATTGCTTTACGTTAAGAATATTGTAACCGGCTTATTAAAATTGTTTATAGTCCAATCAACTTAGTTTAGGAATGTAGCCAGGTACGTAAGGAGGGGGAAATTGGTAGCTTGAGATGTGAACATTTATCACATAAATCAAGATCTTTCCAACGAGTGGCGAACGATTTATGTGCGATGAAAACTGCGGAAGTTCCAATACCCTAGCAATGGCTGGGTTGTACGTGAACATCATTAGAAATGGTGACATCAACTTTTGCGTGACGAAAATTTTTGGGTGACCCCCCAGAGCAAAGACATATCCATGTCAAAACTGTACGGAACTACATACCTACTTATAAACTCTTGAACGAGTTCCACTATCTGCTTTACAAGCAGATACCATGTTACATGGATATGTCTTTGATTGGGGATTTCATGACGGTTGTCCTCGAGAGTTGTAAACAAATCCTTTAACTTTGGACTGTAGGCGACGAAATGTAGGATAAAGAATTAATTCTATATTTCTTGGAGACACAATAAGCATACTATACATACTATTAAAGTTATTTCTTCAATACAGGCGCTATCATTTTTATGTTCATGATAGCCTGATTTTTCATTAATAAATAAAAACAATAAATCATTTATTGTTTTATTTGATAACGTTTCGTTCTCTTACTGAGGACATCTTCAGATCTTGCTTTCTTGACATTGAGTTGACTTGGTGAGCCACTGTTTTATTTGACAAATCCGTTACATTCGGATGTTTATAAATTTTTTCCTGGACACACCAAGATCTGAAGATGTCCTCAGTAAGAGGATGAAACGTTATCAAATAAAACAATAAATGAAATAATTTGTAGCATAGCATTTGTAGCATAAATGAAATTGGTAGCTCGAGATGTGAACATTTATCACATAAATCAAGCGCTTTCCAACGAGTGGCGAACGATTTCTGTGCGATGAAAACTACGGAAGTTCCATTCCCCTAGCAACGGATTGGTTGTACGTGAACATCATTAGAAATTGTGACATATTTTTTGCATCAGGGAAATTTTTGGTTGACCCCCCAGAGCAAAGACATAGCCATGTCAAAAACTACAACGTCTATTTCCAAGGTATTGTAAGTTCAAAGTGTTTACGCCTCATAAGCTCTTTATCAGAGCCTCGTTGATGTTGTTTCACGGTGATACTTCAATTATTATACATGAACATATTTTTCATGATTATCTAACAAGATTTAAATTGGAAGGTATTATGTAGACCCAAAACCATCCCTTACCCATACCACAAGAAGTGTGCTATATATCCTATGTATTATCTTTCGAGCTGTTGGCAAAAAAGTAATGCCACCAAGTCAATTCTCAATGTCAAATTACACAGGAACAGTTATAGAGTGACTTTTCTCTATGAACCACAAAGAATGTGAAAACATAATCACAAGTATTTTTACATGATCTAAATGTTGAAACGTATATTGTAGGTACTTCAGTATTTTTGGAACTAGATATTATTATTTTATTTACCTCTCCCTTTAAACTTTTTGTAATTAATCTTTCACTGACCTTCACGAGCATTTCGAGATGTCCTTTCAAGTTCAAGCTCTGCTATTAAAGATTCACTATTTCTCTCGGTAGGTGGCACTGAAAAATCCACCAAGAGGGGGGGGGGGGGGGGTTCTTTCGGTCTTTGTCCACCAATGTACTCGTAGTTGCAGATAGAGAAACTTTAATTCTAATTTCATTCATGTTTTCTTTTTTCAATTTAAAAATATCTATGACGAATTTTAATTTACCATACATAAATTAATCATACATAATTTATCACACATATGTATTTGCAACTAAATAAATGAATAAAATAAAAATAAAAAAAGTTATTTATGAGCGAACTATAGTAATTATAGGATAATACAAATAAAATATAGATATAGAAATAATCAATGTTTCGCTGAATTAGTGTAGTCAACAATAATTTAGGTTTTCGAAGATTTTAATTTAGGTTTTTTAAAAATTTGGAAGCCATTGGGAGCCGCTACAATAGTTTCACTTCCTACGAGAATCCGTCGAAAGAAAGTAAGAATTACACGATTTAAATGTACACATTCCTGATAAAAACGCGTTAGAAATGCTGGGATATCGTAAACTACAGTAAAGTCGCATCAACAGATCGTTTATCAGCATTCGCTGATTTCTATGCCACCATTAGTCCAGACAACTACTATCCTTCCTAAAAGATACTAATCATTTCCTCGAAACCATTCATTCCACTACACAACTGCATGTAACGATAGTTGTCACATCGCTGTGTCGCTAATTATGGGGAACGAACGGATGAACGAACGAACATACACTCTCGCATTTTTTTGACGCATTTCCCGATACTTTTTTCGCGATCCGATCGCGCCGTCGTCTTCCTCGTAGGAAAACGAAACCCCGTTTAGAGGGGTAGGGGAAGTGGGGAAGTGCACATAAATTCTTACTTCGACCCCCCTCCCGCCCTCCCTAAACCAAACAAATTAAAACATGTTGCTCGCTTCGCTCGCAAAGTCTGGCGTTTTATGTTGGAAGTTTTCGAGATCCAGATTCTTTAATATTTCAGTATTTTGATTAAAAATGATGCCGAGATTAATGGCATATCCCCGGCTGATGTATGTTTTTTTTACCTAAACTTCATAAAGTTCGGCTCAGTTGTTTGAGAGAAAAGCCTCGGACGGCCTACGGTGGACAGTCTGATTTTTTATTCGATTATTTGAATGTACGTATTTTGAAACATAAATCACCAAATTTTGAGTGGGAATCGTTTTTTTTCTTGGTCGATTACAAAGATTCATTATTGAAAAAAAGCCATAATTTAATCCATTGAAGTGAAAAAGACTGCTCAGTAGAATATGGTTGGATAAATCCATCACAGTAAAATCCTAAAGTAACCAGTAGCGCTCGGTTAGATTGAAGGGGATAGGTTTCGGCGAATACGTCAACACGTTTCTGTTTGAACTGGATAAGTGGATTCGAACTTTCAGCAGAGTCTCCAAAAGCATGGATCGAAAATTGAAAGTGAAATAACATCAATTGGTTAAACTTAAATTGAAAAGTGAAACAAAAATTTAAAATCTGGATTTTTTTCAATGGAAATTTCAAGAAGAAAAATAACATTACTTAATCCGATAACTCTCCAGATGGTTCCTTTAAAGTCATAAATCGTGTGTATGTTAATTACTTATGAATATGTATATAATTTTTCTAATGGTGGTACATTTCCTTAGTTTTATTTAAAAAATTTGTTCAAAAATGTGAAGGAGTACTTAGTTGTTTAATTGAGAAACGGGTCTTCCCAATTCTATCTTTTAGGAAAAAACTAAATAGAAAGGTAACAAAAATGAAATAATAATTTATATGCAATTAATTGATAACATTAATTAAGACCACTATTAATGAGAATTTGCGAAGAAAAATATTGTAATAACATTTGGTCATGATGCAAGACAGCAACTTTTTAGACATGTAATGCTTGAGCTACCACCGATCACTATATTAAATAATGATAGTAAATGTTCTTTAGAAAGGGTATGATTGATGTTTTTGACACAGAACACACTGTAGATTAGAAAGAAATTATTTCAAGTTCACATTTTGATCAACTTTATTCCTGGATTTCATCGGGATTTAACCCATTCGGATGATGAGGATGGTGCTAGAAATTTCATCGGTCTCTTAATGTATCCCGGAGAAGCTCCCTATCAAATTTCAACTCCCAAGGATAGGGTGAACAGAATCTGCTTCGTCGCGATAGGTAATCAAACTGAAAACTCCAATAAAATTAGTTTGTATAAATCCTAGTGAATGGGAATAAGAAATTTGTTGGAGGGGTTAAGATGCCTGCATGTTATCTGGTACATGTTTAATATTTAGAGCTTTGAACGTTTTTGTGAGGTGGAAAATTAGCAAGTTCAATGAAATCAAATAAAACACCTGCACTTTACTGTAGTAGCTTTTAGTAACTGGTGATATTCGTAGCTGAGAAAAGTACCTATTAGGTACATCAGCCAAGTACATCGACATTTACGTGGGCACCCACAAACTGAAAATTATTGGGACAAAATAAAACACCTACATATGCTTCACTAATCTATGTATTGGTGACTAAAACTTTGATAAACTCGATTTCTTGAAGTGAGTTCCATTGGAATTAGAACAACGTTGGTTTATGAGGCGATTTTTATAGAGAGTTTTTGTTCTTCCCGTAATTTTCTACCCGTGTACGCGAAAAAACTGAAATACCAACTGCGCATGCGCGAATCTTCACGTCAACGTGTAGAACTACGCGTGTACGGGAAGAAGGCCTATGTGCGCGGGAAAATGCATTCATCTCAGTACGGGTAGATCATGGAGGTAACAACAGTTGCCGGTAACCACATGTGACCAAGGTAACCGCAGTTACGCAGTTACCAGATAAGGTGCAGTGTGGGTCAACTATTCGAGAGGTTATAGTGAAGTGCTCCGCTACCAAAGCAATAAATTTATTTATAAAATTTATTTCCAATTAATTATTTAAATGAAAAGTAGTTTAAGTGAATGACCTTTGTTAACGTTAATACGTGTAGAAATGTCACAATAGCATCTCAGCTGCTTGTTGCTCTACGCGTAAACATCGTACGGGAAGAACAAAAACTCTCTATTATGTCAGTTGCATGGAATGTCTTTGCTCTGGGGGGTCAACCAAAAATTTCCGTGATGCAAAATTTGTGTCACAATTTCAGTGTTTTTCACGTACAACCCAGTCGTTGCAAGGGGAATGGAACTTCCGCAGTTTTCATCGCACATAAATCGTTCGCCACTCGTTGGAAAGCGCTTGATTTATGTGATAAATGTTCACATCTCAAGCTACCAATTTCCCGCTCCTTACGTACCTGGCTACATTCCTAAACTAAGTTGATTGGACTATAAACAATTTTAATAAGCCGGTTACAATATTCTTAACGTAAAGCAATAGCATCATTTACTCCACTCCATAGGAAACATTTTCATCCTCTTGACAACAGTCGACTGTTAACAACTCATTGTAGTGGCTTCTCTCCTCAGTTATTTTCTACATTTCTATAAGTAAACCGTTGTTTTGTTGGAATTACTTAGTCGGGATGCGGCCATGCGGCCCAGGGATTTGTTTAAAGTTAAAGGATTTGTTTACAACTCTCGAGGACAATCGTTATGAAATATCCAATCAAAGACATATCCATGCAACATGGTATCTGCTTGTAAAGCAGATAGTGGAACTCGTTTACGAGTTGTTTAGTTAGGTACTTGAAGTTTGAAATGAAAGACTTTTTTGATTTGCTCCCGTGTTGACGATAATGTTTTCCTGTTAAGTTCTAGCCTTTCGGGGGAGGGAACGGATGAACGAAAAGCGATCCGCGTGGTTTCATTTGATTATTTGGGATGAAATACGAGTTTATCATGACAGCCTTTACTCTCTTCGAAAGATTTTGAGAACTTGATTTCTTAATATTTCAGCCCTCAAATTCCACCCTTTAGGGTGATCGAAACTGATTGTGAGTGTTGAGACCAACTAGACCCCCAACTAGATATGTGATTTTTGAACCAAGTTCTATAAACTCTGGACCTGCAGTTTTCGAGAAATGCTTTGCACTACGGACTGAGGACGGCAGACGGATATTGTAAAATTAGTTTTTTGGATTCTATGCAACTTGAAACATAAACCAACAAAAAACAATTTTTTGTTTTTAACTCGTTTATTTTGTTTGTAAATTATTGACATGTACCAGAACTCATCTCTTTTTTGAAATCTTTTGGTCTTGAGTATTCTCGTTTAATAGTTTGGTTTATTTGATCGTCGATTAGGAAAGTTCTTTGTTAAAAATAATTAACCAAAATCGTTTAGCGGAAAATCGTTTCATCAACTACCCGTTTCTCAGCAAAGAAACGCTACTTTGGTGTCATATTTTCGTTTCTAGATGTTGAGAAAAGATTTTGTTCCCGAATAACGCTGCTCAGTAACTGTGCTTAAGAAGTTTGACAAGGCAAAAGCATGTTCAATACCTACTATTTTTTTTGTGTGGGTTCTTAGCTCCCACGCTCTCACGTTCGTTATCATATTTTAGCACCAGAAAAGCGATTGTTTTACATTCAACATCAGTTTCGTTGTTTTCTTTAGTTTTTATATAGGTATTTGAAACGTGAACAATAATAATAATTTCCTTCCGTGTTTCTATTCGAATATTTTAGTGAGTCAATTTGCTGATTTTACAATACGTTCCTGGCACCTACTCTCTAGTCGATCAGCCGAAAGATGGGCCAATCCAACACGTTGGTTTTCAATGGGCCCATTCTTAGGTCACGTTCAAGCGACTTTACTTTCTTGTTCCCCACAAAACGCCAGAAGTTTCCCATCAAGGTGGTGTCCCTCTCCAAGCGAAATGCTCGTAACTCGACACAATCGGAAACTGCAAAAAAGAAGGTACGGGACTTCTTGAAAGTTGGTGGACATAAATCATTTATTGCTAAGTGAGCTGGGGCAGGCGGGAGGCACACAAAAGAAGAGATAAAACTTTGGCTTCCCAGACTTTGTTGGTCCTATCCCTGCCAATACATTTCTTCGAACACGGAAACTATAAATACTAAGGATTCCTCCCAACTATAAATTTTACGCGGATGTAGTTTGCTGGAACTTGGAGAAACTTAATGCCATTGATACGAAAACAAAAGGTAAAATTGCTCCACCGGTTTATGCGATTCTATGAATTCACACAAGCTACGTAGATGTGAGACTTACAATATAGCATGTTGCAGTTTTCAATGGATTTCGAAAACCACTATCTTGAATGCACTTCATGCAATTGTATGACGTAATATTTAAAGATACCTGTAAACACCTCTGTTCATATAGCTCATTCGATTTCAGAATTTTTTTCACAATATTGTTGTCCATAATCTCTTGGAACCCCTACACTACTCATTAACCTTGGTATGTATTATCTTTATATTTAAATTTATTCGATCTAACAAAATATTCCTATACCTTCATTTTCCGTTTCAATCTGACTACATAATAGTACTACATACTATTAGTAGTAAATACTTGTTAGGGCAACCGATAGGAGACACAAAAGAAAAAGTGTGTATAGGTATACCTAATATGGTGAGGATGATACGCCCGATAAGTGTTTTGTGGCGCTGTAATGTGCCATGTGATCCTTAGAAATCGAGCCCATGGAGTTCAACGATTTGATCCTCTCCAGTCCGCTTTGAAAAGTTGCTGCTAGCACTTCTTGCCTCCTCGTCATCCTTGAGTCAATTCTTCCTCAGAACTCACCTGTTTTCATCTGATTATGTGGAGAGAGCTCCCCCCCCCCCTTGTGATCTGTTCTTCAGAACCTGAATATCTTCGTTCATCACGGAATAAAACATTAACAACAATCGTTGTCAATTGACGAAAGTTGTTATAGTATACCAAATTCGCTTTGATATAAAAAATGGTAGACCAACAAAATCTACTCCTTTCTTCCGTTTTAAATCAAAATTTTCAATTTTCTATCAAAATTGAGGATACTGTTGGGAAGATTTCAATTTCCATTCAGGTAACTAGGTCACTTTACACAGGTCATTTTAACTTTCAAGTTTTTTGAGGGGAGGAGAGGGGGAGGGTATTATTTTCAATAATGAATCTTTGTAATCGACCAAGAAAAATTTTAACCCCCCCCCCTCCCCTGAAAATTTGTTGTTTTACGTTTCAAGATGCGTAAAATCTAAAAATCGAATAATGCCTAAAGAAGAAAAAAATACTTTATAGAAATAAGAAAATAAATAAAAATGCGTCTGTCCGCCGTCCGGTGCTTTTCTCCAAAATTGCTTGACTGAACTATATGAAACTTGGGATAAAAATTACATTTGGGGTCTAGATGATCCTAGAAGCTTGGCTTAAATTTCTATCAACCCTAAAGGATAGCATTGGAAGTCTAAGCATTCAAAAATTGAGATCTCGAAAACTTTCAAGGTAACAGTAATGATATTTTGCTTGCCAATTATAAATATAATCCATAAAAATCTACTAAGTAAAACCCTACCTTCGAATCGTTAAGCACGAGGCCATAGAGAAATCAGGCACTGCTAGCGAATCTATTGATAAGCCAATCGATCTCTCATCAATTCCATCATCAATTGGTAAATAGTGGGACCGCAAGGTATGGAAATAGGAGAGGCTGGATCGCGACCTAGTCTGGCACATGTGGATACTCTAACACATCTGCTAATATCCACGGAGGCACAACTAGTAGCGTTTCTAGCGGGAATAACGTCAAACCTTATCTTAATCAAACATAATCATATTAGTCAGATTTAATTGAGGAGCTGACATGGAAAACGAGTGAAGTCCAAAAATCCAAAGAACATTTTTTTTCGTCGAAGTGCAAGTTAACAGTCACGCCAACAGCCTTAGGTCCTCCCGTCCTTGCTAGATCGCACCCTGAATAAATGTGTGACCTTTACATGGAGAAGAGATTATGTCCAAAAAAATCTGATAAGAGTTCAGAGGGAGTTCCTATGAAATTTGATTTTTGGACTTAACTCGTTTCCCATGTCAGCTCCTCAATTATTGTTTATACCTACCAAAAAAGCGTCTTCACGTTGTCAGTGATTCCTACCTGCATATACAAGGTGTTCACACTTTTTGAAAGATCGTTAACCTCCTAGGGCTTGATTCTATGACTAATGTCCAACAAAAAGTTCCTCTCCGCATTTTTTTTTAACCCTTGATTTTTGGAGTTTTTTCACTTTCAAGCTTTTTTTTCTCGTCTTTTCGAGACCTTACATCACTAAAATCGCCATACCTTCCCTAATTTACAACGTAATCTTGAAAATAGATATATCATTGGAAAGAGCGTTAAAATTTCCTAGCTCTCTAACGTATCAGGATTGTTTTTACACTAGGTCACATACCTAGGCGAAAAAATGGACTAAACAAGGGAATTTCTCACTTTTTGAGAATTGTTATTATTTAATAACAACATGTTTTGCTCTAATTTTTCATATTTTTATAATTTAAAAAAAAAACCATTTTTATACTATAAAGATATTTTTGTACCTACGTATTCTTGTAACTTCTAATTATTATTGTGTTTATTGGATTGGAAAAAGTTACTTTCATACTCCCCAAAAATTCACTAATAGAGTTTTTGCATCCCTTGGGGATTTTTCTATCAAGACTGTTTGTCAAGTTTTGTAGCAGAATGATGTTGAATGGACATAGTCGAATATTATGTTGAAAGTAGAAGAATGCAGAGTGGAATGATGTTATAAGTAAGTCACTTAGATTTATTCACGACTCGCTGAACTGGTTCATTATTTACCTCTTATGGCGTTAGACACTTAGACATATTGGCGCATACACCCATTTTGCAATACAATTGTTTAGCAAGATCGCTTTGTGCATTCAGGGAGCAAGCACCAAAACTATTGGAAGGACATTTTCCATGGGTTATAAACCTCAATAAACTAAAATAGCACCTTGAAAAACATGTAAACCCTTTTCCTCCAAGATACGATCACTACAGCGTCAACAGCAATATTCTGACGCTAAAAAACTTTGATCGACGATTCCCAAAAGTTTACTAGGTGTCGGTTACCCTCTTTTTGCATAAGTCCATCTAATTGACCTCGTTTCAAAAAAGAAATATCGTTTCAAATCAATGAAACGCTGCCCACGCAACTCTTCTACGTGAATGGCGGGTGGATCTCGTAAAATTGTAGGGTCCTGGCGCTGTTTAGGGGTGAATCCATTTGCAAGGCGCGAAGCTCACTGTGTCGATAATATGTAAATCGTACAAGGGGTCTAATATTTTGGACCAGAGATATGCGTACAAGGACTATCCAATCCAGAAAAAATAAACCTGTGTGTATTAATTCGCAGCGTTTTTGCGTCGGGTAACAAATGGATCTCATTTCTAGATTGATTGCATAGCTAGGAAGCCAGCGATGTATAATGCTCGAAAACCAGATGACTTTTCCTGAACGACCTTCGTGCTGACGAGTGGTTAAATGCATCGCTCAATGCGCGTTAAATCTTGAAGAAGAGCGATCTACTGTCTGGAAAGATGGTTTTATGCTGAGCCGTGCTCTTGAGACACGCTATCAAGAAATCTCATTAAGGAATGTGAAGTTTAACAGATGATAAGGGCAGGTAGCGTTCTGATGGATTACATCAACAAGAGATCCATTTCCGCAGTACGTAGCTGACGGAGATGGATAAGGCAACTTGAAATTGCTTAGCAGTTCGGTGATTGATATGCGACTTTCTAACCTTAGGCCTGTACTGGCGATTTTGAAATCATATTTTTCATGGCAAGGGCGAGAGTTGAAAACGATTCACAAATCTCTGTTCCATTTTAGATTTTGGAACGACTTAACGACCTAGTATTTGTGTGTTGTCAAGTTATCAGGATAAGGGTCAAAACGAATAAAAGTCCTAATCGCCGAGCTTTCGGTTTATATAAAACCATCTTCAGGGCCTATAACAATCAGAATAAAAAACTTTCAGTCTCAGCACAGAAACAATAATTAAACAATAACAATAGCACAGAATGAACTCAAAGAAATATATACATCAGGCCAACATAAAATAAAATAATAACAACAACCACTACTACTTAATTGAGTCCATAGATAGGTAACTTACTCAAGGATCTTTCACAGTGCCGAAATATAGGACACGGTCATTGATTTAGAAGTCAGTTGTCATATAACTAAAAAATAACAATACAACAATATAACAACAACATCCAGCCTGCTCAATTAAAACCATGTGAACAACCATCATGGAAACATTTATGTACATACCAAAAACAAGAAATGGTTCCATGATGGTTGTTCACATGGTTTTAATTGAGCAGGCTGGATGTTGTTGTTATATTGTTGTATTGTTATTTTTTAGTTATATGACAACTGACTTCTAAATCAATTACCGTGTCCTATATTTCGGCACTGTGAAAGATCCTTGAGTAAGTTACCTATCTATGGACTCAATTAAGTAGTAGTGGTTGTTGTTATTATTTTATTTTATGTTGGCCTGATGTATATATTTCTTTGAGTTCATTCTGTGCTATTGTTATTGTTTAATTATTGTTTCTGTGCTGAGACTGAAAGTTTTAACACAGAATGTGTTTTAGCCATGGACTAACTAGCCGAAAATGGAACGCGGGATGGTAACGAAATGTGTGACGGATGATTTTCACGTACAACCGAGTCGTTGCTAGGGAAATGGTACTTCGTCGTTTTTCATCCCACAAAATTCGTTGACCATTCGTTCGAAAGCTCTCGATTTATCCAACAATATTATGTTAACTACTGCGAAGTGCGTGTCCAACAAACTGAGTTATGAGCATGGTTATATAAATAATAATTGTTTACACACAGGTGATCATTCTCAATAATTGATATTGTGAACATGATTGCAACCGCTTGTTAATTTCTGATGATTTCATTGAGCTTGTGTTTCGATGATTTGATTCATAGCAGGTGATCTGAGTATTACGAAAACGGTTTGATTTGTGAAGCGGAGGTTAAATAATTTGAATAGGTAATTTCTATACTTTACACTCTAGGAAGCTGTAATTTCGTTTGTAGCCTCTTTAGGACATTTACTTGACGATGCTCAGGGTCCGGATCAGATGTGTGGCTCTTAAAGCTAATTTCTATGCTTTACACTCTAGGAAGCTGTAATTTCGTATGTAGCCTCTTTAGGACATTTACTTGACGATGCTCAGGGTCCGGATCAGATGTGTGGCTCTTAAAGCTAATTTCTATGCTTTACACTCTAGGAAGCTGTAATTTCGTATGTAGCCTCTTTAGGACATTTACTTGACGATGTCTAGGGTCCGGATCAGATGAGTGGCTTTTAAAGCTAATTTCTATACTTTACATTCTAGGAAGCTGTAATTTCGTATGTAGCCTCTTTAGGACATTTACTTGATAAATCGCTCTTGATTTATCACGAATTTATTTCGTATTTTTTTTCGTAGTTTCATACTATAACTATATAAATTGATGTTATAAATGAATAGTAAACAATGACGCTTGTTTGGTTGTCACTTGGTTGCGCGACAACGCAAACACATTCTGTGTTTCAATAATTTCGTCCGAAGTATGTAAATAGAGGTAACCGGGGGTCCAGGGGGCTTGCCCCCTGGCGAGGCGCGGAGCGCCGAGTTTTATTCTGATTGTTATAGGCCCTGAAGATGGTTTTATATAAACCGAAAGCTCGGCGATAAGGACCCGGCGATAATGGCGTTTTGACCCTTATCCTGATAACTTGACAACAGACATATTGTGGGTCGATAAGCTCTTTCTCGACCTAGTATTTGTTCTTTGTCCATTTAAATTTGGCGACAAATAATACATTTTCGATAAGACACATTTCTATTAGATAAGGCTATTTTCATCAGACCCCCCTCTATAAGGAATATCTTCTGTTCATTTTCGAAACTGAGTTTTATTAACGGCATAGAATATGATTCATCAAGTCAGACACTGATTGATTGGGTGCAATACACAAAATGGAAATAGGTCGTGAAAAGGGACAAAGATGACAACGTCCTCACTACTCAAATAAAACTCACTAAACACTTACTCAATTTAATTCAGAATAAAGAGGAGAGTTTTTAGCGTTATCAAACAGGTCACAAGATTCCTAGATTATAATTCAGGAGCATCAATATTATTAAATAGGAATTGATTTGGATATTGCATGTGTCAAAATTGAACAGGTATGAGTGGACGGATACACTTTTTTGCTACAGCTATCGTTGATTCAAAGCGATGCCATACATTGATGATTATCAACAGGACTATCTCCAACTAAAATTCAAATTAAGGTGGATTAGATTACGGTTTTGAGGGTTAAAACAGTTACAGAGATTTCACGTTCCTGTTTACACAGTGGCTACGACCGTTTGGAATATAAGTAATTTATTGAGAACCGTAATGGTCCCGCAGACCCCTTGAGAATATATTCCAACAATGTCGAATAAAATATAAGGGAGTTCAGCGTACTGGGAGCATTTTACGTATAGCGAATCCACAATGGATGTTATTGGTTCCACTGCACTTGAATAGTTATAAGTTAGCATCTGCCGACAAACTCAAGCATTTCTGAAAATCATAGACATAAGATTGAACTTATGTGTGATGCAAGCAAGAAGATTTGCGGTTATACTTACAAACAAACCGAGAGAGGGCCCTTTGCGGATGCAAATGCCAATTTTGGAGCAGGGCAATTTATCATCTTCGAGGGATCGTAAGGCTTCTGAAACCTTGGTTTAATGAGGAGCGAAATTCGGCTTCTTTGGTAGATGAAACGTACTTTTGTTACATGTTTTGTAGTTATAGAGCACGAAAAATGATATAACGATTAGGTTGAGCACTCATATATCAAATCGATCATGATTTTATTGTCACATCACGGGCGTAAACTCGTAAATTGGCATTGAGAACTAATATCACTGCTTTGAATTCAATGGGCCCTCTTAAGGGCAGAATTACTTCGAACTTATCTTTTGTTATGGTATTTTTTTTCTCGAATACTCGGTAATCGTCTGTTCTGCATTCGTGATTGCAATCTTGTATTTCTTCGTCCATTATCTGCTTCAAGAAGTGGTTCCTTATATATAAATATGTTTCGTTCGAGGATGGTAGGTAGGGTTTCGGATATTTGATTGCCTCCCCAGGGTGTCATTATATAGTCATATCGACCTTTCCGCAGGAAAGCCCAATTTCCTCAAGAGAATTCCAAGGTGAATTCTTCTTTTGTCTCTTCTTTTCCTTTTCTGATATCTCTCGACTATCACGAATTCTTCTATTATCATGCCCTCAACTTGATCCATTATGATAGAGTAATACTGTAGTATAATGTCTATTTAGACTGTTCTTGCAAATCAGCCCCATCAATGAAGTGTGGGGTCAGGCATAAAGTACATTTTACCAAAAACAGTAATTCAACTGAAACCTTGTAGGGGAAAGCATTCGTACAAGGTAGTCCAATTCGCCTACATTCTGCTAAATTCTAAAGAAAACGAGGTCAAAAAAATTAGGGATTTGTTCTTTATAGATGATTTAGAGAACAACTTTTGCTTGTCGGAATTTCGTCTCGGATGCAAGTGATACAGTCTTTTTGGATTCATCATCCGTGACAATTTACAAATTTTCAGCTAAACACTCTACACGGTTTGGAAAAAAAAACTGAATGAAATACGTCACAGGTAGATAGCGCTGAAGTTTATGTTAAAAATTATTATAGTGTTAGACGATAATATTTACTAATATCGTTATTATTAAAGGTTATAATATTATTAGAGGCCTCTTAGGGCTTTGAAAGCCCTAATCTAGTCCGGATAACAGTAGTACCTAACAGGAACTCAGCACATTATAGTAACGATATAATCGGTCCGCGAAGTTTTTCACAATTTCAAAGATCGTTCAGAAATAACTGTCCTAGATGTTAGTAACTACACTACGTTTCTTACTTACCGTTGCAACTGTTGTTTTTGCCACAGCCTAATAAACAGAGAGTCTCCCTATCAAATTTCGACTTCCTTTAGTGAACAGGAAAGACTTTGGCTCACTCAGCTGATCAGAAAAGACCCCATCACTATGTTTCTTAAATAACTATGTTTCAGAAATAACTCTCCTAGATGTTAGTAACTCTACGTTTCTTACTTACCGTGAATTGATGGAAACTGTTGTTACTGCCACCACCTAATAAACAACTCTCGTTGATAAGGACCGCCTAGAACACGATCAAGGCGGGTATAGAGACGAACGGTGACACTTTTGCAACGAACTTGGGGCCGGGCTGATTCGAATGAGCAGTCTAACACTAAAATCGGACCGCGAAGTTCTTCAAAATTTCAAAGACCGTTCGGAATTATATATAAAGATTACCTTGGTACCTATGTTGCTAAGTTGATAATTATTCTTATCATATTGTATTGGCCTTAGTGTTTTTCATATCTTCGTATTTTTTACCTTGTATTTTTGTAATTATTGTATTTTTATCTAATTATAGTTGATTTCTAATATTAGGAAACGGAAGTAAGCACAGATTGATTTTAAAAATTTTGATCTGGCCCTCTTGGCACTAATGTTTAAGTATTCCTTTGGTTTGGTCACCCTTAGTTTGATTCAGTTTTGTTTGGGAGTTCTTTTCTCTACAAATCCTCAACGTGATCCCAGTTGAAGGGCGCATAGAGACGCGGAGAGTGATACCGCACAGTCGGAAGGATTGACTGTTACGACGGTAAACAAATTTACATTTCCATTTCATTTTACATTTACATTGACACCTCCTTCAAACAATGATATGATGCACACTGCCCGAAAGGCAAAAAAAAACCTTTTGGTTCATCCTTCCAAATCATAGCTGCATAAAACACGCATTTCCTTTCTGACTTACCAACTTGCGCAAAACTCGTAGTTTTCACTTGAGTCGTACAATGACGCCGTAAGTACAGGCAGCTTAACTTTTTTCTTCGTGCAAACAGTTGCTAAAACATCGCGTCTGTTTTTTCTGCCAGTATCAGGTTTTTTTTTAGCGTTAGGCATATTGTACTTTTGCACAAAACCCCGCTCAAATTCACCACAAATTAATTTTTGGATGAGCTACACCTGGTTATTAATAATCAGAATCAACAAAACAATCGGTGTCTGGTTGAACAGTCGTAGCTTGCTCTGCAATCCCTAGTAACTCAACAATCTGGTTGCAACGACGGTTACCCTTGCGTTGCACTGACCCACATGGTTGGGTCATTTTTACCTATGTACTTTAGGGTGAACAGACCAGCATTTTGGCTCACTCAGCTGATCAGGAAAGAGCCCATAGTTTTATTTGTTTCTTGATGTCCCAGAGAGGCTTCCCATAAAATTTCCTATTCCTTGGGTGATCAGGAGGGGATTTATCTAAGTCAGCTGATCTGGTTGGAACCCGTCACTGCATTCGTCTCCTAATGTCTTAGAGTGGGTCGATGTCGTTTTTCTCATTTCTAGGGTGAAAAGGTGCGAATTTAGCTCACTCAGCTGATCAGGAAAGAGCCCATCATTTTATTCGTTTCTCGATGTCCCAGAGAGGCACCCTATAAAATTTCAAATTCCTAGGGTGAATAGGCGAGAATTGAGCTAAGTCAACTGATGTGGTTGGACTTTTTTTACATTTTATTTTACACAAACCTTTCCATAGCCATCACGATCATTTTGCGAAAAAACCCGTAAAAATCCTTCCATGAGTTTGAGCGTGAAGGTGCTGACATTACTCAGTTATAAAATAGATGTAGCAACGGAAAAAACTATACAGCCAGTTATTTCTGTTACATGGTAGTCAGTTCTCAACAGACTTATGGCTAAGTTGTTCAATTAAGAATAATTCTTCTATTTCTCCAATATTTTTCTTCTATTGAAAATTAACAAAATTTGGCTGAAAAATCCACAAGTAATTAACAATGTGAAGCCATATTATTCTTATAACTCCCAATACTCTTATTTTAAAGTTGAAAAAAAAAAAAATTAATTAAAATAGTCTGCCTAGTTGGGGGTAGCTCATAGCTTCCTCGTTTACCAATCGTGAATGTATAGATCATTGAAAAGTTTTAAATGATCTTGAAAAATTTCATAGCGGAAAAGAGTAAATCAAGAAGTAGCGTGGAATGTCGAAATTGATCGATTAAGAAACGAAAAAATGATATTGTAATTTACGTATATATGCAAGCGCATGATGAACTGATGAGTTGAAAACAATGAAATAGGTACGGCACCATCGACAACCTATACCGCACATTCGCTGACAATTTCATCAAAATCTGATGAAAACTGTGGAAATTAAGGTCATTACAAGTATTTCACATTGGCGCATGCGCAGTAGCTATTAAGGATACAATCGTGCTGAAATTGAAATGAGGTAATCAAGTCATCTTCTTCCAACTATCATCCAAATTTAACCGAAATCTAACGACTACGGCGTGAAAAAATGGAGCATAATAGAATTTACGTTTGCGCATGCGCAGAATAAAGTATTGATCCGGCAACAATGAAAAACTAATAGGGGACCAACGACAACCTAGCCCGCGCACTCTGTGACAATTTCATCGAAATCGGATGAAAACAGTGGAAATTTAGGTCGTTACAAGGATTTCACATAGGCGCATGCGCAGATGCTATTAATGATAGGTACAATCATGTCGAAATTCATATGGAATAATTAAATCGTCATTCCCCAACTATCATCCAAATTTGAGCGAGATCGGACGACTAGGGCGTGAAAAAATAGAGCATTATGGAATTTACGTTTGAGCATGCGCAGGGTGAAGTATTGATTTGGCAACAATGAAACTGACGGGGGACCGTCTACCCCCTAGCCCGCACATTCCCTGAAAATTTCATCCAGATCTGTGGTAAATAAGCTTGTTACAAAGATTTAATATTGGCGCATGCGCAGTAGCTATTATTGGTACAATCATGTTGAAATTGATATAAGATGATTAAATTGTATCTTCCAACTATCATCCGAATTTGAGCGAGATCGGACGACTAGGGATTGAGAAAATGATGCTTGGTAGAATTAACGTTTGCGCATGCAAAAGAGTGAGGTATTGAGTCAAGAACGATGAAACTGATAGGGGACCGTCTACCCCCTAGCCCATCCCCTGAAAATGCCATCCAAATCGGATGAAAGCTGTGGAAAATAAGCTCGTTATAAGGATTTACAGACACATGACACACAGACAGACGGACAGACAGACAAGGAATCAAAGTTGTTCAGAATGGTCTAAAACGTAAAATACAAGTGGAAATTTTGGTTTTGGAGACCAAAAATGTCTTTTGTTCCGAAAGTAATAACAATGCTTCCGCTACCTTAAGGTAGACTCGGAAGCAAAATAAAATAAATTTTGGGACCTACGGTCTGTTTTGTTTAACTTATTTACTTAGTTGGGCTTGGAAAAGAAGATTATCTACGTAACATTTCATTAGATGTTTGCCTCAAATTTCCGAGTCATACAAAACATTCTGTTTTGAAGTAACGTAATACGGAAAAGTTACGTAAGTCTACAGTCGAGTCTGAACTGAAAAAAAAAAAAAAAAAAAAATATTTTTCACGCGGCCTTCTTTCCCATCACCAAGAGATTATTAATGAAACCGATGTACTTAATGGGTTTAAGGACGAACGTCCATATTTCAATTTTCTTCATAGCTCCGCCCCAAGCTGTCTTTGTTCTTCTATATTCTCCCGCTTTGCTGCTAATGCCATCCTTTTTCTGGTGTCTTCTCTTAAACGAAAATAATACCGGCATTGTCTGTGGCCTTCCTGGGGAGGCTCTAATACGTCAAAGCTCTTACCCTTCATTCTTCTTCCTTTTTCTTGATATAATGCCGCTGCGGATTGCCCAAAAAGACGAGAAAAAATTGTGGAAGAGACAGAAAGAGAACAAGAGAGTTGACGCGGAACGCAGAAACAGGGCGTTAAAAAAATTTGTTTTCCGGGCGTCCATTTGTGAGGCAGAGGGAAGATTGTAATCATCCCAGCGAGTTGAAGGGTCGCAAAAATTTCAGCTTCAAAAAGAAGTTTCATCCGGTGTTCAGGTGGCGTGAAAACTGCTGCAGTGGAAACAGAACGATCGTAAATTTCCCAAATCACTAAAATTGTTTACTTTGATGAGTATTCAACTTTTGGATTGCACTAGAGAAACATGTATTTTCAATAATTTCCAATAAAGCCAAGCACATTACTGAGAGAGAGAGAGAGAGAGAGAGAGAGAAAACGCAGCCAAGTTCTAAGTAAATAACAAGTACCATGAAGTCAGGAATGTAGTGTTATAAAAAATAATTAATTATTGAATGCAGAATTTATTGATCGAATACCTAACATTACAATTACGCAGACAGCCTTTCCGCTCAAATCATTTGTTTATTGATAATCATTCATTAAATGGGGCCTTTGGTACATCCAAGCATAACAATATTTACTTAGGGCACAGAAGGCAAAAGGAGATGACGTTTTTTTCGGAATAAAAAAACGTCCTGTAACGGGCCGTTCTCATGATCCTTTTCACCAGGTCGTATAGAAGAAAGGGCGATGAAATTTCCAGGTATTGTTAAGCATACAAGTACCTATATCAATATACCTCACTTTTTGACAAATATCTTTTGGGAATTCTGTGTAGTAAATGAATTCCAAACGAAATTATAGTTGTCGTATAAATTGATCAACAGAACTGCTTGTATTCCAAGCTGGACCATTTCCACGACGAAGTGACTTTTAAAATGGTCAGCGTGATTGAAGGCCCCTACAGTAACCCGGCAAGTGAAGTTGTCTTGGATGACAAGATTTCAGAATGGTTTGATCCATACCATAACCGTACCTCTTTCATAATTTTTATTATGGAGTTGATGAAGGGGTTGTGAGGAGGCGCGATGATTACTGTCGCAGAGATTAAATGAGTTGTATTACCCTCATAGTGTTTGAATCACTCTTACATTATGTGCAACTTCCTGGGTGCAAACCCGTATAAACATCGTCCCATGACTTCAAGGCATCCTTTTATATTATAGTAAAATGTCTTATCATTTTCTGAAGATGGAAATATCTTCAGCCATTAAAATTAGGGAAAACCCATTACCAATAGGGTTTTTCCAAGTTTACGCGTAAACAACCCAACGACGTCATTAAATTATGTTGAAATGTTTATAGAATGACGCTAGAAGACACCTTTGAAATGGACTTGAGAATGAAAGTTGCTTTCAGAACTTGCCTTAAAAGCGTATTAGCGAGTACATTAAGAAAAGTTGTATGAAAGTTAGAGCATAAGCTACCTGCTTGATGGTTCCAGTTTTAAGTCGTCTTGGATGACTCTTAATAATGGTTAATGTCTACGAATCCGGCGTATGTTCTTGATCGTGAACCGTCGAGTAAACGGAAGTGTCGCAAAGTGCTCTTGTGTGTGAAGGTCTAATTTAATTAATGCCCTTTAATACCATCTCGAGAGTCACATAGAGAAATCCAAGGGTTAACAAACCTGGGGCGTTCTCATCTCGGGAGGAAGGCCTTTGCGAATTGAGCCTCGCCCAATTATAACGCCTGTGTTATGTAATTAACCGTTTTGCCTCTCTTTGGTACTGGGTTTAGACATAGCTCGCAACTTAAACCGTTGTTCTCCTAACTTATGATCATCCCGGATACATATTTGTCTGGTAAATGTAGAATTCAACTGGATCACAAAATTCAAGCAAAGGAAGTTGAACAATTTGCCAAGTTTGTACACCTAATCTCATTAAACAGATATTATGGTATTATCATCACTCCTCTCGAAGATACTCTAATGAGAGGGAGAACAGTTATGTCGTATATACTCGTATCTCAGTCCTTTCCTTTAGGAATGAGCTAATTATATCCAAATCATCTGAATTCATAAATCATTGATATGAGATGAGCCAATACGCATAAGGCCAGTTGTTGTTGGTTACTGATAATCATCTAACCGTTTCAATCCATCCAAAATTGTAACCTTGTTACTCTTTTTCATTGCAGAAATCAACAAATTCCCTGAGTAGGTAGCAATGATTTGCTCTCTGTGGATTGTAGTTATGTGTATCTAATTCGTGTCTTTCTCAACCAAATTTTTCACTGGTTTGATTCAACTTGGGCCTTTTATCGTCATCGCAGTTGTTTTGTCGTTTATAGATTAATCATGTTTGAGGTCAACAGCTTTCACCAACAATCCCTAACCATGGATAAAGTAGATCATTCTTTTACGTAACCAGAGTTTTGAACGTTGATTCAAAACAAACGGGTTTCACCGACGTAATCAATGGTTACACTGTTATCAGTTAACACCGATTTACATCGTTTCCGTGAAACGTCGACTTAAAGTCTAAACGTTGATGTAGTCGATATCAAGGAGGCATTTTCCCACAAAATAAGGGTGATAACGAGATAATAGAAATGGAACAGCTGTTACCAACCTGAAATCTTCTATGCTTCTATCTTTTTCAATCCATTCTGATAGCATAATGTTTTAAAAACTAGTAGGGGTAGTCCTTTACTGCCCTATCATTTTGAAACTAGTGTAGTGATATTAATATATGGGTTTCTTCAAGGATTCAGGATTTGAGTTTGAAGTAATAACCGCGAAATTTCGAATCACTGGAATACTCCATCCAAACGCGATTTTGATTCGTCTCCATTGGAAATTTCGGGAGTCGATCTCCTAAAAAGCAGTGCTTGGTATTCGATAGATTTTATGTGTAGCCACTGCCAGGAAGCCGAAATTCCAAAGTCATTTCGACACAAAAAGCGCAGAAAACAGTTTATAATTGTCTTGTAATACTATTATGGTCAAGTTGCATAACTAGGTATTTGTATGATTGTATCTCATCACTCATATCATCACTTCAATGAGAACAGCCTCGACATCATTTAGGCACATTATGTCATTTCAAATTGTGATGAGCCGTTGGCTATTTTATAATATTATTTTACAACCGTTTTCGTACATTTCATGTATGTACCTATATCTCTACCCGCGACTTGTGTATTCGATGCTATCATCAATTTGTTCATGGACTGACAAAAAACTAATTTTTGAATGTCGTTACCTCCTCAGAAAATCGATTTCATTGAGATTGAAATCCGCCGTACTCTTTCTAATCCAACGAGGACGGTGAATTGTAAACTCTTGATATCATCCCCGTCAAATTCGTCCTCAAAAACCAATGCTCTAATGAATCCTCTGTGGCTCATTTTCGTGGATGTAGGAAAACATAGGAAATAACCAAAAAAAAAAATGTAGCAAATTAGATGGGAAAACGTAACAAAAAAGGAATTCGGTTATGCAAACAAAGGTGGCAAAAAGAACTACCTACCTAGTAAATCTTTGATTTGAACGCTAACCACACAAACTCAGCTGGTTAGTTTTGGTCGTTGATTTTGCGCATTTGATCATTGATTTAACTGAATCGGAGTTGGTGAAACCAAATATCGTTGTTAAACAGCTGAAATCTTCAGTTTAATGAGTAAACGTTGATTAAAAAGTTTGGTGAAACCGACCCTTAGCCAACACTAAACGACAAGGCACTGACAAGAATCAAGGTAAGGCGACTACCAGTGATATTTCAACCTTCTCCTCTTAAATTGACACTGGAATGGTAGCCGAGCAGCTCATGAGTTCATTTTCTGAGATTTTCCCCATCATCAAACCTAGTAAAACCAGTGTTTCTTCTCACAGCTAGTTGATGGATCCATTAGAGATTGCATGACGTGGATACGGGAGGAGTAGTTGACGCTAATTGGTACCGCAGCGGAATAGGAGGCTGTTAATTTCTTCTTGTGCGGTGTTTCTGAAGAGAATGATGGAATCTGACCCCTCACAAGAGCTGTTTGAAGCTTGAAAATATCGTCACCGGAATTATAAACGATAATGTGAAACCGTCATTTTCTCTGTCAACAACATTCATTGAGCATGCCTGCCGAGATAAATTCAATGTATCAAACTCTTTTAGGTTCCTAAACCCTTTACAAACATATGCAATCTACTGGCACTTTTTCGTAACAAAAAGAACTTGAAGGAATCCAGATTTATGATAAGAGAGGACTTAACTTATCACCATCGAAAAACTTTGCATGCAGCCTTTCTCAAGTTCCATAGAATCCAAGTATGGAAGATAGCGTCACCAAGTGGAACTATAAAGCAACAATTTGTTCGTCTTTTCCTTGTCTGAGTTCCATACAAAACGGCTGATGTTCCTAACGCTAGAAGATCTGCTAGGGAAGAGTGAAAGTGATTTTACCCGTTTAAATTTGTGCTCGTAACTATGAAGAGAAGTCGCCTGGATCCGTCAGTTTTGTCTTGATAGCCGAACGAAGTCCGTACTAACGGGCTCCATGCTACCCGAACGTGTTACAGCTGACCAAGCTTTAGTCCTATATTTACCAATAATAATAATAATAATAAAACATTTATTAACCCAAAGACATAAATTGTGTCCATAGCGGGTCACATGAACCACGTATGGTGAAGTAACAATAAACTGTACATGACGGTAAAATGTAAAATTATTGCGGATATCGAATAGCGACAAGAAAGAATTAGGGGGGAAAAAAAAACGAAACAAAAATATGGTTACTTAAGTGAAAAAAAAGTAGAATTTGAGAGAAAGAGAGGAAGCATCCATCGTAAGGGGAAGAAAAAGGGGGGGGGGGGGGGTTGCACATAATATTAGGTTATTCAATTGCCGGTATTCAGGTGTTGCTTCAGGTAGCTTAAAAACCGACCAATGGAAGGGGATGCACGAACAGACAATGGGAGAGCGTTCCAAACCCTAGCCCCAGCCACCACAAAAGACCTGGCCATGGTTCGACTGAAATGGCGGGTGATCATCAGGACATTTGACCTCGAAGAGGCAGCTCTCGTGGTCAGGTTATCCAAGTAGTCAGGCATAGAACCGCCCAAGATTAAATACAGCGTTTTCAGGTGGCGAAAAATAAAATATTTACTCTAGGCTAGGGTAAGCAAAGTATCTGTAGCCCAGAAACAGAATGTCGTGCCATAACATTAAAGACATAACGTAGGCAGGCATTGAAGGCTACTTGGAGTTTTTTATTTAGAGAGGCAGATAAAGAGAAAGGAAAAATGGAACAGCAATAAAACAGATGGGGGAGAACCAAAGCTGTCACCAATCGGCGCTTGAGGTACTGAGGGGTGAGTTTTGAAAGGCGTCGCAGGGAGTGGAGAGATCCATAGACCCCCCCACATACCCTAGTTACGTGGGAGTCCCAGGATAGTGGCTTGTTCAAGATAAGACTGAGATTCCTGACATGCTGGGAAAAGGGAACCACAATACCATCGATCTGCACAGGAGGCAGGGGATCAGTGGAAATGTCCTGGCTATAAACCACGATCACCTGAGATTTAGAAGGGTTAATCAGAATTCCGTTGTTCCTGGCCCAGGTGGAGACGCTAGAGAGGTCACGGTTAAGTTTACTGATGGAGTCAATCATTGCATCCCCAAGTTCACTGGTAATGTAGATTTGAAAATCGGCTGCAAAAAGGTGGTAGCTGCAGAACTTAAGGACGCCAGGCAGGTCGTTAATGAAGACCGAAAACAAAAGCGGCCCCAGCACAGCACCCTGAGGAACTCCGCAAAAGAGGGAAAGGGGACCGATTGCCATTACACATGACCGCATTCGTAATCCCTGCATCCTGCCGTAGAGGTAAGATGAAACCAGACTGCATGCAGAAGCAGAAGTAGAGAAGTGGAATAGACGCTTCAGCTTTCGCAAGAGCAGAGGATGGCTAACAGATCGAAAAGCACTTTTAAAGTCGAGAAGGACCAAAAAGCTACACATCCTCCCCTCAATTCCCATCCTGATATCTTCCACAACCCTCAGCAGCGCAGTTTCGCAACTATAAGACTTGCGAAATCCAGACTGATAAGTGCATAATAAATTGTTAGAAGAGATGTGGTCATTGATCTGGTTGAGAATGAGTATCTCAAAAACCTTACTTAAAACAGGCAAAATGCTGATAGGGTGAAGGTCAGAGAGCTTAGATGGGTTGGGAATTTTAGATAGTGGGATTACGAATGCAGATTTCCAGGCAGAAGGGAATCTAGAGCTGGTCAGAATGAAGTTAAAAATGTAAGCAATATGGTCTTGGAGCAAAGGTAGTAAGAGTAGGAGAAACTTTAGGGGTAGACTTGACCTGGGAAAATGCAACAGCCACTTCTTGGGCATCAACATTTTGAAAAGCAAATTCTGTGATTGGCATGGGAGGAGAAGTATCAAAAACCAATGAAGACTATTGTCCAAGACCCAAGGTCGCCCGCTCAACTTCCGAATTCGTCAAGGAGTTGTCCATATTCAATCTGTTGGGAGACTACTCCGTATAGGAGGTTGCAGGAGGGATCACAGTACCCTATGTTGATTTCACCTGATGACCCCTGTGACCGTCATGGTTATTAGGTATGTCCATCAAAACTGCTTGCATATCGGACCTCGAGCTACTCTTGCTCATCTTTGCTAAATACTAAATTTTGGATTGTTATTGGCCATACGATAGTGAACTGGGCTCTAAATGATTCTGAGAGGTGTTCTTACAATAAAACTTCAGTCACAACAGTACAAATCCAGTATGAGAAGAGTGATCCGAATTGGTCCTTTCCATTGTATGGGCATTGATTTTGCCGTACAGTTCAAGATCACCCCGATTTTACAGGCAATCGAGCCTTGGACTAGTACTTGTCTGTTTTTGTGTTTCTGTCTCAAGATGGACACTAAGCTCCCACTTCTGCCACCATTTACGTAAGCCGGTTCAAGATCTAAGGGAAGGGGAAAATTAAGCTAAATTACTTTAGGGACTAGACACAAAGGTTATCGTGACTAAAGGGGGATGTTAACGGGCGACCACTATAGTGCAGAAAATTACTAACACTGAAGGTGAGAGAAGCTGGACACAATGTAGCTGCTTGAGGGGCGGGTTACCACAGAAACGCTTGAATAGATCTATGTGTGATGTGGGACATGTTATGTGACCACGGGTGTGGATGAGATGAATTACCAAATAAATTACTATCTTCAACTCAACGTGACCACTTTGTCGATAAAGAGGCACGTTGTTATAAATAAGACGTAGCAGTCCTTATCAAACTAGAAATGCTGGGGATTTTGGGCGGTTGCAAAATGAAGTTAATGGGAGACACGAAATGACCGTAGTTTCGTAGCTCTGGTAGCTGGGGAAATAATGGTTGAGGGATAGTACGAGATAAAAAGGTCACAGAACATTCAAAGGAAACAATGTCTTCAGTTACCGTGGGGATGCTGGTAGATTCCACGGCTGCGTCAGAAGGTCACTGTGACTATTAGCTGAAAACATTTCTCAAGGCGTTACTCAGAGTGAGCCATGAGTTGAAGACACTGATATGATAGTTCTGCCTCCTTACAAGTTACGGAGAGTAAGTAGCCAATAAAATATAATATATATAAAATATATGTTGGAAATGTCTATGCAAGCAAATTACGTGTCTACTGTATGAGGGAGTCAGGGTAGTCTGAAATAAGCGTAGAATGACTTGGTTATAGAAATTTATTGCTTTAGCAGATTTCAAAGAATTAAGGGTCACTTAGTGACTCTGAATACAAAACGTGACTTTCTTGATATTGTTTCAATTATTAATGACTTGATGATATGACTATAGCTGTTACTGACAGGGTTACACCAAAAAGTGACTTTACAATTGTTATTCTGAATGAAAATGACTATACGTGTCTTCGTACTATAAAAGTGACTCTTATAATTTAATGCTAAAGAAAACGTGCCTTTACACATGCGATGTTCAATGCAACGTACTAGAATATTAGGTGTTACTGTCGAAACATGACCAAAACAATGACTCCGTGAAACGTGATTCCTTTCTAAAGAACGTGGCTTTTAGGTAAATCGTTTCTTTCTGGCATAAACGCATCTTTCAATGCAGACAAGACATAAAAATGTGTAAAAATAATAGCTACCTTAAAAAAGTGATTTATCAATGAAAATGTGGCTCCTTGAGCAAAATGTGCCTTTCAGATGAAATTTGTGACATAACAAACACACACAACAAACTAGATAAACGTATAGAATTATGCAAGTAATGATTGCTATCACTCATTTAAATGGCTTCTTACCCCAAAACATGACCTTTTCACATATATAGTGACTTTCTCTTTTAAAGGTGCCCACAGGTGGAACATAATGTCTTTTGCAATAGTTTAAACAAGATACAAGATGAAATGACAACATTGTCAATCCTAGTTGCTCAAAAGCATCAACAACCAGTACAGACACTTTCGTGACTACAGCACTAAGAGCGTTCCTATATTGTAATGAACGTGTTTAATGACACGGAGGGTGAACAGAATGACTTTCATAACTGGAAGTTATCGATCCTAGTCGCTCAAAAGCATCAATAACTAACGTAAATACTATAGTGACTGGTTACAAAAGAAAACGTGCTTATGAGGCCACAAAACAATGACTCTAGAAACTAGAGTGTCTACCTAGAACCATTGGCTGATGGAAAGAATGACTTATTATTACTCACTATAGAGGCAGGGCGATCTTGCATTAGGCACGAAGATATAATGTCCGTGACCACAGTGGCCAACAGACTTGGGGAGCAGGATTTGGTGCTTTTCAGTCCAATGCTATTTACACTCACGCAGGGCAACTTCAGGATGAAAAACGGGATGGCCTTAGATGTGGGTCTTTAAAATGACTTTCAACTCGTCACGCAAGGCAGGGGGGTATCGTGAATGACCCCACGCCTTAGTTACTTGGTACTCACAGGGCACTCTACGATATCACGGAAATACACAATGAGCACAACTTGATTGGGGGTGAGCTCTGAGATGACTGAAGGCAGTGAGAACCGCTCAATGGGAAGATGGCCTCTCTCCCTCTCCCACTCCTTCTCTAGGTCCTGATGGTGGGGACCTGTCAACGTCAAAGTTGTGTTTGCGTTTCCAAGATGGAAACTCGTGGAATCGGTGTCTTTCCATAATCTAAGTGGCACTGGGGCATTTGCTCCCGTTCAGGTGTCTTTGGTGAGGGAGAACAGATATTCGGCTGCTTGAGGAGCTGGTTTTGGGGTGGATACTGTATGCGCCAGGTTACATATGTATCCCGCCTACGCTTAGGGACGAACAATTATATCACATATTAGTCATGCAAGGTCAATCATATTTGATCAGCTAGACAATCTAAATGTTCCCCAATAAGTCTGCCTACTCTTTGATGCGTTCTCAGAGGGAATATTAGTTCGTACGAAAAGCAGCACTAGCTGCTCCATGCTCTATGCTCTGCTCTGACACTATTTTGATGGCCTGTACTGTTCTAATGTCTTCCCTGTGGCGTAAACTTGTATCAAAATCTGTATAACTTAATATCAATAAGACATTTATTGATCTTGAATTTGCCTTTTCGTTTACCTCAAATGAACGTAACTAATTCAATAAAAATGAAAATTGAAGATGATTAATTACAGGTCTTCTAAATGAAAAATGGCCACTGCACTGTTGTACATTAATTTTACTATGCACCCTCACACGTAGGTAGAGTCATGCTGTTTTCTTGTAAATCAACTTTTATTGTTGACGCTTTATACATACGTGGAAAAAAGAGTTTTGGACTTGTTTGCACACTGGGAGAGTGGCCAGCTACTGTGAATCTGATAATAGACCACCCGAAAATGTGGAATTTATCCAATGTGGTTGGTGTGGGGATCCAACTTGGGTAGCGAATACCAGTGGTGAGATACCACAAAGGTCTCATGAATGGCACTCTAAGAATAAGGAAAATTGAAGAAAGATTTCATCAATAATGGTTCGATGATTCAGAGGTATTTCAGAGCGAATGAAGTGAGGAGATGGAGAAGTGAGGATTGATTGACCTTTTGTTGAAAGGATGTGGCGTGGCGAAATTCACGTCTCCTATTTTCTCATCTTTTATTTATTTATTTTTGTTTGTTCATAATTTTGGTTCCACCTTCAGCCGAGTTGTGGACTAAAAGTTATTTCTCTGATTATATTTACCTAGAAGAAACACTAATGATCCCCTGGCGAGCCGTAAGCCAAACCTAGTTAGATTTTTATAGCCGCCTAGATAATTCCTTCCCTCTAACCACCCCACCAAATGAAAATTTTATTAATAAAAAGCAGTTCACATTACTAAATTCAACCAAAGGAGCGTGCATCTTCATAAATTGAAAGTCTCAGTGATTGATCTCATTTTTCCCATAAATCCAATGTTGTAAGAGCCAATTTTTTTCGTGGTATTTGCGTAGCTCACTAAACTTCTATATCAACCAACAATCTAATAATATCAGGGTCGTTAGGTTTTCAGCATTTTGGTTTCAAACTTATCCAAATTATTATTTGTATTGCTGTTCGTATCTTAAATCCAATTCATCAGGTAATATTTGGATATCGGATTACATAAAATCTAATTTCGGTTCTCATTTTCTAAATCAAAGGGAGGGAGGGAGTTTCGTAATTCAAAGGAGGGGGGGGTCTTGGAATTTCGGTTTACATCACGGTTCATTTCCAGGAATTAGTCAAAAGAGTAGCGTTTTCAAATAAGGTGGAGATCAGTGTGAGTACACAAACCCCGACCAAACCCTCATCGTAACAGAAGATCTTAATATTTCATGAACTCATAATAATGAAAAACCATTAGAGTAAAAATCAAACCATCCGAACCATGACTTCATCCACATAAATAATTATAATAACTCCGGTATTAATCAAACATGATCGACAATCCGCTTCTTTGTCCGTAGATCGAATATTCATGTAGTCGTGAAGTTAATTAAATTTAAATACTATAACAAAGTTCCATTGTTTGCTAGGGGTTATATGACTACCAGGAGTTTGGTAAATATACAACAGGGAGCAGGGGGGCAGTTGGTTGGGAGTTGGGTTTGGTCAAGTTATTACATTATTAGTGGGAGCTGCTTGAAGTGCCTTCGAATTACTCTCAATTCCAAGATATGTAAGACTTAGGTATTTCAGACTAGATGGTAGTATACATTCTTCTGGGTATCGTTCACAAAGCATACCTAGCATCCAAGGGTTCTGTGTTGAAAGTTAATGCTCTTAGGTTGTGAATAATCATATGCCGATGCGGAGATGTGCCTGCGAGATAGGTTAATAGTAGAGAGAACGAGGGTTGAAGTAGTAAAAGGAAGGCTTCAGTTCTAATAGATGACCACCATTTGTCGCCGACGGCAACCTAAATCACTTCTCCCGCAGCAGACCATGTTGGGTTCCTCAGGAGAGGAAACGGTAGGTAGGGAGGGGTTGAGGAATGAAAGGAAGGGGTATAGGCAAGGGCAGGGGCTTACATATACGGTCTCAGGGAGTTATGAATTATTAATACACAAACATGACTCATCCCCTCCCATCATTCCTTTTCCCCCATCCACCACTAGCCCCCACTTCTCCCAGTATTGCGACATTATTCTCCCGCGACGAGGAAAACCGTACCTACAAACAACTTTCTACGTAGGTCGGTGAAAAAAGGCAAAGTATGAATTTAGAGCTCTGGGTCGTTTTCCAGTTTTTCCCAACTTCAAAAGAGGAAACCTTGATGGAATCCGGGATATTAAGGGATGTAGTCGGGATATCCATCAATTCAATGGGACAACCCGTCCCACCAGCAGAGAGACCTTTTGAAGGCAACATGATGGGAAGGGCAGATGATGAACACGATGCGGTTACCCTTACAAAACACATGAACCGTAGCGTAGTTTGAGATCTGTTTGATACGAAATATTGCTTCTCCGTGACAACATCCATTTGGAGTAATTCCCATTAAGTTATGGAGTTGGTGGGCATCCGAAAACGGGTTCAAAGTGAGCCCTGACAACCCTGATTTCTGAAACGAATAATGAACTTCACTTAATAATTTGTTACGCCAAGTCAGCCAGTAAGTGATTTGATTGTTTGGACTCCAGCGTTGGGCTAAATCCACTGGACTAGAAATTTTTACTACAACTCTTAGATTGAGGAAGACTCACTATCTGAGGACTATTTAGATAGCCTGTTCATTTTTCACAGCTCTCGTTTCAACAGAAACATTATATTATACATATAAATTCGCACCATATTAACAACACCTGTTCTTAGTATAGATCTGTGGACCATATAATGGTCGAATTGAATAAAAGTTGGCAGGCAACGCTTGGTCGAATTCAGTTGTACAAACGGCACATGAATATATACACCCAATGCACATTTATACACTCGTCCAATGCAGGAGAGCTTAGACCTGTAGGTTTGGGGGAGATCAATTTCTTTTTGTATTTGCCAGACAATGGGGAAAAACGAATAAGGACGCGTTGAGATGCTGGGGATGAAGCTAGGCATGAAAATTCCTAACCATCTCTAGAAGGTTGCAGTGATATTTTGAACACAATTTTTGAAAAATCACCTACTTTTTTCAGTAAATTCTTGGCTGCAAAACTTTTAAATAACGAAACAGTTTCGAAGATTTTTTTTTTTTAATTGTTCGGCATGAAATTATCTTTTCAATGATTTTTACAATTTTTGTTGGCCCTTGGAAGAGACCATTTGGGCGGCAATTTGTTTGAAGACAGGAAATTGATTCTTTCACAAAATGTGTTCTTGGTTTACTTCAGACTGGACCATTCTATTGAGCAAGGATTTGTCGTAAACTCATGTTCTGGACGTTTTACCGAAAAGTGAGAATTCGTCTCAGTAGACAGGTATTTTACGATCCGGCCACCACAGATCCAAAACTGAGTTTTTTTCGACAGAGATATCTTAATTTTTCACAGCAGTATATATATATATATATATATATATATATATATATATATATATATATATATATATATATATATGCATACAAAACTTCCCTCAAAGGCGGAGGGGGAACATCATTAAATTAAAAAATAAGCAAATATATAAAATAAATTGGGGAGAACGCCCAGGTTTACTCGACGCCGGCTCTAGGGATGGAGGAAGTGGCTGGAGGAAGAGGAAGAGAGTGATGAAAGAAAGCTCCCCTAAAAAATGACCAACAGTTGTGGTAAGAGCCCCTAATGACGCGGGTGGTGATACCACGGAGCACTCCTGCCGAGATGCCCAACTCAAGTAACTCCGTGGCGCTTTTCCCACAACACACCCCGCACCGTGACACGGTCACGACAATGACCTTGATGTTATTAGGCGCCGCTCCTTTTAGCTCAGATATCACTTGCTGTAGATCATTTCTATCATTTTTACTTATCTTAGCCCCCCAGGTCTGGTCCATGTTCATGCTGCCATTGACAACCTGGACATCCAGGATTATGGCAGACCCATCGGACTTGATGGCAACGATATCTGGCTTCTTGCCCTGATCTCTCGGCATGTGATATAGTCTATCCCATTGAACATTTAACCTACGGGATAAAAAAAGTGCCTGCAATCTGCTTGGCCACCGCATCATGATGTAGAGTACGGCCACCATGAGTACACAGGGACACTGCTGCACCACTTGATACAGGTTCTCATTTTTACCCCGGCAAAGGGTGTCTACTGTCCCTCGACTGAACACCTCACTGATGTGGTTAATGTAGCCAGCCGGACGGTGTGAAAATGGCGGTAGTCGCGGTCCCCAATGCCCTCTGAAGCCCATTCCAGCCAATGAGAAAAAAATGGGGGGGGGGGGGGGGGGGGGGGTTAAAAGCACTGTCAGAGTTCTTTACCATCCACTGACTCATGCAGGGTCGCAGTGAACTCAGTAGATGAGCTGGGTTTTGGAGTAGTTGGTGTGTCTCGGTCGCACCACACTAACTGCAGCCTGACAAAGTCCATGTCAGCAGCAGTGCGGGTGACCTCCCAACTCGAACCCCTGAGAGCAAGCAAGCGCTGGCGGTGTAAAGAAGGGATGTTGGCTGAGAGAGAGACAATACCAAGCCCACAAATATAGGCACTTGGGACACCAGGTCGGAAGCCTAGCCAAGAGTTCACAGCAGAGCAAACTTCACGATCTAACTCAAGCAGCCTCCCCCCAGTAAGCCTACCAAAGTTTAACCCATAGGTTAGCTTTGGTAGAAAGTACATGCGAAGGAGGCGCAGCTTCTACTGTTGCTTCAATGGGGCCTTGGTGACACAAGCTTGAGCTCCACCAAGGTCCAGGAGGGTGATCTGCAAGCCCTCACGGGTTTCAGAAACTAGGATGACATTGTCAGCAAAAACCAATGCTCCTACGTGCACCCCAGGGGCAAGATCAAACCCTATTTCAGCTGGCAGTTTACCCAATGCCACATCCACTACCAGGTTGAAGAGGAGTGGCGACAGAGGATCCCCCAATGACAACATCCCCTGACATATCTCCTTGTGCCTCGAGGACCATCATGCCTTCGTGGTACAGACAGGCAACATACACGATTAAACGAGCAGGTGTCCCGACACCATGAAGAGTGATTTTGCCATTGGTCAGGGCAAAATGGCTTACAGTGTCAAAGGCCTTAGCCACGCCCAGAGTAGTAAGATGGAGCTACCGTTTCTTGATACGGACCAGTAAAATGACAGTTTGGAAAACTGTTAGGTTCTCCGCTATGCCATCCAGTGGCCCAAATAATACTCT
This sequence comes from Adelphocoris suturalis, assembly GCA_030762985.1. Taxonomy (NCBI): domain Eukaryota; kingdom Metazoa; phylum Arthropoda; class Insecta; order Hemiptera; family Miridae; genus Adelphocoris; species Adelphocoris suturalis. Next base: position 96,236,750 of record CM061042.1, read on the forward strand.
CTGGACGTCACTGATGACACAGTCACATAGAAAGCAAGATGCCGGAGTCTTTTGAGAGCGGCGGAAAACTATCAATGATATTGGAATCGGGGGGGTAGCCCCTAGGCCCACTTCCTCCTTTCTTTGGGATGAAGATGATCCGGGCACGGGCCAATGCTTTTGGAGGTCATTCAGACAGAAGTAACAGGTTGAGAACCAATTTGACACTGAAAGTGCAGAGTAGCCATTGGGCTATTGCTAAATACAAGTGCCAGGTCTTCGTGTATTTAAACGTTCCGATTACCTTTGTGCACAACTGTAATTTTATTTTATTGTTTCCTACAATGTAGTTTTTTTGAATATAGAAACGGTATACAAACTACTAAGAGCTTTAGTTCATGTTTTCCTAAACATAAAAAAAGCCACACGGAAATTTTTTAGCACAGTTTCTAAAGAAACGTTCCAAAAGTCTCTTAAGGAAAAAAAGCAGGAAAAACCACACGTACTTTTAGACATAAAAATGAAACAATCAGCGCGCTAGTTAACGCTTGAAAATAAATACGGAATCTCAAAAATAAGTCGGTGAAGAATGAATTCAAAAACTCATTTTTCATTTGAGGATTTATATTCATAGCGGTCAAGTATTTTGGTACCTATTGTCGGAGCTATTATTGTTATTAGCTATTATTACTCAAGCCTTTATTGAGAGCAAAAGGAATGGACCCGATGAAAGCCAACCTCTCTCTGTTCCACCGATTTTACGTTTTTCATGGTTGGTAATAGAGTGAAATCAATGGATCACTGTGTTTTTTGTTTTTTATATGGGTTTTGAAGGTTGAGCTGAGGTGGAGGCGTGAAAGTTGGTTGTTAGGAGTACAACTGTTACAAAAAATCAAAACAATTGATAAAAATGGACTGTTCACAGCCGATTTACGTTCCAGTGGACGGGCTGAAAAGAGATAATAAATTCGATTTCTTGTTTTAAAAATTATCCGCACCATCCTGTCATTGAGATAGTATCATCCTAAATGGATCAAGATAAGGAGAATAAAACTAAATGAATCTAAATCGATTCACATAAACAACAAGAACCGAAAAATTTCACCCTTGAACGCCGAGATCAACACAAATGTTATACCGTATGGAGATGCAGTTAAATACTTGGGCATCACTCTTGATTCCAAAATCAACTGGAAATTTCACATTGAGAAAAAGAAAGAGCGGCTGATACTATAGTTCAGAAAGATATATTGGTTGTTGGGAAGAAATTCTGAGCTCTCACTTCACAGAAAACTACTCATATATACGCAGATTCTACGCTCTATCTGGACATACTGGATAAGCTCCAGGGATGTTCCAGGAAATCAAATATTAAAAAAAAAAGAAAAAAAACGAAAAGAAAATCTAAACTTAACAGTATAAAATACTGAGAAGCATTGTTGGTGCTCTATAGTAAATGCGAAACGATGACATTCATCAAGATTTAGGGATGGTTTGCGTAAATCCAACCATCGTAAAACACGCATTGTTGCTCGAACAACGCCTCAAAAATCGTGAGAACTTAGAGATACTGAACGTCCTGGACAACCAAGGTGAACTCCTGCGACTCAAGCGAATTAAACCTCTGTACCTTGTTGTGCTACAGCATAAGGGTTAGGCTTACTCATAAACCTATCTCACAAATGTGTAATTAATTGTTATTAAATCAAGTGTTATTAGATGAAAATTGCAATTACCAGTTGCAATAATGAAATAACAAAAATATGAAGGTTTTTTTTATTATTTTGAGCATTGGAGGATTTTGAATAAAACATTTTGGAAATATCACTCCATATTGATGGCCATAATTTGTCGGACGGAGTTTCATAAGAGTAATTAATTCAGTTGTAGAAGTATTCCTTGGAAAGCATTTCGATTTTTCTGACCCTTGACTAATTAACATCAATGAATCTATAATATAGATCAGAGAGACTTATAGAAACTATAATTTACTATTTTGAGGAAACCAACTAGCATGGGTTCATTTCATCATTCTTCGGATATTGGGTAATTCGGATTTTGCCACTTTCGGTAGGTATTCCTGAAACACTTTGTGAATGGAAGATTGATAGCACCATCTCGTGCGATAGATACGCATTGTACAGGGAGATCAAACCTCAGGCTAAGGAACCCGACTGTCATCTCAACTAGACAGTCTACTGAAGCGAGTGATTGAATAATTAAACGGGTAGGAGCTCAGCCGGTCTTAGAGACTCCGTTGGAAGCCGTTTCGGATAATACGAAGGCCTTTTGATGAAGGACGAGACATTATTCACGGCTCTTTACGCCATTGCCGTAATAAGGGGAAGCCCCCCCCCCCCCCCCCGTTAATAGGTTAGTGTCTAACAATGTAAGGTGCTCCCAGCTCCACCTGGCGTCTCTTATCTTCAAGATTACATCTGCTCCTCTTCACCATTGCAAATTGCCGATTTAGATTCTCGCTCCCCCCTTCCCGGTTAGTGCCACTCCTCACCGCTATGTTAGTGCTGTTTCCATCGCGTCAACGACGTAAATCCGCTTTCTGTTCCGAACGCCGCGGCCCGGAGTTTGTCTTCAATTTCTGCGACTATTCATCATATTAGCGAAATGGTGGCGGAGCGCCTTGAAGAACGGGTTCCGCGAAATTGCATCGCTTAATGAATTAATATTCAGAGATCTCACTCCCTAACTTTCTGCACCGGTTGGCAGATGGCGTATCCTAACTGTATTAGCCAATTTAGACATTTTGGTTCCACCAATTTATGTCGATGTATCATTCAATATCATCCAAAAGACATGTAAAAAGTAAAATTCTAACTTACAATACCTAGGTAATTATTGTTTCTCCTCTTCACGTATATACTCGTATTTTCGATGAGAGAAGACCTTATGGGATCTACCGCACTCGCCTGTGATAATGGTATTCTTTTACGATTTTCTGAGATATCATTATTATGATTCAGTGACGCCAAGCTGGGCAAAGGCGCCGGTCAGGCAGAGGAGTTTCATTAAACGAAATATATTTGCCTGCATTTCATTTTACATTAGTAATGATTTAGCAGAGTTGTTTTACCTGACGCCATAAACGATGCAAATGACATACAGGATTCTTTTTATTTTTCGTGTGGGGTATTGATGTTGTAGAGAATAATGGTTAAAAGGTTTTCGGATTTCACAATCAAGTGACTTGCTTTTTTTGCACAATTATGAGCACGGGTGAAACCAAGGAAAATTACCTTTATGATTTTCTTTGGTGACTACAAATTATGGATACCACAAACCTGCTGAGCCTGATCTATTGGTCACAAAGCTGAATTAACGTTTTTTTGTGCACTCAGCACTTTTCTCTATTCTACTATAATCTGGTTTCAATCATAGTTACAGAGCTTGGACCACACAAAACAAATAAGACGTGAGCCTGAACAGGATAAACTTGTCACGTAGAGGAGAGTTGTTGCAGTGAGTTAAGGCAACTGCCATTTTAGACGGTGAAAGGATCAGCTAAGATGTGGTGAGTTGGGGAGTAGTCAGATCCTTCATATTGCTTTAAATTTGTTGTCGTTCCACTTTCCGTTTTTCAAATAGCGTTTTCTCACCTTGACTTTCTGTTGCTCAAAATAGCTAGTAGCAATTTTTTATACTGCCATCAGATATTGATTAATTCAGCCAAACGGGCTAAAAGAGGTACCTTCGATTGTTTTCTTTGAGATTTTACCACTACACTTTCAAGAGCAAGGTCGGACTCCCACCTCCAGGGCCATCCCCTCCTCAGCAACTAAATACTGTACTTGGTCATCTTCTGCTGAGCTCCTCCTCGGCCTAGGGGTTAATGCTTCTCAGACGAGGTTGGCGGGTTCGAATCCAACACGGCACTAAATTATTTTCTTTGTATTTCAACCTCTGAAAGAGATTTTTAAATTGAATTGTGATCTATTTGTCCAACTTATCTATATTTTAGTGGAAGGATTGATTTAGGTTTTTATCTTATTTTGGTATATAATTTTCAATAATGAACCTTCGCAATCACCAAGAAACAATTTTTACCCCCCCCCCCCCTTCCCCTAAAAATTTGTTGGTTTACATACGTTTCAAGATGCGTAGCATCCAACAATAGAATAAAAAAGCTAAAAATTATTATACAGATTAGAAGAATTATTTAAAACAGAGGTTTATTATACAGGGCTATTTAATACAGAAATAATAAATCTTTGTGTAATAATAAGTAGATTTTTGAGAAGTGAGCTTGCAAGCTCTAGACCACCATACTATACACGTCATTCTGATTCACTCTAGACATCATTCTGATTCATTCTAGACCACCATACCATACACATCATTTTGATGTATTATAGACGCCTGTTTATTATACAGAGGTGGTGGGGGGTCCTATCGCGCTCTTGAATGACAAGTGATTTTACCAAATTAGGATAATTTGAGGCTTCTAACCGTACTTGTGGCTTGGTATCGTTGGTTGACTACAAATAACTCCCACAAATTCATCAGATATCCATCTACAGAGCTTTTAAAGCATAGATGATTAGGTTAAAAATGTGAAACAATTATTTTGATCAATAGTACTATGTAAGAATTACTGAACTTTAAATGCTTGCCACATGTTTAATTCCCACGATTTCCGTAACCTATGTAGAAATAAAAGGTTTTTGGGATAGGCAGGTCACCTGCGCATTGAACGGCGAAGTGTTTCGTCCACACGTAATTATAATTGGCACCTGCTTGAATTTAATTTGTTTTATACCTATCATTGATTTTGGAACTAAGCTGGATCAATTTGCTTTGTATTCGGAATGCGATCGAGAGTGATTATTTTGCCTGATCTAGCATTAAGTTTCTTAGCAGTCTTATTTATAATACTGGTTTATAGTCCAGTCCTTATATATATAATTTATATGATTTATATTTATATTTAAATATTCATATTGAATGACTATATTGAGTAGTCAAGAGGTACTGTACTAGGTGCCACAGTGAAGGTCGGTATATTGAATTTAAGGTCCTTCTAATTCAACGTAAAGTAAATGTGTGCCATGAATTGGAACCGCTGAGCTGTATCAGACTCGGAGTAACTCGGGGTATAAAGCACGTGAAGTGTTTGATTTATCACACTATCATTATTATACTCGCTGAACATATCCTCTTCTATGAGTAGGAATTCGATCCTTCGGATTTGAGTGGAACCCAAAATAAATAGTAACGGCACTGGCAGCCTGTTAAATAGATCTTGCTGTGTGGTATGTAAAGAAGAATTGGTGCCACGAGAACAAGTTCCTGGAGCGTCAATTGTTCGAGGCACCGTAATAATCGGATGGAGGAAGGGGAAAGCTCCGAAGCCTGATATTTCAGGGCACCGTCGTCCCCAATAACCAGGAAAGAAGCTGAGAGGATTCTGGATGAGAAGATGGAACACTCGACAGATGGAAAACCTGGCTGATTGTCATGCAAAGTTCGTCACTTTTTGTGCTACTAGTGAACTCGTTTACTTTTCCAATTTCCAGATAAAAACGGAAATAATCAACGGGTTTTTTAAATACAACATTGACATAATAACTAATGAAAATGTCATTGTAGGAGGGGAAAGATCTTTGTGTAACGCATTGAATTTCAGGGGAAATTCGTTGAAATAGTACCTAAGTAAAGTAACACGCACAACAACGGTTGCATCTAAACATATGGGCGAAAATGCTAAATTTCGTTACTGGAAGGTTAAGCGTAGGTAACATAAGTATTCTTCACCAGCTATTCGATTTCTTGTCTATCCAAATGAGTTAATGTTTACCTGTCTTGAATCTGCACAATATAATGATCTTCAATTGGTGGTGATCGGTGATCTTTGTGTATGGATTATAAGATAAAATGTATAAGTTAATAAACCTTTTTGTTAGAATTTGCTATTAGATATTGATCTATTAACAATATTCTACTCGTAATTTTTGGCAATTAGGAAATATTAAAACAGAATGAATTCAACCAAGTTTTGAAAGTGTGTTGAGCAAGGAGGTGAGTATCCAGTTGCCTAACCTAAACAGGACCCTTGAAGGGTTCTCGTAATAGTTGTTTTAGAGAATAACCTCGCCCGTGCGGCTTGTCAACACCCCCTGAGAAATCCTAGGGTGCTAAACTCTCAGAGTAAACAGAATCATGGAGGTTTGTACACCATGAGAAGGACCTCAATGTTATTTTTGGAGAGGATTTGATGGAAACGAACGAATTATTACCCACGTAATGCGTGTATCTATCCTTATAACACGATTATATAAAATAATTAAATTGTTACTTTGCCATTTTATTATATCATATTAGTGCAGCTAATGCTACATCATCCGTCGACCCAATCTAGTAGTATAATCACTGTCCACACCATAGAAGATAATCATAAATGGGCGCCATTATGTAGTTTGGTGTCCAACAGGCTCTTCAACGAAAGGTTCAATGTAATGATGGGCTTTAAAGCATCAGTGGTTGAAGCGGATTCATGGAATCCTTGTAGGATCATTCGGGAATCGATGAATTATCAATGTGTAAGATCATATCAATATTAACGGGACTATGCGTATTAGAAGAGTTGTATGGAGTGCCAACAAATGAAATTTAAGTGGCATTTTTTACTCACAACACACAACCCAGTCAGTACCCGAAATTGCATTACATGAAGACAGAGAAATTAATCCTACATCTGTACGACCCCATAAGGTACTTTGGATACAAATAAACGAAAACAATTATTACACAAAGATCTATCATTTACTTTCAATTATATATGCCTTACAATATCCTTATTGAGAGGTTTTTTAAAAAATTTTATGCATTTTTAAATTCCGACTATCACAACAAGTGTTATGTCAATAATTCGATCTATTATGAACTAAGTCACTCGCGACGAGGTTGTGGAAACCCATTTCAAAACGGAAGTTATTGAAAAAACTCGGCCCTTCGGGCCTCGCAAGGGGCTCCGCCCCTTGACCCCTCCCAGGGGGGCTTTGCCCCCCTCGACCCCCCCCCGGATGTTATTACTTTGAGCCTGACTGCTAAAATGTAAAAAACATGGAATCATGTTTTAGCTCCTCGCTCTCACTTTATAATAGAAATGATCACGACGATTGAGCTCTTGTGAGATGATGATCTCCTAATAGAAACTCGCGAGTAAACATTCACTTTATTATAGAAAGAGGCTAAAGGGGCTACATACGAAATTACAGCTTCCTATAGTGTAAAGTATAGAAATTACCTATTAAAATGATTTAACCACCGCTTCACAAATCAAACCGTTCTCGCAATATTCGGATCACCAGCTATGAATCACATAATTGAAACACCAGCTCAATGAAATCATCAGAAATCAACAAGCGGTTGCAATCATGTTCACAATATCAATTATTGAGAATGATCACCTGTGTATAAAAAATTATTCATATAACCATGCTCATAACTCAGCTTGTTGGCCACGCACTTCGCAGTAGTTAATATAGTATGGTTGGATAAATCGAGAGCTTTCGAACGAATGGTCAACGAATTTTGTGGGATGAAAAACGACGAAGTACCATATCCCTAGCAACGACTCGGTTGTAAGCGGAAATCATCACAATCATTGGCGCTACTTTCATCTCACTTTATAGTCTCACTTTTCGGTGGGAATCTGTCGCTAAAACATGATTCCATGTTAAAATTTGTCTATTTGCACGAAAAATGAAAAATTCTAATGTTAAATTGATTCGACGGTTAGGCTATAACCAGTTATTGTTTGTTACTGATGATAGCCCAACCGTCGATGTGTGTGTGTGTGGTGTGTGTGTGCGGGTGTATATATGTGCACTTGTGTGTGTGTGGTTTTTTATTTTTATTTTCACCATGAGAGTAAATCCTCTAATGGGGGAGTTTATTCACTCTTGCTCCCAAGTGATAACAAGGGTTTACGAGCAGTATATGAATGAATAATAGATAATATGTTACATTTGATACGGATTTGATTCAAATACATAACACGATAAATTGTTATTATACTACACTTCACCATTCTTCCACCAGAGTGAAATCCAATGACTCCACGAAATTAAAAAACTCGAGGAGGGAATTCCTTAATTAAGTCCTGAAAGGGCAGCGGGCAACTGCTCCCACTCAGCACCACGAGTGTCTCCAACTGGGCCCGTTCGCCCTCAAAGTGGATGCAGGTAAAAATTATATGGCCCCATTTCTAAGGTTCTCTATTGCGGCATCCATAATCATCAGCCAGTCCAAATACTTGGTGGTACGCTTGATTTTTACCATGCCCCGTAAGAGCCAATGTCGTCTTCAACGTGTGAAGTATTTGGATTTTCTGTGTGTGTATGTGTGTGCGTGTGGGTGTGCGTACATGTATATATATATACATATGTGTATACGGGTGTGTGTGTGTATAAGGGTGTGTGTGTGCGAGAAAGAAAGAAAGAGAGAGAGAGAGAGAGAGAGAGAGAGAGAGAGAGAGAGAGAGAGAGAGAGAGAGAGAGAGAGAGAGAGAGAGAGAGAGAGAGTGAGAGAGGGCACAGCTTATTTATAACATCATGGATACGGTACATTCAAATGATGTTTGTACTCACAATGTATACAACTTTTGAAACTCGTTTCTCTGTTGACCAACTCATCGATCGGCTGTATTTCAATAGGAAAGTTGTAGATTAAAATAAAATAGCTCCTCTATCACTGTAAGCTGTTCGCCCATGCGCGCGTTTCGGAACTAAAGCTCTACGATAAAATTTCCTCAACAGCTGGATCAGACTTTATTTACCAATATCGTCGTACACCTACCCAATCAAAATATATCTTTATTATATCTATATTCAAGTTTTGAATGAAAAACATGAAGAACAGTTAGGTATGTGTAAGGAACAGTGTTTTGAAAATTAACGAAATATCTGGTTAATGGTTTAGTGAATAAGAAATAAGAGATTAAACCTGAAATCAATAATATCTTTGTGTGTGTGTGTGTGTGTGTGTGTGTGTGTGAGCGTGCTCAACGAACGCTAATTTTAGCGACCCGGATTTTCCGGCTCCGTTCTGCTATTTCCCCAGCCGAACGAAGTCTTTATTTATCATGTTTTAAAATTTCTCTCCTTCTGTGGTGAATTCTTCCTTATTACAAACAAATATTTTAACTTTATCGAGATAAAAAATCGAGAGAGTAATCAAGTCACGCAAGCCAAAATAGTGCAATCGCCAGTCGTTATTGTAAAACCCCCATGAATCATCCATTCCCCATATCTCAGACCCGCAGTTTGAAAATGAAGATAGAAACTGAAGTAAAGTTGTTGAGCAAGAGATATAATTAGTAATTCGGTCTGGGAAACACGAGGCTCTGTTGCAGAGGGATGTTGAGGGTAAAACCCACTTCGTTGGGGAACAGCTAATCTTCTTATCCGGAAAACGGATCGTGCTCTAGATATATGTACCTGTCTTTGTTCCTCTAATATTTCTTCCTCTGGCATCCTTCAGGTTTTCCCTACGGTTCAGGTCACCTCTCATTTCTTCCCTGTCACCTGCGGGGAGGGCATAAGCAGGCTCAAGGGAGGATGCTGCGTTTTTGTTGAGTAACCACCAAGAGCTTTTGGTCCTTTGGTTCCCAAGTTCAGAGGAGATTCGCAAACATGTCGAATGAAGATGGAAGAAGATATTCCTTTCGAAAGAGAAAGGAGTGTTCTTTTGAAAGAGAGATCGTTGGGATTTTATTTTGTTTGTGTGAGGCTATCTATGTTTTTATATTCTTATACTTTAAGAAGATTCCGTACATAGTCATGCCAACCAGCGTCCCCACTTTACTTCGTCCTCTATATTTCTCCCAAATAATCCAATAGAATCTACAAGTTCATCATGCAACATTGAATGGAAGACTCATCTTAATTCAATATTAAACCGTCGCGGCGGGATCTTTCAGCTGGGTTCGCGTTTTACTTTTGAATCTATCTGCAGGTACGAGTAGTAAAAGCATACTTACTAGCGAATTTCGGTAGAAAATGAAGCTATTGCAATGACTCCAAGCATTTTAAATTCAAAATGTTCTGAAATTTTCTTTATTTAAATCCGTTTTGAGACATTTTGAACCGTTTGGTCTCGTTTGATCCAGAATTTTTCCCTCTACAACTTTTCTTCCATACGAAAAAAATTTAGTTCAGTTCCGAAGGTCGAAAAGTGAGAAAAATCATCAAAAGTCGCCATGAGTCGAAGAAGCTATTTTAGGTATAGGGACACGAGGTATATTCGGAATCAGCTCAAAATTTTCTATTATAATTGCTAATGAAATATTTTTGACCACCTAGAATCGGTTTCCGGCCCACTGTGAACCGTCGGGAAATGATTTCATTACCCCATATTATTTTCATTGCAATTGTATCATTCGCAGCTGCTGAGCTTGCGCAAATCTTAGATAATTGTAGCAAGCATGACTTCAACAGTGTTGAATCAGATGTTGATGAAATGTTCAATGATCAATATATTCCTGCCACGGATACAGGAAAGCTATGTGCCACCCAACTTGGAAGTGGATTTTTTCTTTAGGAAATTATCTGAAGGGCCAATTTCAGTAGAAGATTGCTTTCTCACCTCGAGGATAAAATAATTAACAAGTAATAAATTTTTGATTTAATATTTTTAGTAAAGAATCGTTAAAAAAACCCTGAAAATGTAAGCAACCCAATCTTGGAGTGCTTATTTACCCAATACAGTTGATTCCGTTTATAACGATGTTCAAGGGACTGAAGTTACAAGTTATATCATTTTTGGTCACCCGGAACAGGGAACGACAAAGGGTGGGAATCAGAAATATTTGCAAAAAAACATTAAAAATTCTAAATCTTTGAACTGCAAAAAATTATGTTTATTGTCATACAACTGATATTTAACAACACTCAAAGTGCTCAGATTTCAAAACAATTCAACATGATAATAGTCATTCGATAATTTCATAAATTCTATGTCATCACTATAATGTGAGAAAGGAATGATATTGAAAGGCCTTAATTTTCACGTTAAAAGCGGAATATTGATTGAACATGAAACCAAACTTCTGTTCCAGTTTCCATTGTTGCATCTGACCTATCATTACGAGATTAATTACCTAGCATTACCTCGTATATCCGGAAGTGTTATAAACATAATCTACTGTAATAAAAAGATAAACCTTTACTTGAATTAAAATCCGTCCTTCTACGAAAAACATTTTAACTTGATATGAGGTGGGATGAATATCATCCATGAAATGGAGCCACCTTATATGGATGGTTGATAAAGAGCAAAAGGTCATATTACAAAGAGGACCACCTCATAAAGTCCAGAGGTATAGGAACGTAGATGCATCAACCGCATGATACCTGTAGACGTGATTAATGGCACAAAGATAGCAGCAGAGTGGGCTTCATACGGACGATGGACATCTACATTTCAGAACTGACTTAACCCTCGTTTGGATCCACCCACCCGGCAGCGCCTTTAGCACGTAAACTACCTACATAATAAAAACCCGGTCCAATTGTCCAACCTGTGAAGTATAAACAGTCTATAAAAAGCGCTGACCACTTCGACCGACGCGCTGAATAATACATGAGAGGTTTTTGCAGACAAAGAAGGGGTAAAACAATCTTTGTGGTTCTGTGTTACGAGTGGTTACTGGTTTCCTTTTTCTGAATATCCTCGCATTGCAAGAACAATGCTCTCGGAAAAAGGCGTATTAATTTACAAATGGAACGATTACAGCTAGTTGGAAAGAATTTCACCATGGCTTTGAAATTAGTCGCTCTGAGGTTTCCGTTACTTAATATATTCATAATACTCCGGATCTGTTGAATCCAGCAAAATGATTCAACAAAATCATTTTGTTTAGTTGTATCATACTATAGTGATGTTTTTATATTTATTGTAAAACGCCACAAACTATTACCCAAGGTTCAGTATTTCTGTGTTAGATAGCCCTTTTTGATAAATAGCCTGTCATTATTTAATCCAGTAACATTGCATGCACAGTAAACATACCTACATTATCTAAACTCAACGCATTGCGCCTTGCAAAGGGTTCACCCCATCACAGAGCCACAACCCCCCAATCTTAAGCTTTTAGTGAATTTTAATAAATAAAACTTTTTATGAGACAGTTATCGTCCCAATATGAAGCAGGGTTGCGTGGACTGTGTATTGATTTGAAACTGCGTATGTATCTTGCACATAAAATCATCTATTACAATGAAATACTACGATTACTCTAACGTTATGACGGTTAAAGAAAAATTAGACTCAGAAAACCCTCAGCTGATAAGTGGACCATACCTCTTCTTTCCAAGGTACTAATGACGCTCTATTTCCAATTTCATCAACGCAAGTCGTTAAGAAAATAAATTAGCACCATTAGCCCCTCAGCAGATCAGCTCGCCTCCATACTTTGTAATTGTATTTAAGATGTTCAAAAGCAATCCATTCCGAATTTCATTACCGTAGGTCGAAAAGGAAAAATTTAGCCTCATTAGTCCCTAAGTTTATCTGCTTACCTCCGTATCTTTTAATTGTATTCTACTCATACATGTCCCAAAAGCCCTTCATTTCAAATATTATTAGCGTATGTTGATTAGGAAAGAAACTAGCCTAAGAGACACTTCAGCTGATCAGATCGCCGCCATGCCTTGTTATTGTATTCTACGTTCCCCAGAAGCGCTCCGTTTCCAATTTCATTACCGTAGGTCGATTAGGAATGAAATTAGAATCATTGGCCCCTCAGCTGACCAGTGCCCCTCCGCACCACGTGATCGCATCGCGGACCACTCAAGAACGTCAGTTAAGGGAGCGAAGGAGTTTGCGACGCAACTAGCCTCAGCAAGAATACGATCTTTTGGATATTGGATGAAGATAAAAGGGGTTCCTTCGAAATCAAATACCGCTCGGATATCACTGGTTCCTACTACTTGGATCCTATTTTTCTTATTATTATCATTATTTTTTAATAAAGTATTGACAAATTATGGGTATGCGTTGATTGGGACCTATACATTCCCCTCTCATCAAGAAACGGCGGGTAAGATAAGTTTCCCTCATTTGAAAGTTAATTGGTGGTGGTTGGTTGGTTGGTGGGTCACCTCAAACTTGGAATCCTTTTTTCCTCAGATTAGTGCATCAAGATCAATGCAGATTGGTGGAGTGAGGGCTGTTCAAAGGAGAGGGGTACATCTTCCGTTGCGTCAACCCTCCTTGTTGGCTAGTCCCATTGTCATATCTCTCGTTATATAACTAAATCAATAATCACGTATTCATTTTAGCGTTAGTGGTTTCAAACCATCCTTTATTCAAACGAACTCGCTTGTGGAAGAACACCGTCAGGACCTGATGATTCAAAGCAAAGTTTATCCTGAAGGCAAAATATTTAGGCAACTAGCCTAAATTTTTGGTGCATCATCTTTTATTACCTAACTTGTTAATATCGAAATACAAATCAACATTTTCAATGTGATCCGGATGAACCTTGACCTTATAATGTTTTCATGGGACTGATTTACAGACTTCACCGAGACTGCAGTGAGTGGTTAATGGTGAGGTGTATAGTGCGCTCGCAGCAAGTTGAACAAAGGAGAAGGTGGTCTCGATAGATGAATTGCCGGGAGCAGTCAAGCAGCTGGAGGAGATCGCTTTGTAGGCAAGCAATCAAATGGCAGTGTGGCCCGACAACTGCCTTAGCTAAACACAATATCACTTCACTGGTTTACCTACCTGACTTGCAGTCGAGTTAACTGTTGGTTCGAGTTCCTTTTGCTACATTCCCGTAGGTCCTGACGGTGTTCTTCCACAAGCGAGTTCGTTTGAATAAAGGATGGTTTGAAACCACTAACGCTAAAATGAATACGTGATCTAATAACTAAAGTTTGAGTCATGCAACATGATCGAATTAGTAAATTTTCGTAAATTCTCATACAATATTTATATTAAATAGATTTGAAATATGAGCATCATGGGTGCAATGAAATTGTTATCTTAATTTAATGGCTACAAACTTATTCTAAATTAGTCTGTGGATAAAAAAAAAAGAAAAAATTTCGGATTTTAAGATTTTTGCATTGCTTATCGATTTGTCAGCATATAATAATGATGTTTAAGCACATTCCGAAAAATTAGAACATTTTAATGAGCTTAAAAAGTGTCAACCAACTCATCCTTTCCTTTGGGAACCTTGTTGTATACCCCGCCCCGCAACCCTAACTTTTCCCAGTAATTTTGAGAAATCAAAGTGAAACTTGGAGAGCATTTTTGGGGTGCCTGATTAGAATTTTTTCACAAAAAAAAAAAAAAAAAAAAAAAAGTTTTGAACTACCTGCCTAAAGTCCAAAAAGTTTTGGAGAGTTATACCTCATTTTAAAGAATTTTTAGAGCTGTACACGATGATGAAATCAGAATTTCTGTATCTTATTCCATTTTCAGATGGGTGCTGATGTACTATGAAAAATCGCGCTTCTTCATGGTTCATCAGCTCTATTCCGAAAACGGAATATAATATTGCAATCTGATTTCAACATCGTTTTCAGCACTAAAATAATCTGAAAATTATTATACAAAGTTTTTATTTATTTTTTATCTTTAGATAACCCATCTACGCAGATCATTGGTCTATAATTATTATTATTAGGCTCCGTTTGTAGCAAATGATGAAAAACTTTCGTGCCTCCTAAAAGGGTTCACCCTTTTACAGCTATAGGACCCCACAATTTCATGCTTTACAGTGAATAATGGAAAAAACAAGTTAAAAAGGGAAGAAATTAGCCTCAGAGGCCCCTTAGCTGATCAGTGTGCCTCCGTATTTCGTAATTGTTTTGGAGGTGTCCCAAAAAATGAGCACCATCCGAATTTCAGCACCGGGAGTCGTCGGAAAATAAATTGCTCTCATAGGGTTCGAAGCTTATCAGAGTTCACCCATTATTTTGTAATTGTATTTAAGATGTCGAACAGGAATCACATTTCAGGTTTCGCCATCATAAGTCAATTAAGAAACAAATTAGGTCCAGAGGCCCCTCAGCTGTTTAGTGTTCACTGATATTAAATCCGAAATATCACGAAGGAGTTCCATTCAAGTTGCAGGTCCCCTGGTTGCCATCAATATACCCGTGTAGATATAGGCACCTGCAGAAGGAAAATTAATGTCATTAATTGGAACATCTACACGTTACTTGTCCTTCTGATCTAGATATAACAATATTGAAGTAGGGAGGTACCTACCATCTAAACAACATGAATGTATAGATCATTGGAATGGTTTTAATAATAATACAAATTTCCAAAGTGAAATATAGCAAATCAAGATGTAGGTAATGTAAAACGTCCAAATCGGTCAATTAGAAAACGGAAAAATGAAGCTTGAAGAAATTTATGTTAGCGCCGGCGCATAATGGAGTAATGATTCCTCCATTATGACTTGTTCATAAGATAAATATTATAAATTCCTTTAATTTATTAAATAACTAGAGGACTGTTAGGGCTTGGAAAGCCCTAATCTAGTCCGTATAACAGTAGTACCTAACAGGATTTCAGCACATTATAGTATCGATATAAGTCCTACCTATTTGCGGCGTAATGTGACCTCGTGCGAAGCTAAGGCGATGTTATTAAATTATTAAAAAAGAGGAAATACCGATCAAAGTGTAAGTAATGTAATACAATAAATATCACCAGTTGAGGTGGTACCACTCCAGCAAAGCTAGAGCTGTTCTGTGTCTGGATTAATTTCGAGTGTTGTGTCATGTCCAATCAGAAAAGACCCCATCACTTCACTCGTCTCTTAATGTCGCAGAGAGTCTGCCTATCAAATTTCAACTTCCTACAGGAACAGAAAAGAATTTAGCTCACTCAGCTGATCAGAAAAGACCACATCACTCCCAGAGAGTCTACCTATCTAATTTCACTTGCTACGGTGAACAGGAAAGAATGATGTTAGTAACTACACTACGTTTCTTATTTACCGTGAATTGATGGCAACTGCTGTTACCGCCACAGCCTAATAAACAACTCTCGTTGATAAGGACCGCCTAGAACACGATCAAGGCGGGTATAGAGAAGAACAGCGACACTTTTGCAACAAACTTGGGGCCTTGCTGATTCGAATGAGCAGTCTAACACTAAAATCGGACCACGAAGCTCTTCACAATTTCAAAGACCGTTCGAAATTATATATAAAGATTTGATAAATTATTTATCAAATAAAATTTGATAAATTGTTCAACCTTTTCGAAGGACCACCTTCAAATTTGAAGGAAAGAGGATAAGACTGACCAGGCTTGATTCAAAGAATGTAGACAGAACACAGTATTGATATAGTTAAATAAGAAAATATATATTCATAACACAAAATGCATGAATAGTTGCGATAAAGGAAATCTTAATGTCAAGAGCAACCCCCTTTTTCCAGAATATGAAAGATACATGAATACTACTCACTGATTCACCAGATCTTTTACCCCAATAGTCGGCGTTGTCCTTCTCCGGTAAAGGCAAGGCAGAGGGGAAAATCCATTCGCCGAGAGTCCCAGATGATCGCGTTCCTTGAGTGGACACCTCCTTCACCTCAAGACGATCCGTAGCTGTCTGTAACCAAAAAACCAGCCGCTTCGAATCTGAAATGGATAGGCCGTTCAAAAGATTGAACCTGGGTGAGGGAGCAGGGGGACAGAATGTCCGAAAATAGTCCAGCTCTCCACTTGGCGAGTGCAGGAAGCTTTTCTTCGATCGACAAATATGTTACTAAACAATTAATTGGAGCTTTCACAGCACAACTAGGTAATTTAAACTGCCCAAATTGAATTTATAAATTGAAAGGGTGACAATGGCGATGAGAGCGTGACGTGAAAAGTGATCAGCTGAGAATAATTGCGGAAGTGTCCAGTAGAGTCCATTATCCTACAGAGTCTCTCCATAATGACTTGCACAAAATTTGACACTTCACTCACTTTCAACTCCCCCTTCACTCAAACAATTTTGGATTAATTTAATATAATTTTTAGGAGCAATAACTATATCAACCAAACAATTTCATAATCAAAGATAACAATGGAATAATAAGTTATTCAAACCTAAGTAAGCTCTTGATCCAAGCGGAACATCAAGTTACATGATTGTGGCCACCTCAACAGGAGGTTGTGATTGTTTATCATTTTCCGAGTGATAAGTATTTAATTACGAAAATGTGGTCGGGAATATAAACAAAGTAATAAGTGCTTTAGTTAATTAAGATGACGCCAATAATGATGATTATGATAAGGTAAGCTGCCACTTGTTGTAAAATAGAATACGGCGCAAACGTAATTCGTTTCGTTTCATTTCCAAATCACAAATCATCCTCAAGTGCACTTTTTCAGGAGTCGGACTTTTGACGAGCTGTTCAGGAGTCGAATTCAGATTCAATTATATATCGATTTACCACTCAAGCAATTTCGATCACCAATGGAATTCTTTTTTTTGCCTGGTCGTGAAGTTCTCATCATTTTATAATTTTTAATTTCACAGATCTACATGGGGAGCCTCCTGGTGACGGTAAGCCTCCGGCTTCCGTTACGTTTTACATTGAGAGTCACTTATCTTACAGCAACCCAGTTTCGGGTTTATATCAAGAGGCACAGAGATCAATAAGTCTAAAATGAACATTTCTGGAGCCAATAAGTATCCATCTTAGAGCATTCTCAAGAGCTTCATCATTCAAAGGGATCAAATATACAGACAAGTTTGTGAGCTCCATGAATTAAAGTTTCTGTTCTCATTCCTTGATCATAATAAAATATTCTGCTGATTTTCCTTTAGCGTTCAGGTCATTTCAATCTAAGAGGTTTTCTAGAATTATCTTATTTTACTGAGAAACTAAACACTAAAACACCATTCTAAAATGTTACTACAAACACCATCTTCTTCGTCATTTTCGACAGTAATGATTATTCCTACAGTAAATTATTGAAATATTTCAAGTCCTACAGGAGAATATCTAATTTCTCTCATTTCATGAGTGGTCCGTCAAGTAGCTATTAATTTCTACCAACGATGTGTACACTTCTTTTTGATTTGATAAACTTGATTTCACGTGAAAAAAGGAACCGTCGAATAGGTAATGAGTTGGAGAATTGAGGTAGCCTTTCCATCAGTATAAATAGACAATGGAAAGCTTTCATCTGTTGGAATTTCAGACTTTTGACCTCAGATTCGGATTCAGCGCACTTGAAAACCCTCAAGAAACAAGTTTTAGCTCATAAGACCGTTTAGTTTGGCCAATAAACGAGTAAAAAGATCACTTTCAGTTTGGCTTCGGCCTATAAACGAGTAAAAAGGTCAAGCGTTGTGCAAGGTAGCAGAGGGTTTCCCCCCCGGCTGCCGGTGGCCGTAACTTCATAGTGCAAATTAATTTCAATAGCAGTTTTAATCGTAAGATACTCATCATATAGCCCCTTTTTGGAATGATCTCGTTCATATCTTTCTACTAAGCAAACAAAAATAACCACGAATGTTCCCCATTAGCCTGCAACACTCAAAGGATAATCTGAAACCCAAAATGCTCCAGTATGACCTCGGTGGTGGCAAATCTATCTCAAGATATATTTTCTTTAAAATTTCGCCTCTAATTTTTTATTGCGATTATTGATTTGTAACATTATTTCATTTTTAAGCTCTTGTGACAACAAAATTCTAGAACAGGTATACATCCGCCCACATGTGATTATTTAAATAAATTTCATTTAATTATGTTCATGTCCGAGAAAAAAACCACGTACGGTGGAAGGAGTTTTGTTTATAAATATGGTTTTTAAAATGTGTTCATTTCTAAATAAAGGCTAACAAACTTTGAGGGTCGTTGAATTTGTTTCTTGGTTAATTGTAAAAATCCCATATCGAAATTAATAAACCATTATCAAGAATCCCAATGACAGCTCTAATAGATGCATGTTTGCAAGTTGTTTACAAGTTTTTATATAATGAATGTTCCATTTTCTTTACTATATTTAATAAATTGAAGAAGAATTCATAAAACAGGGAAGGTACGCTAACAAATATAATGACTTATATTCGAGGGAAGATCTTCAGCCCGACATCAAGGGTAATTGCAAAAACTCGTTTCTTGGTCTGCCTGCAGGCAGCCATTACGGTTGGTGGCATCAGATATAAGATATTCCTAATAAGGGTATACCGGGAACACAGCAGCAATACGAATGTCGTCTAAAAATCCCTTCCAGTTGAAAAAATACAAAAAACACCTTGCGCCCGAAGGTTGAAGAGTGATGAATGTAGAATACGTTTATATAGAATACGTTTTCATGTCTTTTTGGTTCATTATTTTAAATAATGAACTTTATAATCGACCAAGAAAAAAAATAATTTTAACACCCCCTAAAAAGGTTTTGGTTTACGTGTCAAGATGCGTAGAATCCAAAAATCGAAAAAAAAACAAAAAAAACAATCCTTCCGTCCGCGGCTTTTCTCCCAAAATACTAGACTAAACTATATGAAACTTGAGTTCAACATCACATTAGCGGTCTAGGTGGTCCTGGAAGCTCGGGATCAATTTTTATCAACCCTAAAGGGTTGTATGAAATGGCTAAACATTAAAAAAATCGAGATCTCGAAAACTTCCTAAGTAACAGTTATAATTTTTTCTTGTCAATGATAAATTAAATCCCTAAGAATCGATTAAAACCACTCGCAACGCTGTACATTGAATAGTTTGCTTTCCCTAAGGGCTTGAAAATCGAAGAAGAAAAAAAAACCTTCGAATTTCCAATTGCGAGAAGATAGAGAACACAGGCTACTAGCGTATCTATTGAATAAACAGTCAAGTTGAAAATTCCACGAACGATCGGTAGATAGTGATACTGGAATACATGAAAATTGTCTTGTAAATATCAGCTGATATAACGCCAATATTGGAATTATCAGGTGATATAGTTCCAATGGAATGTATTGTAACGTTGCGAAATCGAGTTTATCAACTACTAGCCGCTCCGGCTCGCTACGCTCGCCTCCACGTCCAGCCGGGGGGCAAGCCCCCCGGACCCCCCATTCAATTGCTCGCTTCGCTCGCAAAGTGTGGCATGTAGGGAATATTGCTCGCTTCGCTCGCAAAGTCTGGCATGTAGGATATGTTGCTCGCTTCGCTCGCAAAGTCTGGCATGTAGAAAATGTTGCTCGCTTCGCTCGCAAAGTATGGCATTTAGGGGATGTTGCTCGTCTCGCTCGCAAACGGTAGATCTCTAAGGGTAGGTTTAACTTCTGTAGGGGATGCTGCTCGCTTCGCTCGCAAACGGTAGATCTCTAAGGGTAGGCTTAACTTCTGTAGGGGATGCTGCTCCCTTCGCTCGCTTGAGGAAGTTATACTGCCCACCCAACTTGGCAGACGTTTTTTTCAGTTGGGAATTATTACAAACAAATTAAATCTTATAAAACTACGTGGAACCACGAAAAGTTTATTCGGGGATGTTGCTCGCTTCGCTCGCAAGGTATACCTGTATATGTGTAGGACAAAGTCCGTATTTATTATTTGAAATGACTCTCGCTTCGCTCGCAAGGTAGGTACCTATGTAGGCATACCTGCTCGCCTCGCAATGTTGTGACATCGAACCCTTCACGTCAATTCTTGAGCCTTCTCTCGTCCACAGCAGAATCATTTTAATCGCTTTGCTCGCTTCTGCTCGCAATTTGACCGAGTTCTCGTAACTTTTTTCGATATCCGATTTCGGATTCAGATTCGGCGGACCCAAAGCTGTATTTCGCCCGCGAAAACCGTTCCGAAAAACGTACCTTTATGGGGTATATTTTAATCGGAAAAAACCAAGTTTTTCGGCGAACTTTTCGAGAAAACGGGTCCGTACTCTCGCATTTTTTTGACGCATTTCCCGATACTTTTTTCGCGATCCGATCGCGCCGTCGTCTTCCTCGTTCAAAAACCTACGAAACCGGTATTTTTCCGGAATTGTCGACGGCCGTTTAGAGGGGTAGAGGATGCGGGGAAGTCCAAAAAGCGCACATTAATTCTTACTTCGACCCCCCTCCCGCCCTACGGCCCATGGTTCGGCTGGGATTTGTCCGTTCGATGTACCTACTTGTGAAGTATTGGTACCTACCTAAATGTTGAATTTCATCACTTAAATTGCTCCCAAGTCTACCTGTAGGTTGACTTGGCATTGTTTTCCACTTTTGAGAGATTTAAAAGTTGTGGTCTCCACTAAAATCAAACGGCTGTGACATGCGTAAATCCTTTCAGCATAATTTTTTTACGCCCTAGTCGTCCAATCCCACTCAAATTTGGTGCATAGTAGATGATAGCTTAATTATTCTATGTAATTTTCAACATGATTGCATCATTATAGCTCCTGCGCATGTGGGAGAGTGTACTCCCTGGAACAAGGTCTTATTTTCATCAGATGTTGATGAAATTTTCTGCGAGTTTGTTGGTTAGGCTGTAGATTGATCCCTACCAATTTCATTTTTCTCAAATCATTACTCCATTCTGCGTATGCGGTATCTTAAATTACTTCAATAAACATTTTCCCGTTTCCTAAATGACCGATTTTGAAGTTGTACGTAACCTACATCAAGATTAACTATAATCCGTTATGGAGTTTTTAATGATTTTTAAAAAAATCTCAATGATCTTTATAAATTTATGTTATTTTCAATTGGTAGGTACCTACTTACCTCAATATCTTTTCCTGAGATTAAGGAAACTAGTACAATGTAGATGTTTTAATTAATTGCATTAATTTTCCCGATATGCTGGCATATTTATGTCCACCTTCGGATGCGATTTGAAGTACCTAGGTCTCCTTTGTAATATCAATAATTCAATATCAGTGCACACTGATCAACTGTGGGACCTCAGCCTAATTTAAAAAAAATTTTTTTTTTTATTAACTCATGTTGTTGAAACTTGAAATGGAGCTCCGGGACTCATATCAGCTTCGGAACCTACGAGGCTAACTCTTCTATTCGACTCACGGTGTTGTTATTTAGATGGAGTTCCTATGGGACTCCTCGGAAACAATTAAGAGGTACGTAGGCGCACTGATCAGCTGAAGTGTCTCTGAACCTGTATTCTTTCCTTATCCATCAACCTTTTTTCAAAAAGATTTTTACTGTGAAACATGAAATTGCGGGGTCTTGGAACTGTAAAAGTGTGAAACCTTCGCGGAGGCGCGATGCGCCATATTCTGATCATATATTATACACGGGGTTTAACAATTACAGGCCAATGATCTGCTAAGAAGGGCTATTTAACACTAACATAATAAACCATTGTGTAATAACTTGCAGCGTTTTAACACAGAATGTATTTCAGCCTTGGCATCTCCAACCGAAAACGAAACGTTTATGTGTAACGAAAATGTGCTGCAACAACTTTTGATGATTTCTGCTTACAACCGAGTCGTTACTAGAGAAATGGTACGTTGTCATTTTTCATCCTCCGAAATTCGTTGACCATTTGTTCAAAAGCTCTCGATTTATCTAACCATATTATATCAACTACTGAAAACTACGTGGCCAACAAGCTGAGTTATGAGCATGGTTGCACACAGGTGATCATTCTCAATAATTGGTATTGTGAACATGGTTGCAACCGCTTGTTAATTTCTGATGGTTTCATTGAGCTGATGGTGAGTCGTTGCACTGGTGATAAATAAATGAAACAACGACATGGTAGTGATAAGATACACCGCAAAATCTGAGTCATTCTTATATACGGGTTTATATGAAGCGCATGAGCTAAAACACATTCTGTGTTTCAATAATTTCATTCGAAGTATGTAAATAGAGGTAACCGGGGGGCTAGGGTTTTTAAAACTCGATTTTGGGATTCTATGCATCTTAAAACGTAAATCAAAAAAGTGTTGTGAAGGGGGGGTTTAAAAACTTTTTTTCTTGGTCAATTAAAAAGATTCATTATTGAAAATAATGAACCAAAAATTTCTGCTCATTTTACCACGTAACGATTGAATTTACTTTCTTAGGTGTTTTTGCAATATCTATAAATAACGGCGGTGTTTCCGTAGGTGCATATCATTCTGTTCCATGAACATTGCTCTCAACTTTCGAAATCAATGTCATTTCGAACGGTGAAATGCGGACAGTGATGGACTGATTAAGGTAGAATGCAGTTTAACGTTATTCCAATTGATATCACACACGAAATTTTTCTAGAAGAGTTTTGGAAGTGACTGTGATGCTGTAACTATGGAAAACAATTTACAATAAATATGCTTCATTCAGCTAGTACCTAAGTTAATCGGTCCCTATTCAACACTCAAAATGGCGATGATTGAAGTCCAGCAGACTTTTTTGGCACATAATATATTATCATCAATAACTTGTGAATGGTTACTTTGAACGGTTTCATACGAGGGGGTATGTAATACGAGAAATGTAACCAGTTTTGAAACCTCCTTGAAATATACAGGTGACTGTGAATCATGGAGACCACTCAACACGAGTGAGGGGGCGGTTAACCATTACACCGCCTTGGCAACTGTATTAATTCCTTAGATTTACTAACTGGCTCGTCCTCAAGCAATATCGCATCTTGAGCCAAGAAGTAATAACGTTTTACTGCCTGCCGCCACCGTCCTTCCACTAGGGACTTTCCGCACTGTAAATTATCCTTTTCGAAGCTACAGACTCCTCTTTCACCTAATTGAGCTGGGTAATTACTTAGCTGCAATCAATCCCAAAGAAACACCTTCCCCAGCGTCCCCTCAAAGGGTGCACTCAATTCTGCTCAGTTTCATCGTCGTTACCTCACACCCTCAATTCAACCCCTTTCGTGTTATTGCCTCCACAAATTCAGTTCCTCTTTATTGTTTTTTCGATGGTCTGCAATGATTTAATCCAAGTTTCTCAAGTAATATACTTAGTACAATTGATTAGATAATGGATGGCTTTACTGTGTTATTTAATTCGAATAACACAAAATTTATGTTCTACAGAAAAAATAACGATCAAAATAATTTCTGTGTGGCCGTTATCACGCTCGTCCCGAATTTGATGAAATGTCTTTTGGTTAGACGTATTTAAAAAAGGAAGAGCGCCAAGTTGGATGGGCATTATAGCTTCCTTACTTATAGTAACATGGACTTATGGAATTCGTTGAAAGAACCAAATGTACGTAATCAGAAATTCATGGTTACGCATGCGCACACAATACTATTGATTCCAGGGCAGTGATATTCGTAGGAGACAATCTAGATGCTAACTCGCATAGTTCCTGAGAATTTCATCAAAATCGGACAACAACTTAGTAAAATTGTGGGCTTGCCTGAGAATCGGCACAGACACACTGACATTCAGGGGGACAAGGAACCAAAATTGACTAGCAAGCAGTAAAACGCAAAAGCAAGTGGAAATTTTGATTTCGTACGCCAAAATGTTTTTGGACTTCTTTCGTGAACACTAGGATTCCCAATCTTCGTTAGTGAGGAAGCAAAATAAATACAGTAGACTCTCTCTTAGTCGTTTAACCTTGGAACCAGAGCCTGACTGGCTGGCGTTTTGACTGCTTATTCCGATGTGTAGGCATTTTGCTAAGAAAAAATAACTACACATGAATTGAACTGTGAGCCTCTAGTTTGATCTCCACCCCTTGCGGGCCTGTTCCCACTGATCTAGAGTGAGTAAGCCTCTAGGTACGCCCCACCTCCATAACAAGATCCATGGTCCATGAGCCAAATGCACTCCCTCTATTACAAGGGACCTCTGCGCTTCAGAATCCACAACAATCAATGAGAATAACAACTGGCGCCAAAACTCCATCTGTAGGCACCTTTAACACAGGCTGGAAGGAGGAACCTGCTGATACAGCTCAGAGAGAGTAGTGAGGGAAGACAGTCGGAGCGAGCCAACCAGCTTCAAGATAGTTGTTCCAGCGTTTCTCTGAGAAAGTTATTGTCCCCAGTTATTTATCCCATGGTTGAAGTCCGGCAGTGAGTCCAAGTGTTTGGCGAGTCCGTGTCTTCTACCCCAAGCAACGTGTGACCGAGGAGTGATTCTTAGGACCCTAGTATTCATGGCAGCTCTGAGTCCGGCCTGGTCTCTTCCCCCCACATACATACTAAAAGCTGTAGACTGAAAATCCCTACTTACATCCCCCAAGAAACGCACTTTCTGCCTCCTGGAAACGAATCTACATGGTCATCAGTAAGTAATATTAAGTCTTTACACTAGCCGATGTGTGTAGGTTGAAACATTTGTTCTAGTAAACCCAAAAGTAGGGATAACTTCAAAAGTTACATTTCATTGCCAGAAACTAAATTATTTTATCTTGTTGAGTTTTTATTCAATATCAAAGGTATAGAGATTATATTCTTGATAAAAACGTCTAACCAATGCTTAAGGGCAAGTAGATGTTGGTCTAGCAGCGAATTTCATGACTTTTTATATTCACTAAAGTAACGAATGATCATGGACGCCTATGAGCAATGTGTTATCGATGAATCAGTGATTACACATTTCCATTACTTTGAAAGTGAGAAAGAAATTATTTGCCTAATCTGAATTATGCATTGTTGAGTTCTGTACGCAGAATCATTATATTTGTCAAAGCAACGATTTTCACTGTAAACTTACAGTGGGAAACATTTCCATTGCCATATGTATACATATATATCTTTTATTTGAACTTGAACATTCTGTATGCTAGAAACTTTTCCATAGATTTACGCCTATTTATACACACATATTACTTGTTCGTAATTCTCTTTAGCAACTATTTTCATTGCCGACAGCACACATACATTTCATTTCCAATTTGCTTTCCTCCGTAGAAACCACTTTCTCAAACAATCCATCTTAAGTCACAAATCTCATTTCACACACTCAAACCCCCCCAAAAGTAACGGCACTTAACCGGAACCTATTTCTAGTTTGATAGAGGTTGTCCGATAGGACCCCCCCCCCCTCCCAGGCAACCCCATATCCCCATTAGGGATAGGGGCCCCATTTCCCGCAACCCTTTCCAAACACATCGCTTATTTCATATACGTCCTTTCATATAAGTGTGGCCATTGGTGATAGTTTCCCAGTGATCAGTCTCTCAAACACAAATATAATTGCTCTGAACGTTTTCATCTTGGTGGAAACGTTTATCAGGGATCTTGAGATTGCTGGAAACTATCCCCTTTCCTATTATTTGAACCCCCTCAACAATTAGCTTAGTTCAATAATCCATTTCCTCTCTTGGTAACTTACCTAGACTGGTGGCAATGGTGACAAACCAAATCTCATTCATGATATCTTTTCATCAACCCCATCGTAGCGACAAATTTCCATAAATTACCCTTTGAGTCCCACTCTAAATAATCTGAATTTTTCCCTTCCCATTTTCTCACCAGCGGCATATGTAACATATAGGTACGGGTATATTAATAGAGTATACTGAGTATACAATTCCTAAACATGCATTTATTTATGTGTTTAAATAATAGTTTGTTTGGTCACGTCAATGCTTCACCTCGAGCATAACGTGTAGAAGGTAGTCGCACCCCTCCGGTCAGTCAGACACTTGCGTCTCCGTGGAGCTCACATAATAGGGATCCCCCACTCTTATTTACTGCCATCGAATAGCCATTCTTGATAGTATCGATTCAGCCTCCCAACACATCGATTTGCTCATTTTGAAATCAAGTGACCCGAGCGCCGAAATTGAAAAAATTCCAGTCAATCCCTTAGTAAAAATGCAGATTAGTTGGACATGTAGATCAGAATGAAGTGTATAGTTTGGTGGTCTGGATGCTTGCAAGCTCGCATCTCAAAAATACATAACATCAAGTAGTCAATCCCTTAGTAAACATGCAGATTAGTGGACTTGTTGGTCAGAATGAAGTATATAGTTGGGTAGTCTGGATGCTCGCAAGCTCGCATCTCAAAAATACATAACATCAAGTAGTCAATCCCTTAGTAAAAATGCAGATTAGTGGACATGTAGCTCAAAATGAAGTATATAGTTTGGTGGTCTGGATGCTCGCAAGCTTGCATCTCAAAAATACATAACATCAAGTAGTCAGCCCCTTAGTGAAAATGCAAATTAGTTGGACATGCAGGTCAGAATGACGTTTCAGAAGTATATTTCGGGAGTTCTACGAGCATTAAAAAAATGATCCATGCAGCAGGATTTGAACTCACGAATTTCGACTAATGAGACCGTTATCCTATCCATTGAGCTACGCAAGAATCAAGAATCAAGAATCAAGAAATGTTTATTTAACATGAATTTATGTACAAGGATATACAGCATAATGATGATGAATTACAATACCGGCCTGACGGCCTTATTTGCTGGTTAAACATGAGGTTGGTGTATGTAGTGTCTTGTGTAGGTAATTATTTTTGCAGAGAATGTGATAGAATAAGAGAAAATTTACTAATTCAAAAACTCTTTACATGATGTTTTGACTTAATGCTAATATTAGAAGGCTACTATATACAAATTATTTACAGTTATTTACATTTTATATACAATAATATTTACAGGGAAGTGGGCTCAGACCCAATGTCGGGATGGTTAATTGATGAGGTACCAGGACCCCAGCGCGGTTTGGTTCCTATTTTTATGTTTTTTAACAGTGGGTTGGGGTGATTTTTTAGCTTGTCTGTGAATTTGTTCTTTAGTTTATTTATGAATGTATCTAGTTTGTCTATGGCATATGTTTTGTGGAAGCTTTCGATTTTTACTCGGCGGGAGGTGTGAGTTGCTAAGCGGATACATTTATTTTGTGTAATTTGGAGTTTGGAAAGGGAAGATATGCATATCGGAGATGCATAGGTCATTGTTGAGCGGATTAATGTTTTGTATAATAGAAGCTTTATTTCTGTCGAGAGGGCATTTGTCTTAAAAAGATGGAAGTATCTTCCGAATTTCCTGCGTGCAGTTTGGTTTGTACGTTTTATGTGTTCGTTCCATGTTAGTCTTTTGTCCATGTGTAGGCCAAGGTATTTAACGGAGTTGGAGAACTGTATTAGGTTGGAGCGAATTTTGATCTGTGTGGGGAGATTTCTTTTGCTGCTGAAAATTATACCCTCTGTCTTAGCTGCATTAACTTTAATTTTCCATTTTTCCAGTCGGGAGATAATCAGGTGGGCAGCATTCTGTAGTCTATTACACGCCTTTGTTGGGGAATGGCTTGATGAGTACAAGGCTAGATCGTCAGCGAACCCAGCTATCGACACGTTTGGGGGCAGATCATCAAATACGTGGGCAATGTATATATTGAATAAGAGGGGGGAAAGAACGGAACCCTGGGGAACACCGGCTGGAATGGTGATCTGCGTAGAAGAGCTGTTGTTTAATTTTACAAAAAACGTTCTATTAGTTAAGTAGGAGAGGAGGAGTTTACAGAATCCGGCTGGTAGGTTATAATGAATTAACTTATGGATAAGACCTTCAACCCAGACTGAGTCGAAGGCTTTTTCACTATCCAGGAGAAGGAGTGCTGTAGACTTTTTGTGTATCATATTTTGCCGTATATGGTCAACTACTCTAGCTAGTTGATGGGTTGTGGCATGTGAGTTTTTGAATCCCATTTGGGTGTCAGGGATGACATGCAAACGCTCAACCTCTCTCTGTAGGCGGCGAATTATGATTTTTTCCAATATTTTGGAAAGGGTGGGGAGGAGGCTAATTGGCCGATAGCTGGCGGGTTCAGACGGTTTTTTATTTGGTTTCAGTATGGGAATGACAGCGGCTGATTTCCAAGAAGTTGGAAAGTAATCACAACGAAGGCAGGCGTTTATTAGGTTGGTTAATAGTACTATGGCTTTTTTTGGTAGGTTTTTAAGTGAAATGTTTTGGATTTTATCGTGTCCAGGAGCTTTATTATTTTTTAATTTTACCGCTCCGTAGGAAATGCTTTTGAGGGAGGATCCCTATATGTGAGCTCCACGGAGACGAAAGTGTCAGAGACGGCACACAACAAATTATTGAAGCAGGTGAATGAACTTGACGAGTGAATTTGTTTGTTTCCTTGGACACTTCCTTCTTTTTGTTCTTATCTAAAAGACATTTTATTCTTATAGGAATATAGTTTGGAAACGTTGTACCTCCTTATTAATAAATTGTCGTACTTGACCACGTCCCTTGCGGGAACAACTAGTGCCAGAACACGGGAAAACATAAATGATGATGAGTGCCGATTCGGAATACGAATTCGCCAATTCAAGAGTCATAGTTGAGGTTAATCATTGCCGCCCAACAACAAGAATCTGTCAGTGCCCATGTTGCCAAAATTTCTGAGAATATTCCGATTAGAGATCATCCTATCCATTAGAAAATTTATAAAACTGAAAGTACACGAGATACACAACACGATATATTGAAATCATCTAATTCTGAAATTGTTAAACAAAGTTAACATAAATATTATTTTCAAAGTCCGAATTAATGCTAAGTTACGATTTTCGGGTTTTGAGCCGAAATCATGCACTGCAGAACATGTAGCGCAGATGCTGTCAAGTGATTATCACACTAATTTATATTGTTATTCTAGAGTTAATACATACACAAACTGATAGTGATAAAGACCGGGATAAAGACTTGACACGAGACCGGCTGGTCGAGGCTATGTACTCAATGTCACACATTCAAAGAGTCTCAAAGGGTCCCTTTGAGACTCATGTATGTCCAACAATTAAAAAAAAAAATCCATGCTGATCCAGATTCTTCTAAGCCCTCAATGGAACCCTCTATTAGCGATTCCATCAAACAAGAGATCAAGCTACATACCACTTTAATGGGTATTTTTCGGAGATGTGATGTTGTATCCAGAGCTTCTTTTAGGCATTGAGGAAGCTGCGCATTTCCGACTCATACCTGGCGCAAAAAAGTTAACTAAACTTTGTAAGACGCTCTCTGGTGACGCATTATGATTACTAAAAGGTTTAGGAACGTTTAGAAAACAGTTTCTCCACAATAAACCATACATTTCTTCTCCATTCAGCACAGTTGAAGTTTAATTGACTATACCGTTAAAAAGAGTATTAAATGAAGCAGTTGTTGTGATTTTTGACAGTCTCAATGATAATTTCTGTGGGAGTGGGTAGTTTTTAAACATTAAAATATTAAAAATATTAAAATAGCGAGTTACAAAAGGAAAATTAACGTTGATTCCGAAAATGTGGCCAACATGTGAGAAATGTTAAGCTAAAGAAGAGAAATATGGGTTTTTATGTTTAAAAAAAGCTCTTCTCGAGAAAAAAACCCTTCAAAGAATCATATCGTGAAAACGGATTCAGATAGAAAAATGTGGTTGCCGGCGTTTTGCTCCATTTTCGGTCTACCATCAAAAAAAAAAAAAAAAAAAAAAGTTTTTTTACAACAAGAGCGGGACTGTAAATGAATATTATATTAACATAAATCATGTAAATTTATATTTATATGGATATAACTAACATTTATTTAAATATATGTAAATTTATATTTATATGCATATTTGTAAATTTATATTTATAGGAATTTATGTAAACTTATCTTTATGTGAAAGTAAATATCAATTTAGATTTTCGCAACTTGCAATTGGAAAAAGAATGAAATCACAATCAAACGGGAAAAGCAGAGTATGTATACGAGTTGATTAGAAATAGTGCAAAGGTAGTCAGTTAATCAAACAGCAACAGTGTACCTAGGGTAGAAGTATAATTAGGTACAAATTTCTACGTACAAGTGACAGAAGTTATCATAAACTCGATTCCTCGACTAGGTAATTAAATTGTACATAATTATATTGTGAATTATATGATTTAGAGGTATTATTTATGTGTATTTCGTGTTCTGTTCTGAAGGTATATCTAATACCGAAATTAAGTATGTTTGTTTGTGTAGTTATTTGTATAGTTATGAGTCGTTCACCCATCAGAATATTTCACTATAAATGAGAGTTTGAATTTTCCCAACTTGAATTCCACCCCTCTATCCTCGTTATTTGTTGGTTCCAACTTCCATATCTCCACGATATAATTATAATATATCTCCTTTATTAAAATAAATAAATTCTTTATCAGTTATACAGTAAAATAAAATATTTTTTCGAAATAATTTAAGTATTCAGTAATTTTAATACCAACGTAAATGTTATAACTCCGGTTTATTCGGTATCAGTTAAATGAAGAAATCGTCAATTTTCGTTACATTTGAAATTATTCACTACCTCGGGCGTTCATTGACTCATCCGACCTTTGTGATTCAGCCTAATCAAATCAGCGTTTAATATTTCACAAACACCAATAGGGACCAATTACATTGTGACGTTTAATAATTACAAAAAAGTGTCATCGTGGTTTATGGTTGATATGCAGGTACCTACTAAAAGCTCTCGAGAAAATATCAGAAAAGCTCGTTGCTGCTAAGGGCTCGGGCTTCGGTCGATACAGATTAGAGCGAAACACAGCCTCGCCTAACCCCCTCCCCTCAACACTCTTTCCTTTAATCACTCCGAACCTCCATTCCTCATCCCTTTTCTTCTTACTTGCTCCATATTCTCATGCTGGACATCTCAGCGTATGGCCATTGGGTATCGGTTTCCATGTTTCTTCACCTCGAGTAATAGTTCGACCGTCAGGCTATCCGATTCAACCTGCTGGTCAACATCTGGCGATCCTCTATACTTTAAGGACTAGTGAGTCACTATTGATCGCATATTAGCAATTTGATTTCGCGTTATTATGCCATAAAACAGAGGCACCTGAAATATAATGAATTTTAATAGGTTTAATCAAAAACGACTCATATACGAGTATATTGAAGGAAGGTTTGAACCAAAATGTGAATATTGTGTTGAGCATGGATATTACATTGGTTGGAGGTACCAAATAATTAATTAGTACATTCAGCATCATAATACTCTTTTCATCAGCCGCATCAATTATTCACTGGCGCTAAAATCGTGAAAATATTGCTTATTACAGTGTTCTGCTTGCAGACAAAACGTACACTATTGTTGACATAGGAAAAACACGTATCAATTTAGTGCTGAAACAGGCATGAGGAATATATGATGAGCTTTCCTTGATTTACCTAATAATTACTCATTGATGTGTAAGTAATTGAGCTATCCACTCCACGAGTACCTTCAGTAGTCATGACAAGGCGAGTATTATATTACCTATAGCGTTTTCTGTTCTGTTTTGGTTTATTGAAATAAGTATTTGTATTCTAGAACAAAAAACAACCCCGCCACACCCCCCCTCCCCTCTCCCTCTCAAAATATGTTGGTCTAACTTTCTAGAAACGAAGATTCTAAAAATGATTTCAAAAAACTTCACCCATTCGCCGTCCGTTTAACGAGGTTAATTTAGGGAACCAACTTGTCAAAACGTTAAAACAGTTTCAGGCATCAAATAGTCTGGAGAGGACTACCTATGTGGTTTTAGCAACCAGATACATCCGGCTAACTAAAAAATTGCAAAGAGAAAACTCAATCAAATGAAACTCGGCCCTTCGGCTAAAATGCTAAAACATGGAACATGCTTTCATCCCGCTAATTCGTAAATGTAAATAAATTTAAAACTACGACATAAATGTTTTACACATCGAAATCAGAAAAGATTACCTAGGTAGGTAATTTTCTGTTATAGTAAGCGTCTACAATTACTATAACCAAGATTAACTTCTCAACCAAGTAACAACAAAACAAGCGGCATTATTTACTATATCCATTTATGACATAAATAAATATAAAACTACGACACGAATAGAAGAACGAGACGAAAGAAATGCGTGATAAATCGAGAGTTTTCTAACGAGTGGAGAACAATTTTTGACCGGTGAAAACTGAAGAAGTTTCATTTACCCAGCAACGGCTTGGTTGTACGTGAAAATCAAAAGAAAAAATTTCGTGACACATCCGCATAACGTTTTTTGCTAGGTAGTCTCCAAGGCTAAAGAATGCTTTGTGACGAATCCGCGTAACGTTTTTCCCGATTTAGTCCAAGGCTAAAGCATGTTCCATGCTAAAAGCAGGCCATATGTGTTCAATTTAGAAGTCCTTTACACAATGTGCCGAAATTGGTGACCATGTAGATGTGGAGATTATTGTGGTGATAGTAAATTGACCTTTCTGGATAAATTACCGTCCTCCATACATTTCGCTTCCGAATCTACTTATAGGGAGCGGAGGCAATGTTTCCACTTTTAGGATATAAAAAATTTTTTGACAATTTCGAACAACTTTCGTTCCGTGTCTCTCATCTGTCTGTCTGTCTTTGTGTGTGTGTGAGTCCATGACTCCGCTAATTTTTGTAACTAGCTTAAATTACCAGGTAACGTGCGAGTCATGATGTATATGGTGCTCTTTCAATTTCATTTACCCCAAGTCAATATCTTAAACAGAGCATACGCAAACGTAAATTACGACTAGAATAATTTTCTCGTTTCTTAAATGACCAATCTGTGAAATTCGGAGGATATTTGGGGGAAGGCATATTTGTTCGAACGTAAAATCCTTGTAACGATCATCCGATTTTCATGATTTTTCCAGGTAATATGTGGGTTAGGCTGGAGATGATTCCCTTTCAGTTTCATTGTTTTTAAATCTATACGTCACCATGCGTATGCGCAAATAAAAATTACACCAGGCATCATTCCCATGTTTTCTAATTGGCCGATTTTGACGTTTAAGTTCCATCTTGATTTACCGTTTCTCCCAACCATTGGAACTCGTTATGAAACTCAAAACTATTTTAAGATTATGCAAATCTACACTTTCATGTCACAAATACGAGAAAGCTATGTGCCAAACCCAACTTGTTTTATATGAACCAGGATCTTTTCATTTAAAAATTTTTTTCCTTATATTGCATAAAAATTATGAAAGATATATTGCAAGAGATTCTGATGACTGAAGAACGCATAACTAAACCACATATTTTTACAAGAAGATATACCACAACATAATGTACAACGTTTATATAACTATTAAACGTCTTCTGAACATTCTCTAGAAAGGTTTTCGATTTGTGTAAACCACAAACGTCTAAGAGGTGTTATTTTCTTCTTATTTTCCTCTGCTCCCAAAAATCGCAAAGCTTTACACGCTAAATATACAACTATTATAAATTTATTATAACTCCTAAAAAATAAATCAAATACTACAATAGAATACATCTGAAACTGTTTGTATCAGTTGTAATAATAAATACACCGAACTCCTCTAACAACTTTTCAATGAGCACTTGGTAACTTCATGGCCAGCTTAATCCCTCCAAATTGGCTACCGGATCAACCTATAGTGCTCTGCTTCCGAATTTGGGCACTCCATTATAAGACGACGATCCCAAACCGAGCATATTTCTATAGCTCTGTTTTGCACGTAACCAGTCAGCTCTTGCACCATTTTTAAAGAAAAACTCAGATTAGCCCCCAATCGGGAGCTGACAGGAAACATCTTCAGGTGTGGGAGCCAGTAGAGCACGACATAGATACATTCCCATTGCTCCATAGTGCGGTGAATCCCAGCACTTACATGCAAAATGGGCACCTTGAAAAACGACTGTCTGTTCATTTTCAGCCTCGGAATTGTGAGCTCTAATTCGTGTCAATACGAGAGTCTGTAATGAACTTAGGCGCCCCGTGGTGCTATGGGGGCCTAAATCCACACTCATAGATAGAGAGGGGTGTGACAGTACCATAAGAGATACAACTCGTACTAATAGCATATAAGCTACGTTCGGAGAAGATAGGTTTTCCAGTTCTAGGATCACTCATCCATCGCCAAACGCGGGCTTTCGAAAACACGGGAAGAAGCGCCCAACGCCCGTTGGGAAACAACGGAGCGACGGCAGCGCATTCCCTTGGATCTCGCGGGAACTGTCACACTCCCCCCCTTAAAAAACATACATGATTGAAGAGCAAGTATGTAAACTAGGTGGAATAGTTTACAGGTTGAGCTGATGCTCACTAATAAATAGCTGCATCGGCGATTGAAGATAAAAAGGTGAAATTAAAACAGGATGGATTGTCAATGAATCTTCATATGAAGTATTCATTAGGTAGTTAACCCCCAATCAAAGATTGGAACAATCGGGAATAATATAACTTGCTCAACCAGGAGACTTACAGTAAAGAGCTGCCCACTTTGGGGACTTACGAAAATGGGAACTATGCTCTGGGGAATTAACTTGCTCAACTTTGGAGACTTACAGTGGAAGGTGCTCACTTTGGGGACTTATGAAATAGGGAAAGATGCCCTGGGTTTGGGAACAACGCCCTTGGAAGAAATTAAGCATGAAAAATAGAAATAATATGAGGGGATAAATTGATAAATTAATAATCAAGAACCAATGAAAGTATTTATGTATCCAAGGGAGTATAATGAGTATTCCTTCTGGGAACCCGGACCATGTTTCTTATGAAACATTAACGCCCCAAAAATAGTGGATTGGATTACTAGGCGTCAGCCGTGCATAATCCAAACCACGCTCTGCTACCATGTAATGAACAGATAGAGAGGGGTGTGACAGTACCATAAGAGATACAACTCGTACTAATAGCATATAAGCTCCGTTCGGAGAAGATAGGGTGAATGACTCACCGATTCACAGGTACCACTTCTCGGCTCTCCAACCACTCAACTGCTTTTAAGCTCAAGTAATCAGCTCAGCTTGGTTATTAGAGCATCAATCTAAATGCCCGATTAGATCAAAGTGAGAGATATCAGGTATGTATAACGAGTCGACAAGAGGCTTTCACTATAGAGCGTCCCCTAAGTCAGTAAATCGGAGAAAAAATCCGTCCATCCAAACAGACGTTCCACCTACGTTTTTTCCAAAACTACAGAACAATAATTTACACGCAGATTATTATGCGGGGGGGGGGGGGGGGTGTCTTGGCTCGATATTATGTCTGTTACATCAGTTATAAAAAGTGGGCTAGGAAACAAAAGGCTTGACTATGAAGTAAAAGTGCGTTAATATGCCAGGTATGACATCACCTGTCTATATTTTGTGATGTTCCGTTTTGACCCCTAGCCACATTCAAAATCACATCCTGATCCTGGTGGTGAAGCCACCTATAGCGATTTATCTGGTCATCAATG
Source organism: Adelphocoris suturalis (assembly GCA_030762985.1). Classification (NCBI taxonomy): domain Eukaryota; kingdom Metazoa; phylum Arthropoda; class Insecta; order Hemiptera; family Miridae; genus Adelphocoris; species Adelphocoris suturalis. Next base: position 96,272,791 of record CM061042.1, read on the forward strand.
GCAAACGGCATTGTAATAGTGCACTACCGGGATCGTAATATTAACAGGATCCAGTATAACAATGGTGCCGGTAATAGTGTACTTTAATGGTGTCACGAATTGCAGAGGGGAAAGGGTCATACATGAAGTCCTTTAGGCGAATTTCCTCCTCCCATTGACATATTCACGGGAGTGCAGAGTAATTTGGTGGACCCATTGACAGGGTCCCACCTACGCGCTGTCATGCATAAACCGTTTAGCGCGCTGACCTGAGGTGATGCCCTTGCAAGACTCCAAAACAGCTCCTATGGGGACTGCTTTCTACATACATTGGTGTAGATTGTTTGGCATATCCGCTAAAATCGGTTCTGACCATGGTAAGCCTATCAGATGTCAATTTCGGTACAATAATGAAACGCCTTTGGATAGTAAAAATAATTACCAAGACACTTTGTAGTATTCGAACCGGACCAGCTGCTGGCTATTTCTGATTTATTAGACAGAATGCTTAAGCTTTAATTACGTTGACAAGCGCTTAGGCTTGAAGGTTAAGAGTCCACTAATAAGTTGTACAAACATAAAAAGTTCAACTGTAGGTATTCATAAACCTTGATATCGGATTATCGATATATATATATATATACATATATATATATATATATATATATATATATATATATATATATATATATACGTATGCAGGGTGTCTCACGCTATATCCAGAAAACTTCACCCATGTATTAAGAAACTAATTTCCGATCAAAATTTTCTTTCAGAGATTTTTTTCAACGCTTTGTTTTCAAGTTATTCAATTTTTAAGAATATTTTCGGCCTTAAATTACTAAAAGGGCCATAACTACCTTGATTTTAGAGTAAACTAAAAATTGAGGATGCCGTTGGAAAAAGCGTTAAATTTCTTTATGGAAAGGCTGCCTAAGGGGCTAGATTTCGTAGGTAACAGTCAGGAATCCACGCCGAAGTCAAAAGATTTTCGAAAATGAAAAACACCGTTTTTTAACCCGCTAGACGGCATAGATAATCCCACGAAATTCTCGTGCAAACTGTCACCTTTTGAAACGTTTAGTCAATTTTACTTTGACTCTGTTGATCGGGGAAGAAAAACGGACGGTAGACCTACGATTCTACAGATAATTTATTAATGAATAATGTTACGCATTAGTTCATTATTGTTACTAAGCAATATTACCTGATAACTTAGCGTAATAAATCAACTTTCTTTGACACTACTCAGGCTTAGGGTTCATGAGATGTTGTGATAAAAAGAGAGCATTCCAAAAAGTGGCGAACGATTGTCATGCTATGAAAACTAAAAAAGTTACTCTTCCCTAGTAACGCATTGGCGGTACGTGAAAATCAATTGAAAATCAATATGTTTCCCTATAACGTGACGGTCGGAAAAAAATGGAAACGTCCTATTAATCATCACTAAATAATAAAACATGCTTATATTGAAAAACATGTTTTTTTCCTATGAAATCGAGGGTTTTTGTGATGAATTACCCTCTAAGAAGGTACGAGTCTGAGACTGTTTCTACCTATTTTTTCATGCTGAATCAAATGGTCTTACTCGCAGATCTCGCTAACTCTGTTATAATAGAGTTTTACACTTTAATTACCGAGTTTTTAGTTCATTGTTATGCTCGATTTTATGTATATTTTCAAGGAAAACTAGTTAGTTGGTTAGTAGTTGGAAGTAGGTAGTTTATAACTAAGTTATAACGGAGTTGGAGCGATCTGGGAGTGTGACCATTCGATTCAGCTTGAAAAAATTATGTAGAAACGGGTCCTAACTCGTACTCTCTTGGGGGCAAAAGTAGAATTGCATAGACCGTTGAAAAGCTGACAGTTTGTAGAAGTAAAGATTTTACCGTAGAAGGCCCGAGAATTCCGTGATTATTTATGCCGTCGAGCGGGTTGAAAAAAACTTAGCTTTTCTTTTTTGAAAATTATTTGACTTCGGGGTGGATTCCAGACTATGTTACCTGCATAATCTAGCACGTTAGGCAACCTATCCGGAAGGAAATTTAACGCTCTTTCCAACGGCATCCCCTTTTTTCGCTCACTCTGAAATCAAGTGAGTTATGGCCAGTTTAGAAACTTGAAATTGAAAACACGAAAACATTATTACACAAAGGTGTATTATTTATGTATTAGATAGCTCTTTAATTGGACGATGTCTATTGTTCATTATCTAAATAAATCCACAAAGGCATAGCCTTTGAAGAGAAATTAAATTAAAAACACCTAAATTTTACTAGTCTTTTGAACTTGACACGAGCTGACTCACCAACTGAAAATTAATGATATAAAATAAATCACATACCTACGCTTCACAGCTCCAGTTATTGGTGACAGAAGTTATAATAATCTGAATTCCTTTGGAATTATATCAGCTAATAAGATCATCATTTTTTATTAAGTCATATTTACTGTGTTTCACCTGCTGCGATTCATCCTATGTTGGTTTTTTCCCTGTTGAAGTTCTGGCCCTTAGGGAGTAGAGCAAACCTATGAAGTTGCAGCAACCTGGGTTGTGTCTTTCGATTCTTTGGGATAATATCTATGAACTATTATTAAACTCCGTATATAGTAAACCTGTATTAGATAGCCCTTTACCGCAGAACACATGTCCAAAACAAATTATCTACCAAACTGAGTCTACGGTGCAATATCAAAATATAGCTCGACGATGTCACCTACCAAAAGAAAAATCTACACTACATGCAGATAAATCGGTACATGGATATGCCTTATTTTTTCCCTTGTCAAATATGTGTTTTGTTTCTCAAGTTAAAAATGTCTCAATTAAATTAGCTAAGTCAGCTGATCAGAGAAGATCCAATCAATTCAATCGTCTCTTAGTGTCCCAGAGAGTCTACATATCTAATTTCACTTCCCAGGATGAACAGGAGAATATATGTACCTTACTGAGCTGATTAGGAATAAACCCAGTCATTTCAATCGTCTCTTAGTGTCCCAGAGAGTCTCCCAATCAAATCTCAACCTCTTAAGACAAACATGAGACAATTCAGCTCACTCATCTGAGTAAGAACGATCAAATCTTTTCAATTGATTCCTCATGTCCTAGGGAGTTTCTTTATCAAATATGAGAAAACCCTGTTTTCAGACCATTTTAGGATCATAGCCTAAAATACTAGTTTGGGGTCGGTTTCTACATATTTGTTTACGCTGAATCGAATGGTAACACTAGAAGATCTCTCTAACTCCGGTACAAGCGAGTTTTATATAAAATAAACATAAAACAAATAAATACATAAAATAAATAAATAAATAAAAATTAATAAATAAATAAATAAAAAACATAAATTTGTGCGTAATAAATAGAATAAAAATTACTTTGTTAAAGTGTAAAACTCGGTTGTAACGGAGATGATGAGTGTTACCATTCGATTCAGCGTCAAAAAATACGTAGAAACCGACTTCAAACTAGTATTTTCTTAGAGGGTCATTTTTCACGAAAACCCTCGATTTCATAGGAAAAAAAACCTCGTTTTTCAGCAAACAAAACTACTTTTATCTCCCAATTAACAAATAACATAAAAATTGACGACACTTGGCTTACAGCATGAAAATTTTTATCAAGGACTTTTTCCGAGACCAACTTCAAAGAAAATTCCGAATTTTTCGGAATTTTACAAAATTTGCAAATAGGCAAAATTGGCAATAACCCATAAAATCTAAAAACTTATAATAACTGAATCATCAGGTGCCAGGCTTCACACAACATTCCTTACTTGTATTCATCTTACATGGGTGCTATCATGATGGATCACTTCTTAGAAGGATGGGGTTGTTATTCTACTCTTTGATTTTCAAGTATAGGACTCCATTAGTCCAGACATTTTTCTTCAGGTGGCTGTCAGTAAGAGACCAATGAACACCGATTGTATAACTTCCTGTATTCACTTTCCGGGTGAGTAGGAAAGTGATAAAAATCTTCTAACCATCCCTAAAAATTGCAAGGAACTCCATGTTTTAGCAGACTATTAAACATGAATAGAGTAAATTCAACATTGAAAACTCTTGTTCGCCTGATGTGATGATGTTCGAATCAATTTGGAGAGCCAGCTCAAGTAAGTGGTTACTAATTTCTGAGCGCCCCAATGGGTAATGTAAGAAACTCGTGCGATCTTCATAAAAAAATGTCTCCAACTCCCACAATAGATGAGTATAGCTGGACCTTATCTAAACATACATCTATACTACATAATATATAATGCATTATACATAATGTATAAATTAAATGCTGCTGGTGGCCATGCCAATTTCTCCGTGAAGTATTGACTTGAACTTTTTTATCTACACAACTTGCACTGCCTTGATTTGATTCATCATGCTTGAAAGCTTTTTTAAGAGTCAGCGAAAGCAATATAGTTAACACAGGTAAATGGTTATATAATAAATCCCCAACCCCGAAATTGGAATTTATTTATGTCGTACCGTAAGGTCGCAATCGTGTAAACGAGTTATATACATAGAAACCTGCATACATTTTCATGAAACGTATAGATATGGGTTCAGGTTGAACAACATATCCATGCTAAAATGAGTTTCAAAAATCGATTTTCAGGGTACTTGCATGACTTTGTCTTCCCCCTTCGGGTTAAGTTAGGGAAGAGAAAAAAGTTAATTCAGATTTTTTTACGACTTCACTCTTCGTAAATGGGACAAAACACTGACAAGATAAAAGAATAGTTCTTAATTTGCATCATTTAGTAGCCATATTGAAGGAAAAACCTAAAAAGGGCTAAAAAGGTGATAAAAAATTACATTTTTACAATTATTATATTTTTGCTAATTACCACCCTCAGATCATTTTTCCAGATTTGAAGGGTATGGGATATCATTTACCTCCAGGAGAGGAGTAACTCCTGTGAATTTCGTCAAAATCCCACGAGCCGTTGTGGAGGAAAGGCGAAGAAGGAGGTTAAAGCGACGTTTTTTCAAATAACTATTCATATTTTTTGAACCACCTAAAAATGATCATTTTAAGCTGATTTTTCCACATTAGCTAGCTTCTGGGTGTAAAAACCTAACCACGAAAGTGGAATTTGTTTGTGTCATACCGTAAGGTCGCAATCGTGTACACATACACACACACAAACACATTTTCATGAAACATATGGATATGGGTTCAGGTTGAACAATATAACCATCCTAGCACTGTCATTGTATGGCACACCTATTAGATGTATCACATTTTATTAGCTAAGCACTACATAGGTGTACTTGAAAATGAGCAATTAACCAACAAAATCACGTGCAGCAGTCTTTACAAGAAGGAACCGAACGAACCATGCTTTCCTTACAAGTGGAAGGGTATTATAAAAGCGTATTTACGTGGTTGAAAATGGATCAAAAATATCATGCCTAAATTACTTTTAAAAATTTTGATGTAAACTTAGTAAAGTAAGCGGAAATCATCAGAAATGCTTGCATACGAGTCTGCAACACATTGGGACATTTTCATGTGTGTTTTCTTATTATTTCCTTATCATTAGGGAAAAAACTGGATTCTAGAGCCACTCAGCTGATCTGTAATCGGTCAGTTGTGTTCAGAAGTCCCTCAAGGGGCTACATACCAAATCTCAGATTCGTGGGATCATTAGGGAAAAAACTGGATTCTAGAGCCACTCAGCTGATCTGTAATCGGTCAGTTGTGTTCAGAAGTCCCTCAAGGGGCTACATACCAAATCTCAGATTCGTGGGATCATTAGGGAAAAAACTGGATTCTAGAGCCACTCAGCTGATCTGGGATCGGTCAGTTGCGTTCAGAAGTCCCTCAAGGGGCTACATACCAAATCTCAGAATCGTGGGATCATTAGGGAAAAAACTGGATTCAAGAGCCACTCAGCTGATGTGGGATCGGTCAGTTGTGTTCAGAAGTCCCTCAAGGGGCTACATACCAAATCTCAGAATCGTGGGATCATTAGGGAAAAAACTGGTTTCTAGAGCCACTCAGCTGATCTGGGATCGGTCAGTTGTGTTCAGAAGTCCCTCAAGGGGCTACATACCAAATCTCAGAATCGTGGGATCATTAGGGAAAAAACTGGATTCTAGAGCCACTCAGCTGATCTTGGATCGGTCAGTTGTGTTCAGAAGTCCCTCAAGGGGCTACATCAAGGGCCCACATACCAAATCTCAGAATCGTGGGATCAGTAGGTAAAAACGTCATTTCTGATGGTCATAATCATCGTTGTGGCCACTTGGGACAATTTTCGTGAGCAATTTTCGTGAGCAATTTTCGTGAGCAATTATTTTCCGTGACGTTTTTTTAGTTTATGTGCCAAAGCAAAGACATGAAAAATCAATCCGGAATTTCTGGCATGGTAATTGGAATTTTTTTTTAATTTTTGAAGTTACATCCATAAACAATCAATTGGTTTCAAGCAAGGAATGCAACAAAGGGTACAACATCGCGTAAGACCCTTGAAAACCGAAATCAAGACAATAGTAGACAAAACATTCTACCAACTACCTCTACCAACATGATACCAGAATTGCAACATTCCTATGCATCAGTAGTTCGACATCAACACTCCTCCGTAAATTATTAGCTTCTTGAGAAGATTGATCAACTCACAACCGTTATCACACCGCTAATTCTAATGATGACCCAAATAATTCCCACTCTATTGAACACAAAATGAAAAACCTTGTACTTTTGGCTATGATGTTGAACGAAACACACATATATCTACAAGAGTTAACATAAATTACTCTAAGTTAAACCATAATTTTGATGTAAACTTAGTAAAGTAAGCGGAAATCATCAGAAATGCTTGCATACGAGTCTGCAACACATTGGGACATTTTCATGTGTGTTTTCTTATTATTTCCTTATCATTAGGGAAAAAAGTGGATTCTAGAGCCACTCAGCTGATCTGTAATCGGTCAGTTGTGTTCAGAAGTCCCTCAAGGGGCTACATACCAAATCTCAGATTCGTGGGATCATTAGGGAAAAAACTGGATTCTAGAGCCACTCAGCTGATCTGTAATCGGTCAGTTGTGTTCAGAAGTCCCTCAAGGGGCTACATACCAAATCTCAGATTCGTGGGATCATTAGGGAAAAAACTGGATTCTAGAGCCACTCAGCTGATCTGGGATCGGTCAGTTGCGTTCAGAAGTCCCTCAAGGGGCTACATACCAAATCTCAGAATCGTGGGATCATTAGGGAAAAAACTGGATTCAAGAGCCACTCAGCTGATGTGGGATCGGTCAGTTGTGTTCAGAAGTCCCTCAAGGGGCTACATACCAAATCTCAGAATCGTGGGATCATTAGGGAAAAAACTGGTTTCTAGAGCCACTCAGCTGATCTGGGATCGGTCAGTTGTGTTCAGAAGTCCCTCAAGGGCCCACATACCAAATCTCAGAATCGTGGGATCATTAGGGAAAAAACTGGATTCTAGAGCCACTCAGCTGATCTTGGATCGGTCAGTTGTGTTCAGAAGTCCCTCAAGGGGCTACATACCAAATCTCAGAATCGTGGGATCATTAGGTAAAAACGTCATTTCTGATGGTCATAATCATCGTTGTGGCCACTTGGGACAATTTTCGTGAGCAATTTTCGTGAGCAATTTTCGTGAGCAAGTATTTTCCGTGACGTTTTTTTAGTTTATGTGCCAAAGCAAAGACATGAAAATGTCAATAACGAATCAACGAAAATATTCCGGGTGAGCACATGGAACTGTAGAGGCATAGGTAATAAATACCATGAACTTGTTTTATTCTTACGATCTTATGAAATTGATGTTTTGCTGTTAACAGAAACCAAATTGGCACCGTACAAAAATCTATATATTGATGGCTATAAGGTTTATAGATCTGATCATCCCAGTGGTAGCAGTAAAGGTGGATCAGCAGTGATCGTCAAGAACTCCATTCCTCACGACGAACATCCTCCTATCTGTGAACCCAATTTTCAAGTAGCTCAAATCAACCTGAGACATCCGCAGTTGTCCGCATTCAGAATAGGTTCGTTCTACTCAGCACCAGAAAATCGTGTTGTTATGAGTGATTTCCTGGGGATTATACACGAACTGCAAACACGATTCTTGCTCGGTGGTGACTTTAATTGCAAACATCCCTGTTGGGGCTCGAATACCAGCAATCCTAGGGGTGTGATTCTGCGGGAAGCTATAATTAGATACTCTCTGGAAATCATTGCGCCGTCTGAACCCACATTCTATTCTTCTGATAGACACATGCCAGATATTTTAGACTTTTTTCTAGGAAAACAGTCGTCAAACTACATTAAAAGCTCATGGGTCGCACACGAGATGAGTTCCAATCACTTACCTTTCATACTCGACATGGAAATGGACTCATCGAACTTTTTTCGCAAACCCGGACTAATCAATCATCCATTCGATTGGAAAACTTACCAAGATGTGGTCAATGAGATGATTAGTTTAAATATGCCACTTACAACCCCCAAGGATATTGATATTGTTATATCCCAAATTACCAATGTGATTCACATTGCTACAGGGAAAGCATCCATGCAACCTCGAGCCAAGAACCCGAGACATGTAATAACGGCCTCTCCAGTGGTTTTAAACCTTCTACATGCGAAAAATGCTGCAAGGAGGCGGTGGCAAATCACCCAGTATCCTTCTGACAAAACAAGATTCAACCAGCTGACCCAAGAACTGAAGGCAACCTTGAAGGAAGAACAGGACAGAGCAGAACAAACAAAACTACTAGCCCTCAATACTAAAGACTGCTCGCTTTGGAGAAAAACGAAGATCATGATTAGCGACCGAACAAGCATTCCACCTCTGAAAATAATGGGGCAATGGTACACGACAGAACAGAACAAAGCGGATATCTTTGGACAACTTCTCGTAGAGCAGTTCACTCCATTTCCCCGGTCAGATCCTGTGTTTGACAAAGAGATAGATACTAAGCTTGAAGAACCTCTCCAGCTCCAACCGCATCGCCTCTTCTTTACACCTGGGCAAGTTCGTAATGCTATAAATCGTTCTCCCAACAAAAAAGCTTCAGGTCACGATTTAATCACTAAGCAGCTTCTCAAATGCCTCCCACGCAAAGGAATTGTCATGTTGACTCAAATCTATAACGCAGTACTTAGAACGACATACTTTCCTTATAAATGGAAACATGCCCACGTAGTAATGGTCAAGAAGCCAAATAAACGTGCTGATGACCCATTGAGCTACCGGCCCATCAGTCTACTGCCACTCTTCTCAAAAATATTTGAAAGACTTTTGCTTCCTCATCTTCTCTCTGCGCTCTCTTCATTAGTTCCAGATACGCAGTTTGGCTTCCGCTCCTCCCACTCCTGTGCCAACCAATTACATCGAGTTATCGACAGTATTCTTGAGACGTATGAGAGCAAAAAAGTGTGTCTCGGAGTGTTCTTGGACACAGAAAAAGCATTTGACAAGGTTCTACATAAAGGTCTCTTGGTCAAAGTGAAGCCGCACCTATCTGACACTTTATACCGCATCTTATTTTCATACCTTGACGGACGGACTTTCTCTGTAAAATGCGGAGGAGCACTTTCTACCTCTAAATCAATGAAATCAGGAGTGCCCCAAGGGAGTGTTCTTGGTCCCTTCCTATTCCTTCTATACACTCATGACATTCCTAGTTCACCAGACGTAATAACAGCTCAGTTCGCTGATGACACAGCTACGCTGACAAAAGCCGACAGTTTTCGCGAAGCTGGAGAGGTACTCCAACGTCACCTAAGTGAAATTGAGGATTGGTCAAGGAAATGGAGACTCAAGATCAACAGCTCCAAATCAGCTGCAGTACCTTTCACCTATTTGAGACAGAACTTCACAGACCAACTTACGATGAACAACGAAACAATACCCATTGTGACACATGTGCAATACCTTGGTCTTCACTTAGATGAGCGAATGACTTGGAAGGAGCATGTCACCTACCTGACAAATAAGATCCGACAGCGAATTCGCCAGCTTCGACCTCTGCTCACAAAACATTCCCCTCTCTCCATCTCAACAAAAAGACTGATATATCTTTCTCTCATCCGACCAATATGGACCTACTCATGTGGACTGTGGGGAGCAGCTGCAACATGTCACATCAATAAAATCCAAGTGTTGCAAAACCGGGTATTGCGCATGATAACTGGAGCGGACTGGTTCGTTCGAAATTCAGTTCTCCACAATGATCTTGGAATCCCGATGGTGAAGACTGTGATCAAGGACACGTATGTGAGAATGAGCAACGAAATGGTGAACCACACTAATCCCTTGATAGCATCCATTCCCATCAATTCGCCTGAACTCCCACCGAGCCGTCGCCTAAAAAAACGTCGCCTTCAAGACGCTCTATTAGGAGATATAGAGTTCGAAAATATGGAATAAACTGGATGAAGGGTAGCCACTGGGCTACACCTCACTACATGTGCCACGTGAATTAGGATCTTTATCCTACTATATTTAATTGCAAGCAAAACTGTAATGTTTTTAAACAATAAAGTTATCTAATTAATTAAAACAAAAAATTAAAATAAATAAATAAATTGGTTTCCAGGGTGATTGCAAGACTTTCCCTTAACCCTTCAGGTTAAGTTAGAAAAGTAAAAAGAGTTAACTCAAATTTTTTTTTACGACTTCACTCTTCGGAAATGGAAGAAAACACTGACAAGATAAAAGGGTAGTATTTTCATCATTTAGTGGCCATATTGAAGGAAAGACGAAAAAAGTGCTGAAAAATGTATCACGTATTTTTAAGGTTTTTTGCAAATCACAACCCTCAGAGTATTTTCCCAGGTATGAGGGGTTAGGATTTAATTTCTACTAAGTGGAGTAACTCCTGTGAATTTCATCAAAATCCCTCTAGCCATTTTGGAGAAAAGGCCAGAAGTGCTAAAATCGACGTTTTTCCACCTGTTCTGATTTTTTGATCATTTTAGACTGATTTCCTACAGCAGCTAGTTCTCGAGCGTAAAAACTAAACCCTGAAATCGGATTTTTTTAAATGTCGTGCCGTAAGGTCGCAATCGTTCACACGAGTTAGATATATAATTTTTTTTTTCTCTCAAAACAACCATCAAGTAGAAAAATAAACATATAAAATGAAAAAAAAGTAGGGAGGACGCCCAGGTTCACCCGTCGCCGGTTCCAGAGATGAGGGAATATGCATAAGGATGAATAGGGAGAATGGGATGAAAGGAAGTGCCCCTATAAAACACACACACATTTTTATGAAACGTATAGATAAGGGTTCAGTTTGGACAAAATATCCATCCTAGCTTGTTTTAGAAATCGATTTTCAGGGTGATTGCAAGGCTTTCCTTTCACCCTTCGGGTTAAGTAAGGAAAGTGGAAATCCCCAGTTAGCAGAAAGTCAGAAGCTGAAGTGAAGTGTGAAGAAGGTGATTTTGCTTTTGGTTTATTATTTGCAGAAATCAATGTTTGAATTGACCTAGAAATAATTGTTCAACTCCACCTCAAAATGTATTGGTTATCGTTCTAAGATACCTACGTTGATTTCAAAAATCGAACAAAAAAGCCGCACGTCTGCCGTCAGAAACTTTCCTCCAAACCTACTGGACAGATTTTAATGAAATTCGGCTAAAAATCATGTATGGGCCGAAGATGTGCCAAAAATGTCGGCATCATTATTCAACCCCCATAGGTAAAATTTAAGGGTGGAACGTGAAAAAAAAAAAAAAAAAAATAAAATAAAATTAAAAAAAAAAAATAATAATACCTCAACTTTTGGGATGAAAGGGTGATTTCTTGGATGATTTTGATAGTAATATTTATTTACAAAAAAGAAAAAAACTTTACTTTTTATCAATTGAACTATAGTTAAAAATTATTTCTTAAAAGTCTCATTCCCAGGTTACTGTATGTTAATCCGTTAGCTCTCCGTAAGGGGATCTCGAGTCAGAAGACCCAAAGTTTGTATCGTAGTCTATGAGTTGGTCTTCGTCTATGTAGGTTTTACCTATTTAGATAATGAACCTGTGACATTTCCATTAGTATCCATAGGCCAGTATCTGCGAATACTGGCTGTCTAATATTATGAGCTACGCCCACAGACCCCTAGTTAAAAAACTTGCAGTTACCGGGCTAAAATCCTTGGTAAGGAGAGAGTGTGGAAGGGGAGAGAACGAGGAAAAATATCACAGTTTGTGAATGGAAGTAAGTTCAAACGAGGTAGGTATATGTAGGTATCTGAAATAGGTCCTTACGGAAGTGTTCTTCACGCCTAAAATCATGAATCCATCAATTGAATTTAAAATCTATCGATCGGTAATTTTTGATAGCAATTAACCAGGAGTCCGAGCTTCGCTCGGTTAAGATAACAGATCATTAAGACAAAACATGTGTTTTGTGGAATTAAGCTTCATAGATTGAATAGCAAAGAAATTAACTACGGAGCTCAGGAGGCTTCAGACTTTATTATTCATTTCTAGATGTCCCAAGAAGTCTGCAATTCGAATTTTAGCTTCATGGGTTAAATATTTATTTTATTTATTTGAATTTCTTGTGCATAGGATCATTGATCATTGATCCCAGCTGATCTGGGAGACTTTACGATTCGTTTTTAGACGTCCCAAGAGACCTCTATTGCCAATTTCTGCTTCATAGGTTGAATAGCAAAGAAATTAGCTTCGGAAACTCAGCTGACCAGAATAACTCCATGCGTCAATCGATCCCCAGTGACGGGGAACACCCAAAAAATCATAAATCCTTGGGCGAAGAAAGGAAGGGGGGGGGGGGGGAATTGTTCAGACAAAAAGTTCTTATTTTAGAGTATTTGATTAGATAAGGTGAATTTTCATCACAGTAGTCGCGCAATACACTCCATATTTGAATAATATATACATATGATGTTTTAGTAGATCTGGTAGTGGCAGAAGGTTCCTATCTTCTACTTCCTGATATTATTAGGCTGGAGGATGGACTAAGGTGAGCATAGCTCGTTACGACACGATAATTGGGGACTAGTATTTCAGAACCCTCCTTGAGATGCCTTTAATTAACGAAAATCCTAGTTTCATGGGCGAGAGCTTAGTTAGCAGCGGTAAAGCTGAATTTAAAAGCACCGGCAAGGCACTTTATCAAGGAACCCCGTGGGTCCCGCTCTTTTAATGGCAGTTGTCAACTAGAGGATCGCTGTGTTTAGCGAAATCTCAGTTCAATGAGTTTGTTTGCGCCGAACTATACCGTGCTCATAAATTCGGCGTCTGACATGTTTACAACCGGGCAATTCTCTGTTCAATAATTGAATGTGGGGATTACGCCATCGCGTTGGAACTGCTAATTGGCAAAGTTTGTCCCGGTCTTGTCTCTCCATGTAAACATTTCTAATGCGTTGTACAGTATTGAAGGATGGCCTCATCACCACGGAGCAGAGCATTGCTTGAAGGAGAACATGGGCTTTTGGTATATAATTTTGTCAAAAAAGTACCCAAAGAAAAGTTGAACACTATAAAGCATTTACGAAAATGATAAATGAACTGAAACGCAAAATATTTTTATTATCTACATAGTATTTTACGAACCATTTCTCGTTAAATATTGCTATTTTGCTTCCATCACGTTCTCAGTGAACTATTATTTGCTCAGATCCAAACTAACATTACAATATCAATAAGTACGGAAAATATGATTTCATATAACGATCACCCATAAGCAAAAAAGCATAAGTGTGCAAAAAAGAGCTAGGTAATTCAGAGTCACATTGAAAATGTTAAAATCCTTAAGTTACACTTTGCAAAAATTTCACGTTGTCACAAGTTCAGTAACAGCCATCTAATTGAACAAACACTGTAATGGTATTCAAAGCAGTCTCGAAAAAAGTTCCGGAAAAAAATAGAAGCTCCGAAAATAATGACTCAAAATTGTAACTTTATTATTTTATTCCGAAGTCTAGCCATCCTACGACGTTTATTCGCACCATCTCCGTCAATTTCCACTACACGGCAATAACGTTCCAGCCCAAAACTTAATTTTTCGTTCCAGTTCGAATCGAAATATTTCGATTGCGTACATTCAAGTCAATCTGTGCAAAGCACGGGTGAACCAGCTAGTTGTTATATAAAACTATATTACTCTATAACAAGTACGATTCTAGAATGATCAGAAACAATGGAAAATAGTGGAAGGATTGATTTGTGATGGAACCCTATAGTAATTTATTAATATAGTTTTGCAATAAAGACGTAGTGTATTAGGTGTAAGTTTTTCAACCTACAGAAGGGACTACTGGAGAGTAGTGGTAGAACCTGCGCATAAGGAAACATGCAGTTGGGTGGTGTGTACGAGTTAGTTGTTCGATGAAGATACATTTTAAGTATCGACAGTATGTGTCCCTGATTATTTCATAAATTTTGGTTCAGCAGTTTGGTTGAAAAGCCATGGAATGCGAACGGAAGGTTTTTTCAATTTGAGTTTTCTTCAAGATCTACATATCTACATCTATATCAACCGTGAGCATAGAAATCACAAGGAAGGTTCAATAATTGTGTTTTCATTTATGTTAAATTAATGTAAAATGCTTCATCATTGGAAAAAAAGTATCGGTAATTGACTAGTTGGCTGGAGGGTTCAATGGACACTTAATTTTACGGACGTTAAGTTTTATAATAAATAAATATTTTTATGGAAAAAAACATGGAAATGATATTTTATCGTTTTTAAATTATTCTTGAAGGCACATTGATCAGGACCAACAAAATACCGAGAACGGTGAGATTCCAGGATTGGAGTAGAATATGACTTGTCTCTGCGAGACACAAAGAAAAATACACTGCCAATGAAATGGCACATGAGCTTCCTCTCGACCTTCACAGTACGTCACCATTAAATTCCAGAAAACTAGAAACGACCGGTTCTGGCATCAGGGAATTAATAAGGTGGGAAACCTTGCCCGCATCATCCCGGAAAATCTGACCGAAATCCGTTCACAAATGCCTGAGTTATAACCGAAACAAGAAAATTTTGTTTGCGCCTGCGCAGAGGCTACCGTTGATTCGATCCTGACGGAACTAATAGGCGACCATTTAGAGCTCTACCCGCACGATTCCTAAAAATTTGAAGAAAATCGCATCAAAATTGTGGAAATTACGGCTGTTGCAAGGACCGTAACAAGAATATTTCGTTCACGCATGCGCAGAGTGTACTACTAATGCAATTATGATGATTGTCTCATGGGATCTCAAGGGACCTTACCCACATCATCCCTGAAAGTCTGACCGAAATCCGTTCAACATTGACCGAGTTATGACCGTCACAAGGAATTCACGTTAGCGCCTGCGCAGAAGGTACCGTTGATTCCGATCATGATGAAGTTGATAGGGGACCATTTAGAGCCTAATCCGCATGACCCCTGAAAATTTGGTTAATATCGGATCAAAATTGTGGAAGTTATGGCTGTTACAAGGAAATGTGGACGGACAGACAGACAGACAGACACGGAACCAAATTTGTTCAGGAGGCTCTGAAACGCAAAATGCGAGTGGAAATTTTGATTTTGGAGCAAAAAAATTTCTTTAATTTCGAAAGTGAAAACAAAGCTTCCGCTGCCTTGCAGTCTCGGAAGAAATAACAAACCCGCTATACAGCGGGAGCGCACCGTCTGCTTCACTTGCAGAAAATAGGAAATGCCTTCTCCGTTAAAAATATAACTATAAATCATTTTCTCGTGCTGCTTGCTTGCAACTAAAGGTGGAATTTGATGAGAGGAGTGGCTTGAACCAAAAGAGTCATGGGCATTGAGAAGTGATGCCGGTACCGAGCGCATCCTAACGGATTGACGCCAAATCTCCACCAAACTATTACTTCATCCTGATCTATTTGTCCAACTAATCTGGATATTTACTAAGGGATTGACTACTTGTTGTTATGCATTTTTGGATTGCAAGCTCGCGAGCATCCAGACCACCAAACTATACGCAGCATTCTGATCTATGTGCTCTAGGTTTGGAGACAATCCAGTAGGATGCGCTCGGTACCGGCATCACATCTCAATGCCCTAGACTCTCCTGCTTGAACCCGGGCTTACAGAAGAGAAATAACTTCACCAAGTAGTTTGCGCGTGCTTCCTGCCGGTAGCATTTTTCAGTTTCCTATTTTGATGACACCTCAAACAAATTTGTATGCCTAATCGTTCCCTTAGTTTCGTGGAGATACAAAAAAATACACGTTTTAAATTAGTAACAGCTTTTCCAACCTCGAGGGGAACTACTCGTAGTAGCCGAAAGCTACAAAATAGTCAACGATAATTATCCATTTAATTAACAATATTTTATCTAAACGGGAAAGACTTATGTAGTACAACATTAAGCTTTCATCCGCTTCGCAGAAGTTCACAATACTACAAAGACTTAATTTACGGGAACTGGTGAACTTTCTGTTGCACCAGCCCACTGAGATAATGCTGTTATACGGCTGGTTGCTGCTCTATGAAAATATTCATGAAATGAAATGCAAACAAAGAAGATCGAGAGAGTTCGTTCACGAAGATAAAATTGAGAGAGTTCTCCCGCAAATTATATCCAACTAGGCTCAACACTTGGATGCAATCACAGCTTTGCCGGAGAGTATTTAATACGGTTGGGCTTTAGAAATATTCTGAGAATATAAGGAGGCTTTCTATTTATGAAAAAAAATAGAAACTTTGTACCATTTTAAAATAATGGTTTTGAGAAACTTGAGGTAAAAGCAATATAGGCATTTATCCATTTTATAGTAAGAACTGTTCATTGTATTTGATGAATTAAACGTTTACATACATAGCTAAACTATTTATCTATACTACATATCTTACTTATTAATCTTATTATATTTTATATTTATAATAATATAGGTATGCTCTCCAACCTTCGAATGAATAATCCGTCCTCTTAGCATGAGAGAACGACGATGTATCCAATTCCAAAGAATCACTGAGAATTCATCCATTTATTTTGAATTTTGAGTTCAACAATTTTATTTAGTACTAAGTTCACATATATTCGCAGATCGACATGTTTTAACGTCATAATCAGCTATCATTGTTTAGAAAATTAGAAAACCATTTTTGTTCCTTTAATTTGGGACGGGGGTGTGGTGGGGGGGTTACACACTGTATTCGGCATATGCCTGTAAACCAGCATTCGGGATATGCCTATAATTTGGTATATTCCCACAATGAGTGTATTTTTCGTGGCATTAAAAAGCTTCGTGTCCAGGCAGAATGTGCAAAAAAGCGCTTTGATAGCGGTAAATAGGATACTTTTATAAGAATTTCCTCACCCGTTTCATTAAAGAGCAAATCAGACATCCTAGAGGAACTTCTGTGAAGAACTTGAGTGTGTCTCTGCATTAGCTAAACATCAGAAAGTTCTCTATAAAAACCCTCTGAACCAACTACGAGTACGCCTATCACAAAATTCGGAGGAAAGATTTACTCGTGATGGATTGCTCTCAGGTGTACTCATTCCGGGAGTACGGAAATGGGAGAGCAACTGTCTATGTCCTTGGATGCTTTACCGCTTAACACATAATCGTACTCACATGCTAAAATATAAATTACTTCCGATTGTTAATTGACAATGAAATTCTATCAGTCTTGAAGTATCCAGAGGATGACTTTCCTGGCTCAGCTCTGATCAAGTCTGGATGCACCTATTGATCCCATTAACGTCAGGACTTTAATTTGATGTCGTGTCGATGCGGTGTGGATGTGGTGTCGTGCTCTCCACTTAACGTTTACTGTTCAAGTCCAGCTAGCTCTTTGTTGCCATTGAGTAAAGTCTTTGATGTTTGTTCAAAATAATACTTTTAATATATTGTTCAAAATCCCATAGTAGTGCTCATTCAAAGAGATCTCATAAGTACTCGGTGAACGTTTGCATTGTTAAAACAAAATGGGAAGACTACGTTAAAAAACGGAAGGTACCAACTCCAGCCTGACGTTATAGCCCTTATCATGATTTATGTAAGTACTTTAAATAATAATATGTATAGTAATTTCAAGTTATGATCGTTATCGCAGTCCAATGACAAAGTAAAAGTACTTAAGTAATGACTACTTACTAAAAATACCAAATTAAAGAGACACAGAGGCATTTTTAATCATTAATTACAAACCACCAACCGAGTTCAAATTAACCAGCATCAAACCTGATTCAATTTCAATAAATAGCTACTTTTTTTCTATTCCTCCCGTAATAACGATTGTTATAGCGAGTGGCGCTGGCACAATTAAATTGTCCCTTATTGTGCAATCATAGTGTTAGCACATTATTATTTTCTGTTCTCCTATTTTTCCGTTCTCATTTTTTCCACTGTGCACGAGAGTTCCCATTATTTCGATCTCTATCACGATACTGTCATTTAATTGCAGAAGCATTTATTTAATCTGATGCCCACAGGAGCAAGAGATTGTGTTGAGAGCTATAGTAACCTGACACTACAGTGAATACCACAATGCACGGACATGGTGGTATCGTGTAGCAGAACTACTCAATTAGGCCCACGGACGAATGAACGACAGTTCAGCTTTTGCCAAGACTAATGATCTAAATTCGTTCATTCTAGAGAGAGAATTTTTGATTGTCACTGGCAATGCTCATGTACAGTTCATTCTCTATACATAGCAATGAAGCCAATTTTGGATCTGGTTGTTGAGTTGTGGTAGTCTCTAGGGTATGCGCATAATGCAGGTGAATAATTTTTCTTGATACATATATGTGTATGTAGCATATAATTAAAAAAATTGAATTTGAATGGATACAGTTGGATTCATATATTTGCACTCGACCTGTTTGTAGCAATAGGTATTTCTACGGTTCAACGTCCGACAGCGTCATAGTCGAAGTGTTAGACCGCTTCACATATTTCTCACACCTGCAGTCGACACCAAATATAATTATTTCATCGCATGCAATGACTTTTATGATGGAAGGGCATTCAGACCTGGCTTTTTTCTTATTTCACGTACGTTATCAGCAATATTTATGTTGTTCCTGGCCGACCTCGTTCACTGCAAATTATTTGAGCCAGAGTGACAATTTACATACATATCCTGATTTTGATGCTTGTCTTCTCTGTAATCTGGCTTTGAATTATATAATGTTGTCATAACAAGTGAATCAGTTTTGATTTATCTTTTCAATAATGAACCTTTGTAATCGATAAAGAAAAAAATGGTTTAAGTTTCAATATGCGTAGAATCCAAAAGCATAAAGACTTTAGGGGAAAATAAAGAAAATGAAGCGGGGCCGGTTAAGGAAGTTTACTGTATACCTATGTAAGAGGGTACCAAATAAAATATTAATAACACAGTTCCAGAGTACCCCCCTATAGACTGTTTGCGACAGACGTTTTTTGCATAGCTATAATCTCTATCTTTGTCTCTTCTTGTCAGTCTGTCTGTCTGTTTGTTTGTCTATCCATGTTATGCACGGCCAAACGGCTGAGTGGGGGGATCTTCTTGGATTATTCCGGAAGGGTGCAAAAGCAATTTTAAAATTTTTTAATCCCACCCGAACCATGGGCTAAAGAGCGGGAGGGGGTGGGAGCCCCTTTTAATGCGCGTTTTTTCCCCTCAGCGCCCGATCTGCTGCCACATTAAAATTTGATCTAAAACACTTCGTATGTCAGCGGCAAAGTTACGTTTCAGGACCCGTAGAGCACGATGGTGCCGCCAAAATCGCTTAAAGAAGCTGTTTTCTCGGATAAATCAGCAAAATAATGCAGGAAATGACAGAAAAAAAAGTCTTCCCCGCTACGGTATTCAGCTACCGAGCTTCCTTATTCCATCGAAACGTAGTTACTCTAAACTTCGCTTTTGAAACCTCTTGATCTTGGGAGCTCTTTCGTATGCCCTTCTTCGCACATAAAATAATGGCCTACCTTTATTAAACCTAATAAACTTTCCGTGGTTCCACATAGTTTTATGATATTTAATTTGTTTGTAAGTAGGTAATTTCCACGGAAAAAAGTCTGCCAAGTTGGGCGGGCAGTATTTAACTTCCTCACATATTGTAACATGGATGTATAGAATCAGTAGAAGAACAAGAATTCAACATCCGACAGTTATGTTAGCACTGAAATGTTGGGTGGGCAGTATAGCTTCCTTACATATTTTAACATTGACGTATTGAATTAGTTGGTTTTATTAGTTCCACATAAGTACTCTTTATTTGGTAGCCCTTCTACGCAGATGAAGTAATTGCCTATCTTCATCAAAGCTAATAAACTTTTCGTGGTTCCACATTGTTTTTTAAGATTTAATTATTTTGTAATTTCCAACTGAAAAAAAAAAAAAAAAAAAAAAAAAAAAAAAAAAAAAAAAAAACACCCTACCATGCTGGTTGGGCAGTATAACTTCCTCACATATTGTAACATGGACGTATAGAATTAGTCCATTAAATTATTAATTCAATTATTAAAAAAATAAAATAAAATAAAAAATTGAAATAAATACCTACCAGTATTGTTTCCCATGATTTCATGTGAACATACGAACTGTAAATATACGAATCCTTGATAAAACTAGAACTACTAATGTAAACAGCTCGAAAGGGAACATACCCACCCAAATGACCTGGAATACAAAAACGTACCAAAATTTAATATCCAACAGTTCTGTTAGCACTGAAATGTTCTTAAAACTAAACTATTCGTGGTTCCAAATAAGGTTCTGCGTTAGATAGTTATTTCCACCAGCAAAAAAGTCTGCCAAGTTGGGTGGGCAGTATTACTTTCTCACATAGAAACGTTGGCCCTTCTACGCACATAAAATAATGGCCTTCCTTCAGAAAAATAGAACTGGAAAATAAATTCGTAAAAACATTCAACATCCGACTGTTCTGTTAGTACTGGAATGTTCTTAAAACTATACTTTTCGTGGTTCCTCATAAGGTGCCGCGTTTGATAATCATTTCCAACCGAAAAAAAAATGTCTGCCAAGTTGCATAACATCCTCAGATATTGTAACATGGTCACACACACAGCAACATCCCCTACACACGTTAAACCTACCCTTCGTGATCTACCGTTTCCAATCATTCTACTAGTCCCACTCGACAGTAAAAGACCATCGCATCTATACAGCCACACCGAGCGAGCGAAGCGAGCAACATCCTCTAAATTTTTCATTTGTAATATACTCAAAGGGGGGGTCCGGTGGGAGCTCCCCCCTTCTCCTCGCGGCAGGACGTGGAGGCGATCGAAGCGAGCCGGAGCGGCTAGTACATAATATGTCCGTGGTAAGTCGATAAAGATATGGTAAACCTCAGTTGGCATGATCAGTCAAAATGATTTAACTATTTACAGGTAGGTATCTCCTCCCATTCAACATAATTTTTCACGATTCAGCTTGACAAATCTCTACTGCAAAAATAATTTTCAAAGTCGCACGGGGGGGAAAAAAAAGAAAAACTAACATAGATCTAAAAGCACTCGTATACGTTTCACCTCAACTTCGCTTGGTTGTTTTATGTTTGACATTACCGGGGCGAAGGGGTGTTATTCCCGATGAAAAATTGATCTCGAACGGGCCCTAACCAATTTTTCATCCGGGACGTTCTGGTCAAAGGTCTACACGCGAGACTGGCACAGTGGAGGCTCGAGGGCCGCGTTGCGTCGCGCAAGTGTCGTGACAGGTTTGGCATTGTCCCAGCACCACTTAAATTAATCGTCGGCACCTATTCAAGAGCATTCGTTGTCTCCCGGCGAACCCTATCTCCCGACGCCACCCCTCCTCCCACGAGCGTGAGGCGTGAACTTGATTTATGTTCTAAAATTACTCAGGAGCCTCCTTGGAATATATTGGAGCCCGAAGGTTCTATTATATTACGTTTCAATCTTATTGCGGTTATGAAGTATTGAACACCTTTCATAGCGAAATACGTTTTCAACTTGTATCAGAGGGGTAACCCGAAAAAGAAAACAGAATTAGTAGGTAAAATCCCAAATTCCAAGTTTTCAAACGCATAACATCCTTGCACTAAAATTTGATAAATTTCCTCCACTTCATAGAAAAACAATGAACTATGTGCATGTTTTTGAGCAATGTATTTTCATAGTAGGTACTCTTTTCCAAATTTAGCTGACTCAGCTGATCAGGAATGAGCCCCTCAATTCTTTCGTATGTTGCTGTTCTAGAGAATTTCCCTCTAAAATTTCATCTTCCTAGGTGGAACATGAGGGATCTTAGCTCAATAAGCTGATCAGGAAAGCGCCCGTCATTTCTAACGTCTCTCAATGTTTCAGAGGGACTTGCTTTCAATTTCCCACTTCCTGTATAGTTGTTTACTACTTTTAACTATACCTACTACTTGATAGTACCCAACCATGTAGTGCCTTCTTTTCGTAGCATAACATTCTTCTTCTCTTTGTTGGACGAGATTATGCCTTAGCAACAATCTAGGGTTTTAGATTTTAAAAGAAACGTGACAAAAGTTTTCACCAGACACCCATCAGCTCAATACCACAATCCAATTAAAGAAAAAACTTCTTTTCCTGATGTATTTCGATCTCAGCTCAATTCCAAAAAAATTGGTATATTGTAATTAATTATAGTATCGACAGAGATAGTTATGTATAGCATTTATACATGACAAATTGAAGGTTTTACACATCAATTTGGAGGTCTTACACATCACATTGATGATTTTTCATTTCCTATCGGAGGATTTATTCAACGAATTGACGTAGATATGTCTTACCGCTGGGGATTATAAAAAATTCTGTTAAACGGGGAAAAAACTTTGCGCATCCGCGTCGCCTCTATCTACATACTTCGAATGAGATTATTGAAGCACAGAATCTGATTTAGCTCACGCGTTTCTCGTAAACCCGTGTAACCCACATGTAAGAATGACTCAGATTTTGCGGTGTATCTTATCACTACTATTTCAAGTTGTTTTATTTATTTATCACCAGCGCAACGACTCACCACCAGCTCAACGAAATCATCAGAAATTAATAAGCGGTTGCCATCATATTCACAATATCGATTATTGAGAATTATCACCTGTATGTGAAACAGTTATTCAAATAACCATGCTCATAACTCAGCTTGTTGGACACACACTTCGCAGTAGTTAACGTAAAATGGTTGGATAAATCTAGAGCTTTCAAACGAATGGTCAACGAATTTTGAGGGATTAAAAATGACAAAGTACCATTTCCCTAGCAATGACTCGGTTGTAAGCGGAAATCATCAGAAATTGTTGCAACACATTTTCGTTACACATAAACGTTGTTTTTGGTTGGAGATGCCGAGTCTAAAACACATTCTGTGTTAAAAATGTAACGCAATACCGATAAACAAATCGATAACGATTAGCAACAATGAAGCACCACTCTTCGGTTGCGTTATAATGGCTTCAAATCTTGATTACAACGGGCAATATAGATACGGGTAAACAACTTTGGTTACTATTAGGTATCTTTAGGTTATTGAAGTAGGTTTGTAGAAGGTAGGTTTTCTGTAATCAGTAGCTTTTTAAATAATTTAGACATTTCAAAACACATATTTCAAAGGGGAAAAAATAAGCCATATCCATGTACCGATGTATATTTTCATACATCCAAAAACTCCTTTAGGTAGTACACCACACAACCATTGTCACATAATATTCAGGTGCCTGGTACATACATGCTCGAGATTTGGTTGGGAACAAACCTTAATTAAGGTCTATTCCGAGCAGAAAACTAATCAAGGGAATGCCATCTCTCGTTAGAAGACTCCTTGGTTAAACACAACACTCTCGGGAGTGTACAGTAAGTCAACAAACTTCCATGCTTGGGGCCGAGAATCCCTTACCTAAGATTTCTAATATGCATATATTTTAGACTCTATCCTAACCGTCCCTGCTTTATCCAGCCGTCGAATTTTTTCTCCCATGAAAGTCTTCATGTATTCCTTCTCCATGACATTCCAAGAAGGTAAGACGATGGAAACAACATCTATCTTTCCGTTTTACGTACCCTGGTGCTGATCGCTCCTCCCAAATGAGAATGATAAGAACATATCTTGTTTCTTTTAACACAGAATGTGTTTTAGCCATGGACTAACTAGGCAAAAAAGCTAACGAAATCTGGGACTAAATGTGGGACGAAATCTGTGACGACAACATTCTGATGATTTCCGCTTACAACCAAGTCGTTGCTAGGAAAATGGTACTTCGTCGTTTTTCATCCCCCGAAATTCGTTGACCATTCGTTCGAAAGCTCTCGATTTATCCAACCATATTATGTTAACTACTGCGAAGTGCGTGGCCAACAAGCTGAGTTATGAGCATGGTTATATGAATAATTGTTTACACACAGCTGATCCTTCTCAATCATTGATATTGTGAACATGATTGCAACCGGTTGTTAATTTCGGAGGATTTCATAGAGCTGGTGTTTCGATGATTTGATTCATAGCAGGTGATCCGAATATTGCGAGAACGGTTTGATTTGTGAAGCGGTGGTTAAATAAGCTAAGGATCGTGTAACCTGGTGTAACCTATGTAACCGAAGCTGAACTTTGGGAGGGAGGCGCAAGGGAGAATGCTGAAGACGCCTGGGTGATCAACGATCAGCTCAGTGAGCTCCTAAGCCATTTTCTTTCCTATTCAACGGAGGAAGCTGAAATTTGAGAGGGATGGTCGAGGGAGAATGCTGAAGCCGCCTGGGTGATCACTGATCAGCTGACTGAGCTCCAAAGGCATTTTCTTTCCTATTCAACGCAGGAAGCTGAAATTTGGGAGGGAGGCTCAAGGGAGAATGCTGAAGACGCCAGAGTGATCACTGATCAGCTGAGTGAGCTCCAAAGGCATTTTCTTTCCTATTCAACGCAGGAAGCTGAAATTTGGGAGGGAGGCTCAAGGGAGAATGCTGAAGACGCCAGGGTGATCACTGATCAGCTGAGTGAGCTCCAAAGCCATTTTCTTTCCTATTAAACGCAGGAAGCTGAAATTTGAGAGGGAGGGTCAAGGGAGAATGCTGAAGAGGCCTGAGTGATTACTGATCAGCTGAGTGAGCTCCAAAGCCATTTTCTTTCCTATTAAACGCAGGAAGCTGAAATTTGAGAGGGAGGGTCAAGGGAGAATGCTGAAGAGGCCTGAGTGATCACTGATCAGCTGAGTGAGCTCCAAAGCCATTTTATGTCCTATTCAACACAGGAAGCTGAAATTTGAGAGGGAGGGTCAAGGGAGAATGCTGAAGACGCCTGAGTGATTACTGATCAACTGAGTGAGCCCCAAAGCCATTTTCTTTCCTATTCAACGCAGAAAGCTGAAATTTGAAAGGGAGGGTCAAGGGAGAACGCTGAAGACGCCTGGGTGATCACTGATCAGCTGAGTAAATTCCAAAGCCATGGAATGTGTTTTAGCCATGGACTAACTAGCGAAAAAAGCTAACGAAATTTCGTAACAAAATCTGGGACGAAAACATGGATACCGATGATACGGAATTAAGGATAGTGTAACCTGGTGTAACCTATGCGATATTTTGTTATGACGCGGTTTATGAGTTATAAATATTTTGAGTTATTATCTCACTATTGGAAGTTAACCAATCTTCAACCTAAGACTGAAGACGGGTGTATGTGAAACGCGTGAGCTAAAACACATTCTGTGTTTCAATAATTTCGTCCGAAGTATGTAAATAGAGGCAACCGGGGGTCCAGGAGGTTTGCTCCCTGGCGAGGCGAGGAGCGCCGAGTTTTGGTAGTAGACTTTCATTAATTTTTCTTCTGGTACTTAAGTAACTTCGTTGATATAGTTACGTTTAAACAATTTACCTTAGACTCTGTTTAATACTTATCTATAGACCAGTGAACAGCGTAGGAGGGCTCTCATACAGACCCTGATACCTCTAACCCCCCCCCCCCCCCTCACCACTCGCATATATATCTTTTTTAATAATTTACTATTTTTGTAAATTATATTGAAGTTAGAGGGAGCGTATCCAATATACGAGTAGGTCAAACATGAAAAAAATAAAAATGAAATAAATAAATAATAATAAAATTAAAATAAAATGGAATCTTGAAAGTGGAAAAATGACAATAATATTATATTAAAAGTTTTGAAAAAACTCAAGGTAAAGGAAACTTTCCGTTACTACATATAAACGCTGCATATTATTCCACAAAGGTGTATTATTTATGTGTTGAATAACCCTTCTAACCAGATCATTGGTCCATAACTATTAAACCCTGAATATGATGTATGATCAGAACAATTACAGTTTCTGGACCCCTCAATTTTACGCTTCACAGTAAATGTAAAAAAATAAAAATAAAATTAAAAAAATGATAAACGGATTTTGGTTTATCTCCAATAATAAGCCTTTGTAATCGTATAGGAAAAAAATATTACTTTCTCTCAAACTTTGTCACTTTACGTTTCAAGGGGCGTAGATTCCAAAACTGCAATGTCCGTCCGCCGTCCGGGCCATAAAAGGCCTTCAACTTGATGAAAAAGATCCGTTCTTTCTCACATGGGTTCCACTTGGGGTCTAGTTGGTCCTTGAATCTACCCAGCCCGATCTCTTCACACGCATCAATGCTATAGGCCAAAAATGGGCCATAAACGGTTTTTTTTCCTGATATGTTTCCTCTTTTTTCCCCCCAATTCAATTTTTGGATTCTATGCATCTTGTAACGTAAACCAAGAAATTTTCAGGAGTCAATTTTTTTTTCCTTGGCGGATTACAAAGGTTCATTATCGAAAATAATAAACCAAAATCGAATTGATCCTTGAAATTTGGCAGTGACAGATTCATATTTACCTTTGAATATTGTGACTTGGTTTAAAAGTCATCATCGATCAGTGAAAACGTGCGGGTTGAGTTTACATGAAACCGAATTTCGAAGCGGATCATTGTCCGAAACGCCAAACCCATTCCGGTGCGCAATCCCCATTAAGCCCTCAGATTCAATTAGGACTCAAAGGCTTTGGAACAGGATCCAGAGAGCTCGAGTTGAGCGTTATGTGTGCGATTAGGTACATACATGTTGACATATATGAGCATTTCATGAGTACCTCGATTGTTCGTTGGGTAAACACACCTACCTTGTTTTCACGTTCAATTCCTCTTCATGCAACACTGGATTGTTCTGTCTAGTAGATCCTCAGTAGCATACATACGGTTTAATCTGATCATAAATTCTTAGACCGGAAACTGTTCCGGTCACTTCTCTTAACCATTTCGGTAGTGACAATATTATTCGATCTATTGACTATTATCTCGATTATGCCGAATCGAAACCTAC
This sequence comes from Adelphocoris suturalis, assembly GCA_030762985.1. Lineage (NCBI taxonomy): Eukaryota > Metazoa > Arthropoda > Insecta > Hemiptera > Miridae > Adelphocoris > Adelphocoris suturalis. The sequence continues at coordinate 96,300,028 of CM061042.1, forward strand.
TAACGTCTTTAAATACCTACTTCTCAAATTACTGTAATACAGAGCGTGTCGCAAAAATTAATTCCATCATGTCATACAATTTTGGCATTATTGAAGTGAGGCGAATGTTTCACACCAAGTGCAAAAAAAAATTGATGAGTACTATCAACTATTTTTGTGGGACAGTTTCAGTGTGTTTGTTATTCGTTTGCCATTTTCAGCGCTGTTTTTGAAAACGTTGATAGATTTTTCGTATTGAAATGCCCGAACGTTCTTATTTATAGCAAAATATATTTAAATACACATCTCATGATGTTTTCAGTGATTATTTTCGATTCTTTCATGTCTGCTGAATATGTAATATTATGTTATCATAAAAACGTCTGGCAAGTTGGGGGTGGAAAATAGCTTCCTCTTATACGATACATGAATACTGTGATTCGTTTTTCTCATTCAGGCATTTTTTCAAGTAAAAATGTACTGTCCTTGGAATTCATCTATAATTATACTTAGATGCTTTACTATCCAGGATAGTTTATAGTAGGTGAATGTTGAAAAATTTTCTAAAAATGTCAAAACAACAAATCAAAAAACTTACAGTAAAACGGCAGGATGAAAAGGAAAGAATTAAGCCTCAGAAGCCCCATCAGCTATTCAGTGATCCTCCGAACGTCGTAATTGTTTTTGAGGTGTCCCTCAAAATTAGCTTCAGAGGATCAGAAGGTGATCAGAACAACCCGAGAACTGAGAATACTACAGCAATATAAAATAATCAGGCGACTCACAAAGCGTATCGCTTAGACCACCGAAAAATTTCAACGACTCTCTGTTGAAAACGCTAATTGAAAAGAACCAGAACTTCTTGATCAAACTCTACATGCACAAATCAAAAAGCGTTAAACTCTAGGAACTTCAAAACGAATTTCTATGAAGGACATTTTGGATTCTTTGCAATAGCTTAACTTTTTGGAAAATTGGCTAAAACCTTCCGACCTTCGTAGACTGGGGAGTAGGTAATCAACCATCTGTTGTTGGAATAGAAATAATAATTTAATTAGGAGTAATTCCTAAGTATTTACTAATCAATAATTTGATAAATCAATATAATTGAAGTAGGTGACTACCTACCTACGCAACAACTCTAATGTGATACAGAAGTTATAATAAATTCGATTTCGAAAAGTCAGAATTCCATTGGAATTATATTATTAGCTGATATTGTCATAGTTTTCAAGGCCACGTTTGTTGTGTTTTACTGGTTACGATTCACTCCCGTGTTGATGAATTTTAACACAGAATGTGTTTTAGCCATGGACTAACTAGCCGAAAATGGAACGCGGGATGGTAACGAAATGTGTGACGGATGATTTTCACGTAAAACCGAGTCGTTGCTAGGGAAATGGTACTTCGTCGTTTTTCATCCCACAAAATTCGTTGACCATTCGTTCGAAAGCTCTCGATTTATCCAACAATATTATGTTAACTACTGCGAAGTGCGTGTCCAACAAACTGAGTTATGAGCATGGTTATATAAATAATTGTTTACACACAGGTGATCATTCTCAATAATTGATATTGTGAACATGATTGCAACCGCTTGTTAATTTCTGATGATTTCATTGAGCTTGTGTTTCGATGATTTGATTCATAGCAGGTGATCTGAGTATTACGAAAACGGTTTGATTTGTGAAGCGGAGGTTAAATAATTTGAATAGGTAATTTCTATACTTTACACTCTAGGAAGCTGTAATTTCGTTTGTAGCCTCTTTAGGACATTTACTTGACGATGCTCAGGGTCCGGATCAGATGTGTGGCTCTTAAAGATAATTTCTATGCTTTACACTCTAGGAAGCTGTAATTTCGTATGTAGCCTCTTTAGGACATTTACTTGACGATGCTCAGGGTCCGGATCAGATGTGTGGCTCTTGAAGCTAATTTCTATGCTTTACACTCTAGGAAGCTGTAATTTCGTATGTAGCCTCTTTAGGACATTTACTTGACGATGTCCAGGGTCCGGATCAGATGAGTGGCTTTTAAAGCTAATTTCTATACTTTACACTCTAGGAAGCTGTAATTTCGTATGTAGCCTCCTTAGGACATTCACTTGATAAATCGCTCTTGATTTATCACGAATTTATTTCGTATTTTTTTTCGTAGTTTCATACTATAACTATATAAATTGATGTTATAAATGAATAGTAAACAATGACGCTTGTTTGGTTGTCACTTGGTTGCGCGACAACGCAAAGACATTCTGTGTTTCAATAATTTCGTCCGAAGTATGTAAATAGAGGTAACCGGGGGTCCAGGGGGCTTTTTTTCTAGTCGATGCTTTAGCCCTTGTGGAAAGGAAACGCATAGCGACCGGGATGGTTTCGTTCGATTCTTTGGGAGGATACCCATAAATGAAACTTAAAAAATCATTAGTGTTACATAGAAAGATTTCAAGATCTTCATTTTTTAATGTTTCAGCCCATAGTTACTACCCTTTGGTGTTGATCTAACGCGATGCGGATGTTACTGGCACATTCCCGGCCGATAAATGATTTTTAAGCCGAATTTCTTAAAGTTTGGTCCTTAAAATTTGTTTTCTTGGCTGATTATAAAGGTTCATTATTGAAAATAATGAAAAAAAAAAAGAAATAACAAATTAAACAAATTTAGTCCTTTGTACTAAATGACAGAACATGGAACATTTCCTTGGTAGAACAGGAGAGACTTTAGGTCATTCAGCAGATTAGGAAAGAGCACATAATTTCAATCGTCTCTTAATGTCCCAGAGAGTCTCCCTATGAAATTTCAACTTCCAGGTTTCTCTCCAGTCTAATGGTGGTTGCAATCGCATGTTTCCAAAATTAACTGAGAAGGATCACCTGTATGTAAAGAATTATTCAGACATACCTCAGATTGTTGAATACGTGTTGCGAAGTGGTGAGCATAATATGGTTAGACAAATCGAGAGCTTTCGAAAGACTAGCGAATAATTTTAGTACGATGATGAATGCCTAAGATAGGTACAGTTCCATAGCAACGATTTGGTTGTAAGCGATACCTAACCATCAGAAAATAGGAGCGTAACGCACCACATGTCACGGAACAATAATTTTGTCTCATTTTTGGCCGGGTTGTGATGGCAAAAAAACACGCTCCGTGTAAAAAAAACAAAAAAAAAAAAAAAAAACAAAAAAAAAAAAAAACAGATAGAATAAAAAGTTTTGGAAGTTTTTATTATTTTCAACATTGTCGTGCCTCTTCTCTTTAAGTTGTTGCACTTAATGCGATTTTTAACACTGAATTTCGGTCCATCAAATTATATAAGTACATTTGGTGCATATGCTAAGGATCCCGCACGCAAACAATATTATCAAGATACGAATCAGTGAGCCTGTTCCAGTTCTAATCTAAAATCTCTGCTCACTTCTTGTTCAGTGATATTTGAATTGTATTTTGTAATAATGACTATACGTACTGTTATAATATAACAGTAGGTACATACATATATTTTTAATTTTTCTTATCATTTTATTTTTTATGTAAATCGTATTTAAGATGTGAAATTCTTCCGATAATTTTGTGATTTATGTGCTTGTCCCGTAAAACTGGATGACAATGAAAATGAAAATGATGATGGTCAGATATTGTCTGGAATGACGCATACATTTTATACTTATGTATACTGCGGGAAAAATGTTACTTCATGCACGTAGTAAACAACACCGCAAAATTTGCATACTAGGAAAATTAATATTAGCATACGAACGTTAGGTAGTACTGCATCACTGCTACGAGCACAGACTTACGAGTACTAAAGACGAAGGAAGCAACACTTGCGGGTTACTGCGAGTACCAACAATCTTTTTAATGATGAACTTACTTTAGTAATCGATCGAACTCTTTGTGTCGTGAAAATAAACAACGTTCTTGTCAACTCCCACTCTCTTCATCGAACTAGTGAATAACCGAGATCAATACCGAATACCTACGTAGGTAGGTACAGTTTTTTAATAGATTCAACTTGGATATATTTATGTTCTTGGGTTTCCACGACTTTGTTGTAAATGGTATACCTAGTTCTACATCAACTTCGGTATTTTGTTACGTTACGCATTATTTGGGATTAAAATTGGTCAATATTCAAATCATTATCTTCTAATGTAAGATTCAAAATACTACCATCCATCCAGTTGGTATGAGCATTACAGTTTGCGTACCTACATTCAACAGATACCTCATATAAAACTCATATACATCAGTAGGTATTTAGCTATTTTAGCAAGAATGTAATATCCATGTTCCAAATAAGTAAGATAGATATAAAATTTGTAGGTACTGAACAGATTTTATCCCCAAGCATTATTGGGTTACACGTTTTACTTCACCAAAAGTAATATACCTCGCATGGGTAGGTTCAAAATATTATGTTCAGGGTTTAAATTCACGATTCATTATTAATAAATTGCCTTAACTATATTTTATGCCTTTTTTTCAAATTCATAATTTTTTCACTTATATAATTTGGTTTACCTGAATAAATGTTGTGGTATTCTTCCTATTTGATGTTTGGCTCTGATGTTGATGCTCGATTTTTGACTCTGTGATGGATAGGAGTAGTTTCTCCTTCTCGATTCTTGCAGTGTTACATCTAAGGGGATGTACCTGACCTATTAGTGTCTAGAACATCCTCTGGGTGTAGCAGGTTAATCGCATCTCCGCTTTGAAGGAGTAAACTCTTCTCTATCCATTACGTCTCGTTGTCTCATTTTAGCAGAGCTCGGTTTCGAGCCACACCCTCACCCCCAGCCAGCCCCTCTATTATTGAATGTCCTGGCGCCCCCCTCCCCAACCCCTGATGTTATTGCTCGATATTTGGTTTTATTGGTTTTTCCAAGTAGACCAAAAATAAAGTGATTGATAGAAATTCTGCTACAGGTTTGACTCACAGGTTTGCACAGTTTGATGCAAAAGACATGTTTCCAACTTGTTCTATTTAAACTCGATACTTTTACTCGAGTTGACTGACAATTTTCCATTGAAATTCTATTCGTTTTATGGTGTAAATTCTTTTAATTTTTTCCCCTACGCCGATATAATGTTGGATAATAGTATAATATATGTACAGTACATGTACATAGTACGTACGTTTTAGTTATTAATTACGGATCTCCCTTATTTTTTTCAATTAATGGTAGGAGGAATTTGGGTTCTGAAGTTCATTAAACCCGTCACTGCGACCCAAAAGATTTATATTGCGGATGCCATCAGGCTTTATTAGCCTAATGTGGTACGTTTTTCAAAAAACCTTTTCTCTCCATGTTTTAGCGAACCGTAGAAGAATGGCAAGAAATACGAAATACGATTTCCATTTTGGAAATACCATCTAGAAAGAAAATGTATTTTCCAAACACATTGCATCTGATTCGATCAAGTGCATAGCAGTAGCAGACGATGTGTTCGGTATTATCTTTTTCTGCTCCACAGAAGTGGTAGGTATCCGTTGTTAGTTTCCCAATTTTATTCGATTGGTATTGAAGAGGACTATGACCCATTAATAGGCTACAAGGGTTGTGAAATCTTTCTTAGGCAAGACGACTAGATCAGTTTCCTTCTTTGTCGAGAACGTCACAGATAGTTTTGCATGTTTTAAGCTTAGAAGGTTTTGCCAGTATTCTACTCGCTTTTTCATTTCCCAATTGTTTGCCATTTTTTGTAAAGTGTTTTTGGTCGCTCCAAGAATTGGCTTTGGTTCTACAGGCAGGGACCCAGCTCTTCTTTTAGCAGGAAGATCAGGTGCTTCATTGCCAGGAATCCAGAGGAGAAGGACCTGATTGATCTGAGCCAGCCGTTTTTCGAATTTCACGAATTTCACGAACTGACAAGTTTTGAAAGGACGTTCTAGAAAAGTATTTGTTTTTATACGATTGCATGGTTTTATTATTAATCACGAGGATATGCATTATGTTACTGTCACTAGAATAACTAAAATAGGTATTATTTCTTATAGTTCCCTAAATATATCCATATCGAAATCTCGTGCTGATAGAATTATAACGCGCCCAATCTCGATAGAACCTGATCCTAATATCAGGTTAAAGTTTCCATTTATTAATATTTAATGAAAATTTACTTTACTTTTAGAAATTTGTTTTTAATGGTCCAGGAACTGGACTTCGAGTTATACGAAACGATGTGAGCTCAGCGAGTCGGTGCCTACTGAAGTTAAGTCGAGTATTTATCCAACTTAAACTTTGAACTACTCGTTTAGAATTGAAATTTACCTCTCTGTAATAAATTCACTCCACGTAGCCATCTGATCTGCGGTTCTGCTTGCCACTCAGCACTTGTGAATGACCTAGAAGTATTTCCTCTAGCTAAATCAAGGAGGCTCTTCCCTTGTTATCATCCTTCCAGAAGCTTCCCTTTTATGCAAATGTCAACCCTTTTGTTTGTCGTCAGGATTGTGCTGGGAGTGAGCAGAAAAAGGGATTACAAATATTTGTTCGAGTGATCAGGGAGGAAGAGTTTTATTTGGGATTTTCTACTGGAAATAGAAAAACTCCTTAACCCAAGAATTTTTGTTCCTGTACCACTTATACTCATAGGTACCTCAAGAATCTGTTTCGAAAACACTTTTAAGAAAGTTGGTTATCGCATACTTATGAAACTGAAGAATACGGTCACCCCCTGGGTTATGTATACCCGATTTTTGTCAGTCGAATATAATTGTATCATTATATCTGAATAACCAAGAGTAATGAAGAGGGATAAGAGGGAATTCGTAAAATTCCAACGTGGAATTTAAGAGAAATTTATGAGCATGGGCTCGAGATCTACTTCAACTATAAGCGTACGCAACCTAGAACCGCATGTACATAGTCATCTAGATTGGTTTTTCGTCAATGAAACTATTCATTAGTAAAATAAACAGTGTTTTGAACTTGAATAATAAACAATAATTTAGTTAAATCCAAACTTCTCATGACGGCTTGCGATCGATTCCGCAACCACGGACAATTTTTTCATGCGTCGGTTACCATATTTGCCTTCGTAGTAAGCGAGCCTGGTTACCTCCGAATCACGTTATTATACCTCAAGGATTATTTATAGTTCATTAATAACATTACGTGTAGTCCAGCTGCTTTTATTTTCGGAGCGGTTTCGGAAGCGTAATTTTTGCAGCAAAATAGGCAGAAAATAATCACTCTTTCCCGATTTAAAGTGATCACTAGGCTTTTAAGATTACGTTAGAACAGTAGACCTCATGAATACCCAAGGTGCAGTCATACCTTATACATTATGCAAAATTGATTGATTTTTGAGAATTGATTTTTGAGAATTGATACATTATCAAAATTGATTTTCGATCCTGTCGGTTCCCTCTCGTTGCAGCCTTTCAATACGAATATGCAGTTATAAAAATCTGGGAAAACGGTACAATAATTGAGTATGTTGTTTTTTCAGACAAAATATGACAAGACAGTCATTTCAAAAACAATGAGCAGAATTACTAATTTATTGCTAACTAATCCATGAATGAGTGGTCTGGCTACGTTTTTATACACCCCAAATCTAAAATTTTCTATCATGAGGTAATTACATGTAGGGTGTTTGCGTCAGGTAAGATGATTTTAGAAACACCACAACTTTTGAGGGGCGGTACCTTGAAAGACCAATGATCTCTAGTCTCGTTCAGTCAGTTCTAGCATGTAGTTATCATTATGGCACAATGGAGACCCGAACACTTTTATGCTACTGAACGTTTTTTTCAAAATCGAGTACTGTGTAGTGGACGCTCAGTGCATGTTCAGTAAGCGTTTCAATGTTGATCGAAATCATGTCCCCGATTCGAAATCCTATTATGATGTTTGTGTAGATCTATTCTGTAGAAACGGTTCAGCTGTGGGAAGAACAGATGGATCTCGATGAACTGAGATACCTGATACACCTGAACTGACCTGACATCTGAAAATTTGTAGGATGTTCGACGAGCGAACGAAGCCAGTTCGTCTTGAAAAATGTGCACGACTGAATGGACATCACCTTCAAGATTCGATTTAAAAAATATATTTTAACTAGCTTTGACTAGGTCTCAAAAATGCTATGGCATTTTCCATTATCTACATTTTTCCACCCTCAAATATTCTTTTTTTTTTTTTTTTTCCTTTGAAAATCAACATACCTTATGGAAACCTATACTTATGTGTGTTCCTACGAAGTCAGTTAATCACATACTTGAAGTGTACCAGACATGGTAAAGTGGAGCTACGGGTTACTGTAAAAAGTAAAAAAAGCAACTTCGTTAACATCAACTATTGAACATGATCGTCGTACGTCCTGAAAATGTGTGACCCTGTCGTAAGAGTTTGGAGTGTAACACAATCGGAAGGCAATGGCGCTGTTGAGCGGCGAGCTAAACATCTAGAGCTGATCAATCGTCTTAAACTGAAAAGGAATTGATCATGCACCCGAAGCCACAGAAAGGCCATCAGTCACTGCATTAGTGCCGCCTACTCTAACCTTCACTCCGAGGCCTAACCTACCGCCCGACATTGCCCGATCCCCCCGGCTTCGCAATAAACTAATAGTAATACATCATGCTACTAACTTCTGATTGTTTCCATCGCTCACTTGCGTCGGCAAGACGTATGTTTAGCAGGGACGGACAATGAACCCATAAATTTTAACTTTAACAGCAGCTTTAACCCTTTGTCATCGTCATTGATTCCACAGATGCAATAGAGGTTATGCGATCTAATTAACAGAAAAAGTTCACGTTGGTTTGTTATTTTTACTTGAATAGCTATTATATTGCTCTATTATTGTAATTATTTTGAATTTGTTGGTTTGGAACAAGATGCAGTTCAGTTTTTTGACTCAGAAATTATATTTTATTCTAAATAAAAATAATGAGGAAATACATTTCAAAAATCATCAATAAAATTTCACACATCAGCCTAAAAACACAACCATGTTAATGAAATGTAATCAAAATTTAACGCTGCAAATTATTACTCAAAGATTTATTATATTTGTAGTAGATAGCTCTTCTACGCAGAACACTTGTCCAGAATCACTAACCGAAATCTGTCATCCATTATCCAAATGTAAATGCAAAAGCGTTCTGTATTTAAGAAGAGCTGACCTGTCAACTGGATATTGATGAGGTAAGTAGAATCACCACCTACGCTTCACAAGTCCATATATAGATGGAAGAAGTTATATTAAACTTGATTTCGGGAAGTGAGAACTAAATCAGCTGATACGAACGTCGTAGTTTTCAAGGTGGTTTTTACTATGTATCATCAGTTTCGAATCACTCCTGCGTTGATGTATGTTTTTCCCGTAAATGTTCTATCCGTTAGGAGAGCAAACGGATGGACATGCAGGAGTCTGGGCCTTTTCATTCGATTCTTTAGGATGATATATATTATTACACCCAATAAAACATTACTGTTACCTTGAATTACCTTGTTATACCCTTTAGGATTGATCGAAAGTGATACTGATATTACTGGCACATCTAGGCTGATTTGTGATTGTTGTGCCAAATTTCATAAAGTTTGATCCAGTAGTTCCTGAGAAAAGCTTAGGCTGATGGACGGCAGACGGCGCGGCATATGGCGGACAAACGGTTTTTTTTCTTCGATTTTTGGATTCTAGGCATTTTGAAACGTAAACTAACAGATATGAAGGGTGGTTAGACTTTTTTTCTTGGTTGATTACAAAGATATATAGGTAATTGAAAATAATGAACCAAAATGAAATAAAAGGTATATGTACGGTTTTACTCATTTACACAATTTTACAGTTTTCACCCATTCTTACTAAATAAATCCCTTTACAACGAAGTCATCAGCTGATCAGTACGCTTCTGTACATTGTAATTAGATTCAAAATTGCATGGTTCCAAAGGCGTTCCATCCCCAATCGTAGATCGGTTAAGAAATAAAATAAGCCTCGGGGGTCACTCAGCTGAACAGCGCGAATACATACCAAGTACTTTTATTTAAAGGGACCTAAGAGAGCTCCTATGCACATTTAAAGTATAATATTGTCAAATTTCAGCGCCGAAGGTCAACTGGGGAGGATTTCACGAAACCGTAACGCAATTTCATAACCGGTTCTCGTAACGTGGTGGCAAAGTGAAAGGATTACTTCGCCCTCCTTTCTTCGCCACCATGGAAAAAAATTGAAACATGGATGTTTGTTGTTGGACTGCCAATACAAAGAAATGAGGAATTATCGAAGTTATTTTGTTTTAGCTCAATAAATAGGAATATCTGATCAGTAAAACGGCTCCTTTAAATTCATTTGCTCTATGACGTCACGCCCGCCAGGGGGGAAACCCTCAGCTCTCAAAGGTTTGTGCAATAGTTCGTTCAAAGAAGAGATAAGTTATTTTATTTTATTTATTTTATCAAGTTCACTTCGTCTTCAGTGCCTTAGTAATTACAATTCACAACAAGAAATTTATGTTGTAATTGTTAAGCCCTGTTGATAGGGGGAACATTCCCTAATGGGGTTTCACTGTAATTTCATGTTAATAAAGATATTCATTCATTCATTCTCTTGCCCTAATAAGTCGGGCATGACCTTCCTACCCATTTAAAGTGTATCTTTTCATAACTACTTAGATGACTAGTAAATCTACATAGTTACAAAGTAGAATACTTTTTTGTTTTATCCTTACCTAACTGTTTTTGTCTCATGACGCAAATTTCACAATGTGCGCTGATTCAAAAACGCCTGCCAAGTCGGGTGTGGCACATAGCTTCCTCGTTTACCTATCATGAATGTATAGATCATTGAAAAGTTTTAAATGATTTTGAAAAATTCCACAGCGAAAAAGAGTAAATCAAGAATTGCATGAACTGTCATAATTTTTCAATTAAGAAACGAAAAAATGATACTCAATGTAATTTACGTTTGTGCAAGCGCACAATGAACTGATGAGTTGAGAACAATGAAATAGGTACGAGACCATCTACAGCCTCAGCCGCGCATTCGCTGCCAATTTCATCAAAATCTGATGAAAACAGTGGAAATTAAGGCCATTAAAAGTATTTCACAATGCCGCATGCGCAGCAGCTATTAATGATACAATCGTTTTGAAATTGATATGAGGTAATCAAGTCATCTTCTTCCTGCTATCATCCAAATTTAAACGAAACCGAACGACTAGAGTTTGAAAAAATGGAGCATAATGGAATTTAAGTTTGCGCGGTGAAGTATTGATTTGGAAACAATGAAACTAACAGGGGACCGTCTACCCCCTAGCCCGTGCAGTCCCTGAAAAATTCATCCAGATCAGATGAAAACTGTGGAAAATAAGCTTGTTACAATGATTTCATATTGGCGCATGCGCAGTAGCTATAAATGATATACAACCTTGTTGACATAGATATGAGATTATTAAATTGTCGTTCCCAATGGTGATAAATTCCCAATGATGATCAATTTGAGCGAGATCGGACTAGGGCGTGAGAAAATGATGATTGGTAGAATTTACGTTTTCGCATGCGCAGAGTGAGATATTGAGTCAAGAACGATGAAACTGAAAGGGGACCGTCTACCCCTTAGCCCGCACATCGCCTGAGAATTTCATCCAAATCGGATGAAAGCTGTGGGAAATGAGCTTGTTACAAGGATTTGCGGACACACGACAGACACACACACACACACACACACTCACTCACACAGACAGACAGATACGGAACCAAAGTTGTTAAGAATGGTCTAAAACGAAAAATGAGAGTGGAAGACCACCATTGGATTTTGGAGACCAAAATTTTTTTCTCCTGAAAGTGAAAACAATGCTTCCACTATCTTCAGGTTGACTCGGAAGCAATATACACCTTATGCTTAACATATAAATAAATATACCTTCACATATACGCGGTAAATACTTATAGGTAACAATTATTCGCTTGTTAATGAAAACGATGTATATTTTTTCTTAAATACGTAAAGTTACACTGTTAGGTCGGATAGTCTCCAGATGAAAGAGGTCTTGAACCCATTGGTCGAGAGAAATAAAGGGCTAGGAGATCCAAACCATCAAGTGCGGGCAAGGTGGAAAGGGATTCCAAGTTAATAATAAAATTAAACGGCGGATAAAATTAAAAGAAGGCGATATAATCAAATTGAATATTTATGAAGTGATGTTTCCAAACTTTACCTAAACGCACCTATAGATCATAAAATACATAGGTACCTATTCATTGAAGGATTAACTCATTAAGTTACCGGAATTATTACTTTTTCTAGTTTCAAATTTATCATGTTTATTGAATATACTACATATGTACATTTTGGATGAAAATGAAAAAAAAAAAAAAAAAAAAAAATTCCTACAAATTATCTGTTAAATTAACATTACAGCTATCATTGGATTCCCCAAGATGATTATTTTGTCAATCCAAATGCACCATCTTTTCTCTTATCATACTCGTTTATTCCAATCAAGCTCCCTTTCACCTGTTATAAATTATTCCTTGTGAACTGGCAATTACTTCTTAGTGGATAATCGAGACATTCACAAGAGTCCTTATCCTCCGCAGCTGGTACTGATTTTTCTACGTACTCTAAAAATACGTAGAATTAAATTTAGTGTGGGTTCCGAATCTCTTTCTCAAGTTAAACGTCAATACTGAATTGCCTCCATGGACTTAAGGATAATTCGGAACCTGGGCGTCTTTCTTCGGTGATATCAAAAGTCCAATTGCAATTTTCGACCTTATTTGTCAGTTTTGATATTGCGTGAAGTCCACCAATGCTTTCTGTTATGTACTTGAGTTCTATAACAATAATGCTTGGTTTACTGAACCGTGTCCTGTCCTAACTCTAATCATCTTACGAAATTAATATATTTTAATTTCCCACTTGATAAACCAGGGTTTTAGCAACAGTCTTGGTCGCATCTCACAACAGAACCAACCTTTGTATAATGAGATGATTTTGTTTGAAACATACCTCTAAATTCATTGAAAGTCACTGTCCTCTTAGTTTGCTATTTTTAGACATTCCTGGTTTGCCTGTTGCTGGTTTTCCAGATGATGTGCATTGGTATCCATTGGATTGGAATATTAGTTACCTATTTATTATTGGGACTAATTAACCAAAACTGATTATTATTCGAATTTCGGCCTACATACATTATACATGGCACACAATTAAGTTGTTCGGGCAGCTGGTAGGTAATTTTTTTGTGTGGAAATTTCAGGCTTTTACCGAAACTGTCAATAATACGGAGTTGTTATATTAGTTTCGAATATTTATATTGCTGCAACTTCATACATATTCATATATGTTTCTCTGTGAGCCAAATTACTGTGAATTCAGCGTTCATAATGTAAATTTATCTAGTAACCTTATAATTGCCAACGGCAGCGGCATTTATCTAGTAACCATATTCCAACGTCACTAATAGTTCCTTGAGTTCGCGTATATATAATGCGAGGTTGTCATTTATCTGCAAGGGATACTAACCTTGCAGTTCAGTGGGATTGTAATGAACCATAGGTTAGATAATAAGGTCAATCAATTATAAATAAAACATTCCAATATATAGCTACTGCGATTGATGGCAATCTATAAATGGCCTCGTGCAGAAGGTGTGATTTGCCTGTGTGTACCTCCAGTGCTCGTTTCCATTATAACTATCCGTGCCTCACAGAGGAAAGAAACATGCTTGTGGGCCGATGTCACTATCGATAACTATATCGACGAAAAGGGTACGAAGAAATTAGTGAGGGCGTTCAGAGCGGAGAGGTCGCAGTAGGGCGAGAAGGGAGGTTGATGTTTTGATTTTCAAATTTTATAGCTGGAGATCGATGCATGGATGTCATTGAGGCTCCTTGGCACCTGATCGGTTGCTTCAAAGCCGTCCCTCTCTTCCCTGTACGGCCCCAGCACATTTCTTTTCCGTCAGTGTTTTTACAGCTCCCAATTACAATGGAAAAGAAAGTGATTAGTAACTCCATACTTAACCAACCTTGCGAAGCACTGGATTTATTTTATTTTATTGGGTGGTTCTGGAATCATTGGTTGTTCAACTGACCGATTAGGCAACATTTCGCACTCACTAGCACTTCTTCCTCGCTTGAACTTTCGCTTTCACGTCATTGGCACTTTCCACCTTCACGGTTAGATCGTGACTGGGGAGTAAAAACTTCATTTTTTTCCCTGCCCACGGGCTTGTCATCCACCCTCTTCATCGCCTTCCACCCGGCCTCCTAGTAAGCCTCTTCTTTCCGCGTTCTGTACGTACCCACAGGGTACAGCCCATACAGATTCGGAGTACTTCATTCGCTAGCTCATAAAGGGATTTCAGAGTTTTACCATTTGATACATCTACCTTATACCTTATACCCCATACCTAATATAGAGCTAGTAATAATTTTATGAAGTTTCTGAGTGCAATGAAATTGGTGTTTCTAAGAAGAGTCCACCCTTAGTTCTGAAATGGGGCTCCGAACACGAGAGGCTCGCTCGTAAACATGGACCTTACCGATTTTCTCTTCTTTTGTTACCTATAACCGCAGTTTTTTGTTCCCATAGTATAATAATCTATTTTATAATAATATACATTTAATTTTTAACCAGTAATAATGAGTTTGATAGTGCGGGGAACGAATTGTAGAGCGAAAAGGGGAAAGTCATGGCAACAACTATGTTCCTTCTTAAGGTCCGTCACGCCTTGGCGCTCCAGCGGTGGACCTTGTTAGTTCGAAGTGTCAAAAGTGATAAGTTTAAGGAAATCAAATTTAATATCGTTTAATTTAACCAACTAAACCATTTTAAATTTGATTTTCTAAAACTGATAACTCTGAATTCGATTTTTTATCAGAAAAAAGAAAACGAGAATTATTCATTTTACAAATTTTGAATTTGATATCTTGAATTTTACCTCCCTGGAGAACCCCCAGTTCCTGGCGAGAAACGTTGGAGATTAATAAAAAACCAATTTAAGGAGAGAAAGTCCTTTTTTGTAAAGTCTTGTTATTCATTTATATATATATATTCTGTATACTTTATTTACCATTCACAAATACTACCTAATTTATTTGTACTCATTACACAATCCTAATTCCCAGAATTAACTACTGATCGATTTTAGAGACACACATGCTCTATAAATAATCAGTTATGTTTAACTACATCTAAAGCACATACAGTCGATTAGCAAGGAATGATTAATGCTCAGTTGATGTGGTATAGTCAATATTATGTTCTCAGAAAAGCTGAGGAATCGTGTTGTTGTAGGCACCATTCGTCAGGTGGTGTGAAATTATTTCGGTGCTGAACGTTCAGGGTAAATTTATTTTTGAGCCAACCCATCATTCTCCCTCTTTAGTGCTGCTCCTAACAAGCCGTTTCCCAACAACCAAGTTGCCCGTTTCAGTGATAAATGTTGAAGTACGTCAGGTCTTGAATCGTAGATTGTGATAATTTATTAACGCGGAAATTTCCGAGATAACAGGCAATTTCTTCTCGAAGAGTCTCGGAAAGGAACATCATTATAGGGAGTTTAACTTCACCTTTCAACAATGTTAGTTTAGTAAATTTTATAAAGCATAGCATACTATCAGTCTAAGTAGAATAATATTGTTCATACTTTTGGATGGTTTCCATTGAATTAATGAGCGCTAGGTTGGCTTTGAGTAACTATGAGTCAAGGCTCTTGAAATCATTTCGTGTAACTAGCTCATCTGAGTTTAGAAAACTAAGAAAAAGAAAAAAAAAAAAAAATCGAATATCAACTTGAAAACTTTTTGAGTAAAATCGGGTTTACCATAACCGGGGTAGATCAGTCGTTTCCTAAATTGTTCAATGAGACGAATCTAGTGTTGGTCTGGTCATCCTTTCAACGGCCCTATTCCAAAATTTTCTTGTCATGTTTTTCTTGTATGAAGGAATTTTTATTTAATGATCGTAATTTATTTATGTTGAATAATGTAAAAATTTTAGCACTTTGAATAAATGAAATTGTGAACTGCAATCGTAAAAAAATTTTTCAAAGTAGCATTCTGCTATTTAAACCAAACTTTCGAATTTCAGCGTTTTTTAACTGTTATCATAGGTGTCTTAACACACAATGATAAAATTGAAATATGTTTATGGACATAATTTTGTGCATACATTTTTTAATTTTCTAGTTCATAGTTAATTCAATTTTTGAATAGATTTTGCTGAAAAATGTTGACTCCATTTTTTTCTAGATTTGCCCTAACTAGTAACTTATTAAGAAATTATTTTTTAAATATGACAACTCGTAGTGCTGAATAATAGCTACCCAACGTACTCATTCTTTATTTTTGAATGCTTGAATTTATGTCCAAAGATAAAGATGTAGATACCATAGTGGCGGAGGAGAGAAGAAGTAAACTTGATGAGTTGCAGTGAAGAAATTTATTTGCATGATTGGACGCCATTTAAAGACGTCTGGTTGGTACGAAATTGGCTGACGACATTGGCAGATTAATATGGATGAAATAAGATTTGCCAGCTCAAGTACAGCTCTTAATAAATGAATCAAACCTTCTGCCAAATGAGTTAAAACTTTTGCCAAAACAGTTCACCATTTCTTTAAGATAGTTAAAACTTTTCTTAACACCATTTAACTTCTTTTTCCAAAATAGGTAACTAAACCTTTTACCGAAACAATTAAACCTCTTGCAAGATAATGATATTGTACATAAATACGAATTGCAAAACAGTATGATCATTAATTATGAACTACAGAAAGCTTGAAATATAACAAAGGCGTGGGGAACAATTTATGGATCTCGGAACAATGTACCAAATGTTAACCCCCCCCCTCCCCCCTTCCCAAGATTTGTTGGTGGTTTATATTTCCAGGTAGGTCGCCGTCCAAAGCTTTTCTCCGAAACTACATGACCAAACTTTATGAAAATTGGCTCTAAAATCATTAATCGGCCAGAGATATACTAGTAACATTGGCATCGTTTTCGCTCAGCCCTAAAGGGTAGAAATAATAAAAATCGAGATTTCTTTTTGTTATTACTTTTGTAATTATCCCCCCCTTCTCCTCTCCGTCATTGATATATATTATTCCAAAGAATCAAATGAAACGACCAAAACATTTATTAGAAGTCAGGCATTGAGGGTTCGGGTATGGTATTCAGCATTTTATGAAAGTTGTTAATTACAGGTTGAACCGCGGTGACAAGCAGACGTCTATGTGATGGATGTGATGAGTGGCTTAAGTTGGACGTCAGAGTGAATTTAACTCGAAAGATACTTCTTCGTTTGTGATATCGGATTCACTTTTCCTATACTAGCAAGCAAAGTTCCATTATTAGGTAGGAACGGACCACGCGGACATCCGCCTAAGTTGACTTTATCTGGAAAACTGTTTCGGATTTTTCAGCCGAGATTTGCATTCCTAATGAGGTTCTGAAAAGCACTGAGGGTTGCGAAATGTGGGGTCGACGGAGGGTCAAAACGAAGGCTTGGAGATTAATAAGGAGGCCATTAGGAAGACAGGCCATAGTATAATCGTGTCGGGGCTCCTCCCAGACGACGGTACAGGAAGGGGCTGGATGGTAGAACGGGAGACTTCCTACGGAGGAGTTTCAAGGGTTCGAGGGTATTAGGGATATGGCGTTGGAAGAGCGGGCAGGAGGGGGTTACCACCGCAGCGTCCTGTATTATCCTCGCAACGGAAGTAGCCTTTAGACAGGCGAAGACCTCACCGTTGTCCGAGCTTTTCGTTCGTTAATTATGGAAAATGAAAAACCCTTTTTGCTATGACCTGTCACCTTTTTCCTCATCTGTCTTTTTTTTTCCTCCTCTTTTGAGTTCAAAGAATGATGTGAGTGGTTTCATTATTTAAAAAAAAAAAAAAAAAAAAAAAAAAAATCTGAATTGTTACATAATGGTTTATTATTTTACTAGATTATTTCTCATAGATCCCTGGTCTGTCCTGATCAATTGGCTCACCAGAGTTCATCCAGAATCTGGGTATAATAAATTGTGAAGCGTAACATTTAAAAGAAATAGAATCGGTTACGATAAAAACTACGAAAAACTTTCCCTTTCGGAAAGTATTGAAAATAGAAGTATTGGAAATGTTATTCACGACGCCGAAGAAGACGCTACGCGTACAAACGATGTCAATCCATGAAATGCATTATATCATCCACCTTGGACAAAGGACTTTATTTCAGCTTTAGCTCTGCATTTGTAAGAAGTATAGTTCGTAATGCAAAAGTAATTGTATGATATAGTTTCAATAGAATGACACTCGAAATGGAATGAAAGTAGTTTCATAAAGGGGGGTTAGATAGGGATGAAACAGTGATACATATTTTGCAATGTTCTCGAGTTGAGAGTTTAGAGCTCTGTAATAGTATATAGAATGTGCAATAGGTCATCGGTGCTGGTCCTTACATAGAAATGAAATGAAAATCAGGGAAGTCCGTTTAAAGGAGATATTCCTCCACCGCTTTGCGAGAACAGCAATGGTGTTTATTTGGTAACAGGCGAAAATCGGCCAAGCAGGTTGATGAAGCGTCCACTCCCGAACGCAGTCAATAAGAGTGAGAAGATGAATACACTGTACAAGGAGACGACGACCCGACTATTGGCTTGACCCAACATCACCGTTTCGTGGTTCGGTCTTTTATACACGGAGCGTCTTTTTGAGAGGATATCAGATATTGTTTGGTAGTCTAGAATAAAAAGGTCGGAATGTACAAGCAGCTCAGGATGGAGTCAGTAATTTCATTCGACCTTCGTTGTCCGATAAACGCTCTGCATCAAATTTAAATTTCCGAGGGTGAACAGAAGATAATTTAATTCACTCAGCTGATCAGGAAAGAACCCCTTATTTCGTTCATCTCTTGATATCCCAGAGAGATTTTTACTTCATTTCAGATTGCTAGGGTGAAGAGAAAATAATTGAGCTCACATAGCTTATCAGGATAGAGCTCCTGAATTTATTAGAATCTTGGTGTTCCAGTGAGACTTGTTATCAAATTTCAGTTCCCTAGGGTGAACGTGAAGAATTTCATCTTTACCCGGCAGTTCGAAATATAGATATCTTCAATCGTACGCAACTAATTTCATAATCTATTAAACTTCATGCTAATCATTTTGAGGATGTTGATACTTACTTTTCTCTTTATTTTCACTGTATTTTCGTAGAGAATGAAGCTATTGCAATGGCTCAAAAAATTTTGAAATCAAAATTTTCAAAATTGTGTTTATTGAAATCCGGTTTGAGACATTGTGAAACGAATCCTAGAGTTTTACGCTTTTTCATATATATATATATATATATATATATATATATATATATATATATATATATATATATATATATATATATATATATATATATATAATTGGAGGTTGAGTTTTGACCAAACTAGACTTGAATGGTTTTTTAAAATTATGTTTTAATCATAGTCATCCACAACGTTTCTACCCAGGGGCTGGGTCCTAATCATGTGGTACAATTGGCTTGTATGTGGTGACATTCAACAACTTTAGCAAACTTCGAATTACATAGGTATGGTTTGGGCCAGAACTGAGAGATGTGTGTGTGTGTATGATTGTGTCCTTCCAGACGATAATTCTCCTTAGGATTGAGATAAAAATTCCGTTCTTGCGCCAAAAAATCAAGCATTCCAAACGGAAGGACGAGTTTATTGGCTAGCATCTTTTGAGCACACAAAATCGGTAAAATTTCGAAAATGTGCTTAAAAAAAAAAACACTAAAATTGGCTAAAAATGGCTAAAAATAGTTAAATTTATATAGCAGAATTCTAGTCAAAAGAAGTTATTCAACGATGAACTGGAACATTAAAAAATAACTACATGCTAGAAAATGTAGCTAAATTTCATTAATATTTGCAATTTGAAACAATTAATAAAACCCGCAAAAAAGCTAAAAACCAAAATCCTATTTGAATAGCTGAATATTTTTAGAATAAGATTTTTGCCATAAAACTGGTTGTTAACAATTTTTGTCCACTCAAAGTCCTCAATCTTAAAAACAAAGTAACACACTACAGTACCTACGATAATTTACGAAAATTAGCTCATACGATCATGCTGCATGACTAAACACGAGTTACGATCACGCTGCAACTTGAATTATTTTATTTACTAGCCGCTCCGGCTTGCTTCACTCGACTCCAGTCCCAGCAGGAGAGGCAAGTCCCCCCCCCCCCCCCCCCCCGAACACCCCTCCGCCAAGTTAGGTTACTCGCTTCGCTCGCTCGGTGTGGCTGTATAGATGCGATGGTCTTTTGCTGTCGAGAGGGACTTGGAGAATGATTGGAAACGGAAGATCACTAAGGGTAGGTCTACCGTGTGTAGGGGAAGTTGCTCGCTTCGCTCGTTTGAGGTGGGTTGTCTCCCTCCCTTCGCACGTTCTTTGTGGAATGTATAGATGCGATGGGATATAGTCCATCCCGAGTCCGCAAGAAAAACCTCGTTGAAATCCGACGCTCGCTTGATTTGGGATGTATAGATGCGATGGGATATAATGGGATACCATCGAGACCTACAGCCCATGGTTCGGGTGAGGGTAGGGAATTTTGAAAATTGCTCACAATCCCTTTCGATTGACAATCCCAAGGGAATGGAAAAAAAAAAAACATCAAATCATATTAAAGGTAATGTAATGTCTAATATCTGTGTAATATCTAATATAGTATAATGCCGTCGGATTTATAGTAGTCTGTGCATGCGCAAAATTATAACTAATTCTATTCGTCCATGTGACAATACTTGAGGAATTTATACTGCCCTTACGACGTGGCAGACGTTTTTTCTGTTGGGAATTACTTTCAAACAAATTATTAATCTTGTAAAACTATGTGGAACCACGAACAGTTCGCTTGGTTTAATGAGGATAGGCCATTTATCTGCGTGGAAGGGCTATTCAGTAAAGATTACGTGGAACCACAAAAAGATTAGTTTTAAGAACATTTCAATTCTTCAACTAATTCAGTACGTCCATGTTACAATATGTGAGGAAGTTGTAAACCAATGTGAAACCACGAACAGTTCATTAGGTTTAATAAAGATAGGCCATTTATCTACGTAGCAGGGCTATCCAAAAAAGACTACGTGGAACCAAGAAAATTTTAGTATAAAGAACATTTTAATTCTTCAAATAATTCTATCCGTCCATGTTTCAATATGTGAGAAAGTTATAATGCCCACCCAACTTGGCAGACTTTTTTTGTTGTTGACTAATCAAATGACTGACTAAAATGACTATCGAACGTGGCACCTTATGTGGAACCACGAAAAGTATAGTTTTAAGAACATTTCAGTTCTAAGAGAACTAGGTATTGATTAGTAGGCCATTATTTTATGTGCGTAAAATGGCAAACGGGAAGGCAGCATCGGAAATCGTCATCGGAACCCCTTCGGGTAAAAAGGGCCAGCATCGCACATTCCTGAAACGGCGGGCTCATATAACTTCTCACTTAATCGCTTCGTCTCCTTTACATTCGCATTTTGTTCAACTTTCCGTCACTTTTTTCGATATCCGATTATGGATTCAGATTCGCAGGAATCAAAACTGTATTTCTCCTGCAAACACCATCCCGAAAAACGTCTCTTTATGGGGTCAATTTTAATGAGAAAAAAACGAAGTTTTTCGTTGGAATTTTCAAGAAAACGGGTCCGTATTCTTTCATGATTTAACGCATTTTCCGCTACTTTTTTCTCAATACGATCGCGCCGTCGTCTTCCTCGTACAAATATCTACAAAACCGGTATTTTTCAGGAATTTTTGACGGCCGTTTAGAGGGGTAGGGGAAGCGGTTAAGTCGAAAAGAACGGGGAAAATGCCCAACAAACGTCAAAATTAAGGTAAAAAACGGAATTTTAAGGTCGAAAGAGTGGGGGAAACGAATAAAGCATAGCCTATATTCTGACCGGGAGATTTCTGGTCACGATTAAAAAAACCCGTTCGAATCCCTTCGTCCGTTTGTCTATAAGAGTGACACAGACAGACTCACAGACAGACAGAGTTTCATTCTTATAAAATAGTACCTATAGATTTTATTTATTTATTTTTAATGAAAAGAATGAATGAAATGGATATGGGATTACTGATTTGTTAAAAACCTTCCCGAGATTACACTGTGGCTATTTTTCTTTGGTCGATCACTAACAGTTTTTGGAAATAGTGAAACAAAAGTGATGTAACTCGTAAGTACAAAGCAATAATAACTATAATTAATATTTGAATGTTTATTGGGAGCATGCCATTTATAAAGAATTTAGGTCCCCCCCCCCCCCCAGAGGTGCAATGGGGGCCTAAATCCTCATAAAAAGGTAGAGGAGAGTAACAGCATCCCGTCAGAGAGATACCACTCCTACTAATGAGCTTCTGATGAGCCATGTTCGGAGTAGATTGGTTTTCCAGTCACCTGGAATCCCATCCAACGCCAAACCAGCTGCCAAAAATGATCGAGAACGGCCGAGGCGCCAGTTGATTCATCAACGGAACGCCGACAGCGCTATCTCTGGTGCCCTGACGGAACCTCGATGGACCTCACAGGAGGTAACTCGGTTACACATTTCATTTCGGTCTTTATATCCAATAATTCCTGTCAATTGATTCTTATGAATTACCTAGAAAAAAGAATTCAACCCTCTCTCCCCCTTAAAGTTTGTTGGTTTATGTTTGCAGATGTGTAGAATCCAAAAAATTATAAAAATAATCTGACCGTCTACCATCCTTGGTTGCCTCGCTTCTACGGGAACAGTAGGACTAAAGTTCAAGAAAATAGCACAAAAATGAGCTCAGGTCAGTCCAGTATCCTTAGTATCGTTGAAACGCGTCGTTGCTCTTGTTTGTTCGGCTCATTAGTCCAGAAGTGATAAATTTTGAATAAATTTTAGGTTAGTATTCTACCTAGGCCTTGGGTAGAAGAGGAAAACAACAAATTCAGTCCTATGCACTAGTTAAATCTTAACAGAACATGCAACATGTTCCTTGGGAGAACAGGAGAGAACTTCGGTCACTCAGCTGGTTAGTTAATCATCAATTTCGGTAGTAGCAGCACTAAAATAACAAACACTTTTTCCTTACTAAGTCTTCATACGTGCTCTTGAAATAGGAAAACATCTCACTTTTCCCTTGAAAACATCTTCACGTTCTGAAGAAGGGTGTAACACACTACTTCCTGACTACTAAGTATGGGTAAATTTACAATTTTTCTATTACCTCGTATGATCAAAGTTGTTCAAGAAAATATTTATAAGTACTTTCCATTCTGATTGAAACTAGACTTGCCTTGCTTTTCACCTGAACTATTGTATAACCATTGAAATAGGATCCGTATACGAATTACATATTATATCCTCATTCTCATTAACGGGTAACCTCGCTTTTGTGTTTTTATTGGAATTTTTCCTGACAAGAAACGAATGGGAAGACGACGGTTCACTTACAGGAGACGAACAAAAATGTTATTCCATTCTTCCTGTCGGGCACTTTCTGTTCTCACGAACCCAAACAAGATCACTCCTTTCGGAATTCACAAGGTCCCCCAGGCATTTGCTCTTATATTCCCTCCACTCGCCCGCACATATCCGGTGAAGCCTAACAGTGTGTTTGAATATACGCATGAGCCGAAGGGTGAGCCGAAGAGGAAGCTAACGCAGTTAGAGGTGCGGAGTGAGCCTTCATCCCTCTAAGTGCTTCGTAAAGTGATTACCTTGTTAACTCCGTGTTGAGGGTGGTTTTGTGTTCATATTATGAGGTAGTGTCTCTTTGTTTCCAATACGAGTTTGAAGAGGCCCAACCAGTGATACAGACTCGTTCATCACTGTTTGTGATCATCTGAGCGAATCGAAATGGGTGAAGAAAGGGGCTCACATGCGACAACTTTCCCAGGAATACGCACCTAGGTTCTAAACCACAAATAAGATGTTTCACATATACAAAATCGTGAAAACCAAATTGAAAATTACACAGATATTTAAAAGCAAACTATTGAAAGAAAATTTGTGATATATAAAAGTAATTCCTGGTAGCTCGTATAATAATAAAAACCCAAAGTTAACACTAACATAATCCTTCCATAAAGATTAATGTTTGTAAAGCAACAAGCTTATGTAAAAAGTTAATTTCTGTCATTAATCACCCATTTATTACAACTAAAAACTGTACTTTTCTCATTTTACATCTGTACTTTTTGATTTATTATACTTTTTGTTTCGTTTATTCCGATTGACAATAAATTCTTATTTACCATTCTCAAATGCCAACGCATTCATTATCTAATTCCCTCTACATTTAAAATAAAGTGTGGTAAGCGTAAAACCTGCTTAAACATCGTTGTGATTTATTATTTCCAATAAATAAACCTCTGCAGTCGATCACAGAAAAAACATAAATAAATTCGTTGATTTACGTTTCAAGATGCGTAGAATCCAAAAATCAAATTAAAATAAATCCGTCCGTCCACCGTCTGAAACTTTTCCTCGAAACCGCTATACCAAATTTTATGAAATTTGGCGCAACGAATTTGAGACCGGGAATGTGCCAGTAACCTCGGCATCACGTTCGTTCAACCCTAAAGGCTAGTACCTAAGGACCGAAATCTCATACACTTTCAAAGTAACAGTAAGTTTTTTCAGGGTGAAGGGGGAGGGAGTAATTTATAGACAACCTCTCAAGGAATTGAATGAAACCACCCGGATTCATCACGGGAGTGAATCGCAAACGGTAAAACTTAGTAAAAATCGCCTTAAAAAATTCGAAGATTGTATCAGCTGTAATATGATTCCAACGGAATCCTCACTTCTTGAAGTCGAGTTTACTATAACTTTTGTTACCTATAGATGTACTTGTGAAGTGTAGGCAGGTGATGTATTGTACCCCATTAGTTTTTAGTTGGCAGGTGAGCTCTTGTTAAAAACACAGAAGGACTAGTAAAGTTTTGGCGTTCGGTTCAATTTAATCAATGTATTCTCGGGAGGCTTCTACGCCTATGTAGTTGCACAAGATAGTATCCTGCGTTTTGGATTCTACGCATCTTGAAACGTGAACCATCTTCATCAATCTACATTTACAAAACAATTGTTAAGTAGGGATCATCTATGTGGCCTCTGAGGGTAATTAGTTCTCTAATCCAATGAGGGTGCTAAAATTTAAGATAGAGCTCTTTTGAGACGAACCGGAAAAAAATGGCGGGGAACGGTGGCGCACTGATCAGCTGAGGGATCTGAGAGGGGAATTTTTCTCTTTATCGACTTACAGCGATGAAATTTGAAATGGAACGCTTCTGAGACACGCGAAATGCATTTACAATGTATGGAGGCGGACTGATCAGCTGAAAAACCTCATAGGCAAACTTTTATCCTGGTCGATCTACGATGGTGACATTTAGAATGAGCGCCTTTGGAACCAATTGAAAACAATGTTACTAAATACGGAAGACAGGAAGACAACTTATCAGCTGAGGGTCCTCTGTGATGATTTATTTTATAATGCTCCTACTGAAATACGCAAAGGATTTTATGTGGGGAAAACAAACATAATTTCAAATCTATACGCAGTTTACGCATCCCTTCTATGGTGAGAATGTGACTTAGTCAAAAATCCTTTTGTTTCCTAACTTTAATAAAAAGATCGTATCAAATAACACTTATTTGAAATATTCAAAATATCTAAACGATTAAAAAATACTGGATCGTTCGGGGTATTTTAGATTCTTTCTGCATACTTCATGAGATATAAAGGTCCGAAGCCACCGTATAAATCCTGAAGTATGCAATAAGAATGCAAGGAATGTAGAGAGATTTGGCTGCGTTACCTTTTTCAGCATCGAAAGAAGAAAAATACGGATTAATTTAGTCTTCATTTCTATCTTCTAAGTCAATGGTAACGTAATATTCATTCTGGAGCTTTCAGCTCAATCCGCTACTTATACAAGTCCCATTTCTAGAAACTGATTACGGAATCCCACTTTGATCCTAATAGGGACTCAGATAAGTTTATCGTTTAAGGAAAAGGTTGCTCTTGAACTTTCAAACTAAGCCCTTGAAAAAGGCTCTTGGAATGCCCCATCTCAAAGGGTTTCCTACAAGATGATAAACAACGAGAGATGTCTTAGAGAATCGAGGTTGATGTTGTTTCGCAGAGAATCAAGCCCATGCACCATCAAGAAACCGAACTTTGAGAATTGTGGCTTATGTTGATGGCTAGGTTTGAATAGTTCCACAAGTTCGGAGATTATTCTGATGTTTGGTTTTCTCAGGACATCCTAGCTACCCATTATATGAAACTGTTTGATCACTTCTTCTGTAAGAGGGGTGTCCAGTGGGCAGTGGATCAATTAAAAATTTATTTTAATGACGGATTGATTGCAAGGAGGAGCGATGGAGTGGGAAATGAACTGCACCATTTACACTTATTCTCGAAAGATTTTCACTGTTCTCAACCGATTAAAGCCACTAACTATTCACAAATTCCAACAGAAGACAGTGCATATGCAAAACAAGGGTAATTTAGATTTACTTACTACAATTCAGAAGTTATGTATGAAATGTTCCTATAATACATGCATTATTACATTAAAACTTCAACCTCTAATCTATACACGTAGTTATCTTCTAACTTTCAAGAACAACTTAACTATCCTACAACTAGTACCTCCATTATTTTTATGTAAGAGTCGTTTGAGTGAAATTGGACAGAAAAATGCTGTTACATATTACAAATGCGATCAGTTTACGGGCTACATAAAATAGAAATGGCGTGTTGTCAAAAGATATCAACATTTGCACAATAACAAGACCAAATTCAGCTGCCATAACAAAAAACCTTCTAGATTAATTCAACTGTGACGTTTTCCCCACCTTCCCTTATTCTAACCTACCCTCCTGAAATTTAGATTTATTTTTCTTTGTCCTCCCTTCAAGAAGCATTTGAGTGGAAAACGATGAGGATCTGAAGAACTGAAGCACGAATGGGTAGCAGCAAAAAATACATGATTTTGCACGTTTCGAAAACATTGGTCCAGTGGTTTTTCTAAAGTTTTGCAAACGAAAAGATGGATCTAAATATAATTCAATTCTAAATTTGAATCGAGTCTAATTAACTTGACAAAATGTTTTTGCAGAGGGTATTACTATTGATTTCTTGGTCAATACGAAGGAGGAAAATAATATACTAAATTGAGACTCTGGATGGTTAACCTAAAAGGAGTTGGCAAAGAGGAAGTCGGCATTGTTCCATTTGCTGCTGAGGGGTCCAGTATTCTCGAAGACTTTATTGAAGTTTCGCTGAAAACGGGGAGATGGGCCCGTAGTGAGCATCCACCCATGCAACCCACGCCTAGTCCGAGGAATGGTGGGTCGCTTAAAAACGCATTAGCCGCTCTCTTGGCTTAATTGCCTGGCTTTTTCCATAGCGGCGGTTGCGGGGCACAGGGTTGGTGGGATGCCCGGCCGTCCTTCTCCTCATTAGTCGGGGAATCCTCCAACCCGTCCTCGAGCCCTTCTAACGCAATTAAATTTTCCCACTTTTGAAGCCGCATCTCCGAACTCCAAAGGTGGCCTTGGACTTAGGCCTTCTTCCGTGCATGCAAGCCCATTTCGCCCCGAGCAAGCATTAATTGATGATGAGATGTGATGCTTACTTATAATCACTTACATTATAGCTTCGGTTAGAACTAATCGGAACCTTCAGGTTTGATAGGGAATCGCACGGCAATTCATCAACGAGGGTTTCTTGAGTAGGCATTGGCTGCGTAATTTGCAAAATCCCTATTTCTTATTACATTTTAAATGTAAGGTTAAAAATAATGATAGGTCCCCGGACCCCCCCGGTTGCTTTCTGCTTTGAGCCTGTAGCTAAAATGCTAAAACAAGTACGATGGTACTTCAACATATTTAAAAAATATATATTTATGATGTTGCCAAACTAATTAGCCTGCCACAAAGCAGCACAATTATAACCAAGTCAGATAGGGAAATTAATCAGACATCATCAACCAAGGGACAACAAAGCAAGGCTTACAAGCTGCACAATAACATTGTTTAATAACCATTTATAACATCGCATTATTGGATAAATATCTTGTAAATAAACATAAAACTACGACATAAATATGCTACTAATATCCAGTAAAACGTGAGCTTGAATGGTGAACGATTGCTGTGCGATGAACACTGCGGAAGTTCAATTTCCCTACCAACGACAAGGTTATGCGAGGAACTCATAAGAAAATGTATGTGACAGTTTTTCGTGACATAAAACGTGAAATTTTAGGCAAGTTAGGTAATGGCTGAAGATGTTCCAAGCTAAAATCCAAGTTATAGTAAATTCACGTTTGCTTATGTACACAATCAACTAATGATCCGACGGAATTTTCATTTATAGAGGGCAAGGTAGAAGCTAACCCGCACAACCCCAGGAAATTTCAACAAAACAGGACTAGAGCGTAGTATAGCTCTGGGTTTGACAAGGAATCGGCACAGACACGGAATCAAAATAGATCAGTCAGCTCTGAGACGAAAAAGCAAATATTTTGATACTGGAGGTCAAACATTTGTTGACTTGCATTTGTTACAAATTCAGCTGAGCTGTCAGATGGTCTGTTCTTATTGCACCTGCACCTGCAAGCAGTTGGCCCACTTTAAATTGGCAGCTGAGAACATCATTGGCTCACTTTACATAGTGAGGAGGGTGCTATCACTAATTGGTTGGCCCACTTTATATACAAGAATGACTGGCGAGGGTCAGATTGGCCCACCTTACCCTACCTGGCCAGTTTCCCTACCATCGGTATTGAGGATGCGAAAAGGTAATAATAAAAACACTTAAGCAGTTCGCGTTAGCACAACCAACTTTTCGAATTGGCCATCTATAGCTTAGGCCCCTTGCATCATTTCTTACGTCCCGTGATGTCCTAGAGAGGCTCCCTATAAAATTTCGTTGTAATCAGACAGACGAAATAATGTTTACAATCAGCTGATCAGTATGGAGCCTATAAGTTCATTCGTCTCTTGATGTCCCAGAGAGGATACCGATCAATTTCCAACGTTCTACGGTGAACAGGAGTGATTTTAGCTCACTCAGCTGATCAGGATGACGCTCCTCACTTCGCTCGTCACTTGTTGACCCAGAAGAGCACGATTTTGCTATCATTATGATTGATGTTATGGCTCGCGGTCAGCAGATTCCCACCAAAGTCAGCTAGGGGGTTGTCGGGGGTTCCAACATGATAATTCAATATACCAATATTTGGTCCAAATCTGACCACAGGTTTAGGAGGAGTAGTGATCACAAAATTTTTTCCATAAATAAATGTATAAATATTATGTATATGTAAAAATAAATCCGAAAATGAATGACTATTGTGAACGTGATCTACACTCTCTGAAACGCAAAGAAAATGCATCCCCACCGCCGAGTGCCGCCGTGCTGTAATGCCCACTTTTGTACGAAAAGTTGGGTTAAAATAAAAGTATAGCTGCGTACTTCGGCTGCTCATTATTACAAGTAAGTCCTTCGTAATGAACTGTCAACTGGTTTTATTTGCTACACACAAGAAGAAAATTGAAGTATAGGGGAAGCAGGCCTAAGATCTCGACATAGTTGGAGTATTCAAACGGATATTGTAGTTTTATTTACCCCATCATAGCAACGATTTTACGATTTTTCTTAAATAAATTAGTAAAAAGTTCTAGTCATGCAACATGATCGTATGAGCGAATTTTCTTAAATTATCGTACTATATTATGTTACATTGTTTTGAAAATTAATGACTTTGAGGGAAAATAAATTGTTAACTATCAATTTTATGCAAAAAAAAAAAAAAAAAAAAAAAAAAATCGTTTTAAATAATATTTTGAGAATAGAGATTTTGGTTTTTCACCTTTTTTTTTTTTTTTCAGTTTTTCATGATTTATAGCACGTTTAAATGATTAAATGAAATTCAAGTACTGTTTTCTGAATAGGTAATTTTTTTAACAAAATTATTTTAATGGTCTATTTTATTGTTAATAAACTTCACTTGACAATATTCTGCTAAAAAATATAAATATAACAATTTTTAGCTGTTTTTTGCTATTTTTTGTGATTTTTTCAGCACTTTTTTGGAGATTCGACTACTTTATTGTGCTCAAAAAATGCTGGCCAACAAACTCAACCTTTCGTTTGGCAAGTTTGATTTTTTAGCGCGAGAACGGAATTTTTATCTCAACCCTAATGAGAGTTATTGTCTGGAAGGAAACATATATGTACATACCTATGAAAAAATTTCAAATCTAGGATTCGTTTCAAAATATCTCAAATCGGATTTCAATGAAGAAAATGTTCAAAAATTCTAATTTTAAAATTTTTGGAACCATTGCAATAATAGTGTTTCCTACGAAAATTCGCTAGTACTCAAATTTCGTTAAAATGGGCTGAAAATCGATAAAAATTCTAAAAAAAGTTAAACATCTAAAATCTCTTTTTGAATCGAAGTTCTAGAAAGAGTTTTTTGCCATGATATTGGTGCTTGGCACAAATAATGGTGGCAAAAATAAGATTGGCAAGTGAACACTATTTTACAATTAAAATTAGGAATTATAATTACAAAATTTCTGCATATATACTCTATGTACAGCCATAAACTCTATGTGACGCGGCTATTGTTGAACATTTATTTCATGTTCTAATTTGAGTTTCCTATGTATACTTAACTGGACCAGAAAAAGATATATCTCGGACTTGGTGGTGGGTAACGGAAACATGATAAATTTTGTATCAGTACCATGTGAATTCGACATAAAAAGGCTATATTTCTTCTTAAGTGAAATTTGCAAACTGAGGAATTTATGTTTTTTTGACTGAAGGATTAACTCGCTTATTATATACTGGTACTGCCTATGTAAACTGCTTGAATGTTTTTGAAATTATTTATGAACTTCATTGTATGTTTTATTTTGATGGCTGTTTTCCTATGTTTATAACGTAAAGAGAATAAGCTGAATTATTAATGAATGTTATATTAATTTGTACTTAATTCACAAAATATTTGAAATTTCTAGAAATGATGGTATACTGAAAAGATTATCATTGAGTGTGAGTAAATTATGTAAGTGTGCACCTCGATCAATTTCTAAATTTTGAACTTCATGGTTGATTCAACTGGGTATTGAAAACACTACGTTAATGCTGTTTACCGTACAAATGTTTCAATTATGTATTTTTTGTAAAGCCTACCCGAATGTTAGGAACATACATGTTCAAATACATTAAATACATAAATAAATTAGGTGGTTAATAATTTATTTTCCCTCAAAGTCCTTCATTTCCAAAACAATGTAACATAATATAGTACGATTTACGAAAATTCGCTCATGGGGTCATGCTGCATGGCAGGAACTCTTTAAAATAGGCCGCCTTTTCGTTATAAAAATTTTGAAATGACAAACTATACACACCATTCTGACCTATATGTCCAACTAATCTGACTTTTTTTAGGGATTGACTTGATTCTATGTGTTCTTGAGATGTGACCTCCAGACCACCAAACTAAAGTGGATGATCTTAGCTTTTTGTCAAATAGAATAGGTTGGTTTTGAAAAAAGACGAGCTCATCCAGCTTCTTTACGAAATGGCTGAAAAAATACCAGGCTGAATGACTTCCAACGTTTTTATTACATTAATCGTATTGTAAAAATGCTAGGCTTTTTACAAACAGGCTGATTTCTCAACAGGGCTGTGACATATAAATTTGACGAAGCGTAAACTTCACGAATCGTTCCACAATACCCAAAAAACGAATTCCCATAATGAAATGTTCGGAAAAATTTAATTTTAATATTTTCTTAACCCATCGCAGTAGCTTTATTTTCAACGTAAATTAGCTAAAAGCTGGATCCTATATTGGCTTGGTTTACATACATTAAGATTCAACCTCATGAGCGAATTTTTGAAGAAATCTTCGACATTTCAGTCGACATTTCGTGTTGAGAAATTTTAGTTTATGATTTTGATAGACAAACATGGAATCAAATTATGAACACATGCACAGAGTAAACTCATCAGTTGTGATTACTTTTTTTTTTTTTTTTTTTAAGCACCTACTACCAACATTTCAGACAGCATGGTTCTAGGATTGGTTATACAGGGATACTTCCATAAGAGTAGTTCAATCTGAATTTGGACAATGTTTCATGCAAATATTACCGATTTTTACAACCAGCGAACGGCATTATTTCGATTTTTGACTGATTTTTCAACTTTGAAATTTTTGAAAACTTGATACATATTCTTATAGGAAATTTTACGCTGATTCCAAATATACCACATGTTAGTATGCTGAAAAAATTATTTCGCACAACAAATCGCAAAAAACAGGCTATTTTGAAAATTTTGACTACATTTTTGAAAATTTCAACCCGAAGATGTAATCCGATCATGCTGGCCAACGAACTTGAACTTTCGTTTTGTGTCCTTAACATTTTAAAATTTGTTTGAAGTTTCTAGCACAATTCTACGGACAGTTATCGTCTGGAATGACACATACATACATACATACATATATACATACATATATACATATATACATACATACATAAAAAAATGCGTTAAACTTCAGAATATGATTCAGAATAGCCTGAAACGGATTTCTGCATAAAATTTTTTCAAAAATTCACATTCTACAAATTTTGAGGCGAGAGCAATAGCTTAATTTTCTTCAAAAATTCGCTAAAACATTCTTGAAGGAAGGACATTGTAAAAGTGCCTGTGTTTAGGTTACAGTTGAAAGGGTTAGAGAAGATGGAGTTTCCTGCCGGAGACTAAAATGATGTGAGCAGTTATTATTCATCATAGCTACACACCATTGTTTTCCTTTCGCCGCTCTAAATAATATAATTCTTCGTGCACAAAAGAAGTCCACTACTCCCCTCCACTGGTACTAGAATTGTAGGGCCATAGCACACAATAGCGAAAGCTTGTATTCTCGAGGAATCGTTTGGTGAAAAATCAAGCCTCATTGCTCAAATAATAACTATGTATATAATAACAAAGGATATACTCATGTAATTGAGCGTAGGCATACACTAATGTATTGGAATAGAATTTCTCACCACCACAGAATTCCTAATCCACCTAATTCACAAGCCTCATTGAATAAGCGGCGAGATAATGGGCCCACACAGGTCTTAATAATTGATTAAAAGATCCAGTTGTATGCAGCATTATCGTATGAGCGAATATACGTAAAATATCGCAATATTTTTATTACATAGTTTTGAAGTTTGAGCACTTTGAGTGCGAAAAAATTGTTGACTACTTTCTCGATTTCCTCACCTACCTACGGAAAAAAATTCTGTTCTTCCTATTTTAATATTTTAGGTATATACTCGGTTTTTAAAAATCATTTCATACCGTGTAGTACCTAGTTGCACGTGGAACAGTGGTTTTTGAGATAGATGATTGAAAAAAAAAAAAAAAAAAAAAAAAAAAACAGGATGATAGTTGTGAATTTGATCATCTGCAAGCAACATTGTACGTGCTTCTATCACCGTACGTGTACGTGCTTCTATATGCAGGTACCGAGGTAAAAGTAGTAATTTATCGAAATAATCTCTCAAGACAATATTGTAGGGTCGTTCTCAACGTAATTTTTCAAGAATAATCGGATGGACACCTGTAGATCTACTCGACTCCTTAATAACAGAGTTTTACAGGTTAGGCAACAAGTTTCTTGGTTATTCTTCACGTAAAAAATTACGAGAGATCGATCTCACACTCGTGAATTCATTGGTGTAGTGGGGAGAGGGAGTTAGCATACTGTAGTGGGTAGGTTAGCATACTTATATATATATATATATATATATATATATATATATATATATATATATATATAAACAACAAAATTTACTAGATCGTTGAGAATCTGATACCTAAGCGGAGTCTCCTAAGTGGATTATTCTTTATCTATAAATTGACTTACTAAAAAGAGTCATTGAATAGATATATTTGCGAATGAAATATTACATTCTATTTTATTCATTTATTGTTATTTTTTTAATTCATATTCCATCAGCAATGGAATACCATGGAACTGGTGCTATACCAAAAGCTTCTATAACTCCATCTCCAAAACAAACAAAGCCTGTTATTACTCCCAAGTCGAATACATCGTCAGCACAATAAAAAGTGATCAAGCTACCCGTTATGAAATCTGTTGTACCCGTGTCTACTCAGACAGACCTTGAATGCGATTGTATACTAAATGAAGATTCGCTGAAAGGACGCATAAATACCCTTTTAGTGTAGCGTGATGCTGTTATTACTAAACTCCAGGAGAATGAAAAGGAGCTGGATTCTGCTACAAATAATTTAAATGTTCAGACTTCAAAATTAAAAGATGATAATAGTCATGTCATGAAACTGAAAATTGATGAGCTCTCATTAGAAAATAATAATCTAAGATTAAGATTGAGTAGTTTATCTACTAACATTTCGACGCACGCACCTACAGTTAATGTATTTAAGCAGTCAACTCCTGTGGTGTCTCGATTTCCTTTTGATAAGCGTTCGCCGGAAACGAAGGTGACTAGCTTAGTTCCTATTCCATTGACGACAGGCCTCTCTTCATCCCCAAATGTATTACTGGTTGGAGGAGTTGATTTCCGTGTTATCTCACTAAAACTAAATGATCGTCTTTCCAAGTATAATTTACGAGTCTCGTATCGAATAACAGCAGTGCATATATTCGTTTGAGATCTACTCGTGAGGCTCTATCGACTTCGTCTTCAATTCAATTCGTGATTCTCAACTTTGACGCTGACTTTTTTTTCTTCAGTCACAACAATGAAAGATAAGTTATCATCTCTGGAATATCTCATTGAATATTTTCCCAGCGTTAATTTCATTGTATGCAATTTTTCAGTCTCTAATACTTTGTACCGTATCGAAAAGAAGCACCTGCTCTTTCAATGTATTTGTGGGTTTGAAACCTTGAAAGAATCTATGTCCAACTTACATATTGTGAAAATTTTCAATTATCTACCTACGAAATTCACTTTGGGCTCTATTTTGAACCGACAGGGAAGAAAGCTGCTTTTGCATGATATTGCCCAAATTCTTGATTTTTTTATCATTCAAAATTACATAATTGATGGTACGGCAGGTGAAGATGTAAACATGGGTCATCGGTCTTACTGTGACTCGTTGATGGTTTTGGATGAAACAGTTGGATGCAGTCAGAATTCGTTTTCTTTTTTATTGGAACCGCACCAGGCTGTCAAACTACTGCAGTATTGAATGAGGCGACTTCTCCACCTGACCAACATGTTCAGCTTCGCCTATCTTCGTGTCCGACTGATCTTTAAAGAGGCAACCTCAAGCCATATTATTAAACGAACATTGGCTTGAGATGAGAAACAGGAATTGCCATTCGTGAGAGTCGAGGGTTTCTCTATGGGTCCGCCTTCTGCAAACCTATGAAAAAGCATGGTGGTGCGCTTATTTTATTAAAAAAAGGTTTATCATATTATGTTTCTTTGGACGCTCTAAACTCTCTTGCTGTACCTGGAATCTGTGAAGTTGTAGTTGTTTATGTTGAGATTACTGGTATTGTAATAGTTTCCGTGTATAGATCACCTAGTAGTAATCTTGTGAATTTTTTAGATGTGTTTAGTCAAGACCTACCCATTATGTTCCGTTATTCCAAAGTTGTAATTTTAGGGAACTTTAATGTATGTCTGGTTGAGGATACGAATGATTTCACTCTTATCTTTGGTCCATTTGGGTCTTTCAATTTCCAATATCTTATCAGCACACCCACTCGTTTTAGAAGGTCGATTGATACTATTTTTATCAATTTTCGGCTACTAAATTCTGAGAATGCTGTAATTAATGATGTTTCTTTTTCTGATCACAGAGCAGTATTTCTTAATCTGTCTCTGCCACAAAACAAATTGAGGACCACGCCTGGTATGGTTCGCCCAATCTCAACAAATAGTTAAAAAAATTTAGTATGTTTTATTTAATGTAGATTGGGACTTTGTATATAATAGTTTTGTAGACATTGATTTTCGTTGGCAGTCATTTGTCTTTCTTATCTCTAAAATTTCTGGGAGGCTGTTCCCATTGAAGCAATGTCGGGGATCACTACGTGGTGAGTTTGTCTCTAATGATTGGTATAGTGATGATCTAGAAAAATTGAGAAATGGGGTCAACTCATTGAAAAATAGTTCAGAAGAGACAAAAGATCCTGAAGCAGAAATTCGATACTTAACTACTCGTAATTCGTACAAAATGGCTATCAAACACGCAAAATCCACTTCCAATGCCAATAAAATATTTTCTCCTTCTAACCCCTCTAAGAAAATGTGGGACCTCATAAATTACAATAGGAAAATACGTAATAATGATGCCGATGTTGCATCTTATTTCTCTGCTAATGATTTTAATTTACACTTTAGTTCAATAGCCGACCGAATTGTTAATAATTTACCTGAAAACCATGGTTATGACCCTTTGTTTTTCAATGCTAACTTACCTCACAGGTCGATATTCGATTTCATTAGTGTCGAACCCATTACAGTCTTAGACTGTATTTCTAATCTTAATAATACAAACAGCTTTGATGCTTATGGAATCAACACAAGAATGAATAAATCAGTTTCTTTAGCAATCGTTTTTCCGCTAACCCACTTAATAAACCAGTCTATGTCCTTTGGTAAATTCCCACCAGTTTTGAAGGTTACTGAGGTTATTCCTCTTTTTAAAAAGGGAAACCCTGACGACATTTCAAACAACCGTCCTATATCAAAACTTCCCGTTTTCTCTAAGGTGTATGAAAAGGTCATGAAACTTCAGATCAATAATTTTTTGAAATTAACAATCTGTTTACGAATTGTCAGTTTGGTTTTAGGCAGGGGAAATCGACCAGTGATGCACTTCTGGAATTCACTGAGTCGATCCATGATTCTTTTGACGATGGCAAGTATTCATCGGCTATTTTCGTTGATGTTGCCAAACGGCTATTTCGTTGATGGCGTGTCCCATGACTTGTTGGTGGGAAATTTGAAACGTTATAACTTTTCAAGTATTGCGGTATCTCTTATTCAATCTTATCTCCAAAATAGAATGCAAGCTGTTAGATTCAGTGGGTCTCTATCTCCTTTCTTACCCGTCCGTTATGGTGTCCCACAAGGATGTGTACTAGGACCAATCCTATTCTACATCTTTATTATTTATTTGCCACCAAGAATCCCATAGGTATCCAACTGTTTCATTTGCAGATGATACTACCATTATTTCTAGCAACAATTCTCTGATTGAACTCAAGTCTTCTATTACTGATGCTATTTTTGATGTTACCAGTTGGTTTAGCGGCAATGGTCTCTCTGTCAATGATTGAAAGACCCAAGTCATGGTTTTTGGACTGCGTGATCTCACATGTGTAGGGGAGAATCCGCCCACTTCAAAGATATTGGAAGTCGATGTTGATCCAAAATTGAATTGGAAACCCCATTGTGAGCAACTAGCCAAGCCCTTGAACAGTGTGACCTTTCTTCTTCGTAAACTTTCTGACAGTCCCAGAATTACTCTACTTACAGCTTTTCATGTCGTGTTTCAAAGCCTTGCTAGTTATTCAATTCATTGTTGGGGTCAATCAACCGCTTCTGCCATAATCTTTGGCTGTCAAAGAAGAGCTGTCAGAGCGATTTCCAATCTAGGATATCGAGATGATTGCAAGCATGAGTTTATTAACAAACAAATTATAACTATGCCAGCGGTGTACATTCTAGAGAGCGCCCTGTATGTTCACTCGCATCTCCGGAATTATGAACTTCCCTCTCACATGTACTCTACCAGGAGTAAGAACAATCTTCCTCTACCATTCCACAGAGTAATGACAACCCGTAACTCCACGAAATGATGGGGGCTTAAATTTTATAATGCTATTCCACTAAACGTACGTGAAATACGCCCACAAAATCTCAGGTGACGCTTGAAGCAATTTCTATTACACTTGGGTCCATATAGTTTTGACGAGTATTTTGAATCTGCGAGCCTCATTAAATAGCTTGTTTGTGAATTTATTTTTGAGTATTTTTTGTTACATTTTAGAGAGGTTTTTTAGATTGCCTATACGAGGAATATTTGTAAAAGTACTCAGGCACTGTATGTTATTTATAACATAATAAATATATTGTGACAAAGGCTATTAGCCGGATGTATTCCATAATACATGAAGAAGAAGCGAACTCAGCAGAAGAGCTGGGTTTGAGAGCAGTTGGTGTTGCTCAGTCGCACCATAGCAACTGCTGTCTGACGAAGTCAAGGTCAGCAGCAGTGCGGGCGACCTCCTAGCTCGAGCCCCTTAGGGCAAGCAGGCGCTGGCGGCGTAGTGATGGGATGCTGGCTGAGAGAGAGACAATACCAAGCCCACCGGCTTTGACCTTGACCAGTGCATGAATATAGGCACTTGGGACACCAGGTGGGAAGCCTAGTCAAGAGCGCACAGCAGAGCGAACTTCACGAATTAACTCAAGGAGCCAACCCGCAGTAAGCGTCGCCCTTCACGGGATGCTTCTGCCAGATGTGGGTACTGAGGCCTCACTTGGAGGCTAAGGCTCTATCACAATGGGTACACTGGTGGGCATTCACCGGGGTCGTGGAATAAGATGAGGGATAGGAAGACGAGGATGAAGCGAGAGAGGACGGTTGACGCCCCTGCCTGGGGCGCCCCCGATCTCCTCCCCTAGAACCCCGCGTGCCAATGGGCCGGCGGGGGTTAAGTGGCTCGGCGTTATTTACATCCATAACGGGGAGAAACATTAAAAGGGACAGGAGACTCATTGACATGAGCCTCCCCCCTAATCGCCATTGGGTCATTCTGCCAGCTTTCAGTAAACTGGAGGGTGCCCGGGTTGAACGAAGGGGACGTATGACCTTGACTTGGGTAGGGATATGAAGAAGCTCCGAAGACACACACACACATACACCTCCCCGACCGATGTATGTATACATATACATCCCTACTCCGATTCACTGCGCATTCACTAACGCTCTCCATTCGGGAATATGTGACTCTCTCTGGGTTGGAGGGGGTACACTTTCACTCTCGACGGGCAACGAAAATTCAAGCCTGCAGAACACTCGGAAATGAGGACGTTTATAATAGTCTTATGTATGTAACCTAAACAAGTCATTCTGAGCAATAAACAGTTAGTAATTTAATCAGTAGCAAGTATATATAATTCTATTGGGCAATGACCATAACCAAAGGTGGCATCTTTCAAAAAGACATGCCGGATGCCCGAATTTCGGGATGCACAGTGGTTAGGAGTCGCGCACATGCAAACAATTTTGAATATATAGTTTTTTTTGCTTCAAGAAAGATAGATGACATCATGAAATGCCTTAAAAAATTGGATTCTCAATGGTACTCGCAAGTATACAGAAACGGAAGTTAGTGAAAAACGTTGTCTATTTCCACGAAAAATAAAGAGTTACACTGTTAAATCGATTTCGACGGTTAGGCCATCATCAGTAACAAACAATAACGTTGGGAAACACTGAGTTTTTTGAAATTGAACAATGATATTGAACATATTAAATGAAATTGAACGATGAGATGCAATATATTTCAAAATGTAAGAATAGTTAAAATTGCATAAAGATCTCTCTTTTCCAATGGTGTAGTCTAATTTACTCTCCTCTTGTTAATGTTTTATGGGAGAAAACTATGCTTTAAAGATGAAAAACATTGTTTTTTTTTCAATGAAATAGAGGGTTTTCTTTTGAAACCTTATTGTTTTACGTTTAACTAAATGGTAACACTTGCAGATCTCCCGAACTCAGTCAATCTAGTGAGTTAAATCTGAGTGTAAAATTTAGTTATACCGGGTTAGGGGAGATATGCAAGAGACCATTCGATTCACCGTGAAAAATTACGTAGAAACCGACCCCAAACTCGTAATTTCTTAGTACGTATTTTTTCAAGATAACCCTCAATTTCAATGAAAAAACAAGATTTTTCAACACTAAAACATAATTTTCTTTCCTAATTAGTAAAGTAAGAGTAAAATAGACTACACATTTTGGAATGGTGACATCTCGGTGCAGTTTTTACTGTTCTTGCACATATTGATTATCGGATAATTATTCAATTTCCGATTGAAAAATCTCTATGTTTTCTAAATTGAGTAAAATTCACTTTTCAGAGGACTTTTTCGTGTCTGAAACCTTAATTCTAAAATAACGTCAGGCATCTATCCGATAGGAGAATGCGTTTGCCAACGGTATCCGGAACGGAATTTACACAGCAAATTAAGGGAGTTGCAACCTATTTCGTTACGTAAGGTCAAAATCACAACAACAACAAAAATAATAAAAACTCGTTTTTAAGTGGATAAACAACATTTTCAAGGGACAAAAGTTGTTGCAGTTTGGAACACCTGTTTTGCGTACACACTGTGTGATTCGACAGCAAGGAACTCATAGTTATAACTCACACTTTTTATATGTAGCTCTTATAGTATCATGTGGGATAATATTTACAAAATTAGATGATCACATGGTTTGGTCAACATTACGTGGTTTGATGAAAACAAATAACAAGAGTGTTAGGTTACGTTGTAGTACCTCAAAAAATCTGACAGCCTATGGAACGTATTTTGAATGATTCAACGCATAGAACGAGTTTGATTGCTGAATGATAGAAATACTCTGGAAGATGAAATGCTTGAACGGAAAGTATCGGGTCAGAACTTGTGGGTCAGTGGTGTACCTACTGATTTATTATCGCAGAAAACATTCCCTCTCCAAAACATCCTAAAGAAAACACTGTGAAATTCATACAGGTTTTGTAATTGCATTGGGAATGTTGATATAGGGTGTAGAATGAAAACAAGCTAAATGGTCCTAACGTTGATGCAATTATCACATTGTTTTCAGTTGTATATATATATATATATATATATAGTGAGACCGAACGAAATCCAAGCCAAACACTTTTGTCGCTCTGTGATGGGTAGAGTGCTGCAGTGTTAGTTCCCAGGAGACGAAGTTAATTTCTGGAAATTAAGGGCTCCATTCAACTCGAAAAAAGAAGTCCCATTTGCGAGAAGAAAAGGAAAACAAGGCGTTAGGAAGAGAAGGGAGGTCTGGCTGAGAAAGGTTGAGACAGAGCCTTTATACTCGTATTACCACCCCCTTCTCACCACTACCAGCACCAATGAAAAGACCCCTCCGGCTCCCCCGTTCTGTTATTGTTGAAACAACCCTGGAAGAGAGACGGCGTTGTAATACACTGTATCGCAGATATAGCCGAAAAGTAGTGGCTTGGAGCGAGGTGGGGGCGGGGTACCTCTAAAAGGTACCATGATATCAGCAGCCATCTTATCTTCATTCCTGCTGTCTTCAAAAGGTTTGAATGTGGAACAACGGACTTGTTTCGTGATAAGGTAAAGTCCCGAACGGAAATACTGAACCTTGTTGATGTGTCGATTTCTGTCATGGGGTTAGAGCAACCGGTCGATGTGGGTTTTGAATATTCAACGGTGAGATGTTTTTGGACCTTTATTCAGGGTTGTGATCGCGAATAATCAAGATGCATTTATGGTGATTCACCTGAGAATAATGAATAACAAAGTTGAACGTTTTCAATCAACAAAAATTTGCAATGAGGAACGCTTGAAAAATCGTCATATTGCGCCACATCACATATGACCCTCCCACCCTCTTTGTTATATCTTGGTTTGCTCTTCTTTTACATTATGCAATGGTTATTAAAAGTAGGTATCAGAGAACGGACTTTCTGTGCTTTCTGTGGATATAAGTATAGAAAAGAAAATTTCTGCGTGTTGATCGATAAAATACTCGAAACTTAACTGATCTCATCCATTTCCAATCTGTCTCGTCTCACAAAAATACAAGAATCGTCTTAATAAGAACAGCCCCAGTTCCATAACCTTCCCTCATAGAATATTTCCAATCTATTTAAAATAGAATGCAAGTAATTTAGATACTTACCTCGAGTCTGTGATTTAGATGTTGCAAGGTTCAACTGATTAGGGTATTCTGTGACGTTAGATACAAAATGAATTCGAAAAAAAGGAATAAAACCTATTGCACTCACACTTATTTTCAAATTATACAATACTCAAATTTAATAGGTGGCATTGGTGTACCATGGTTTAAAAAAAAAAAAAAATAAAACTTGCTGTTAATAAATCACTACAGCTACACTAGAGCGACGAAAGCAATTGCAGTGTGGAGGGGTGTATTGGATATCAATCGTTCCAATAGAATAAGTAACTCATTG
The DNA here is from genome assembly GCA_030762985.1 of Adelphocoris suturalis. Lineage (NCBI taxonomy): Eukaryota > Metazoa > Arthropoda > Insecta > Hemiptera > Miridae > Adelphocoris > Adelphocoris suturalis. The sequence goes on from CM061042.1 coordinate 96,342,300, forward strand.
AAATAAAGGTAGAATGAAAAATTATTCAGGATAGCTTTCAGAAGGTCTACAGTATTTTCACAATTAGATCAGAATGGAGCTGATAAAAATAGTCCAACGAGCTATATTGATGTTATTATACATTTCATTCTCATTTATCAATTCAATTCAATTCAAACTGTTTATTTGTATAAACCTTTTGGGTATAACAGTACCTAGTGGATTTATGAATTTTTTTAAATTTCTCATGTGATAACAGAGACGTAGGGTAAGAATATTACTACTTCACAGACCATCTGTAGGTATAGAATCCTTCTTTCACTATTCTTCGAACAATACAGCTATTACATTACAGTAACGACAGAGCTCACAATTAGGTTAATTACGTAAACATTCACATTATAAATACGAATCGAAATCAATGACCCGTCATCGTTCAAATGGAAATTGAGCAAAAGGTCTGAAAATGTAATGCAATGCGGTATTTTAGCTAAAGAAAACTTGGATCTACGTTAGCAGGGAATAAGACAACTGGGGAAGAAATATGATTCAACTCATTCAGAGAAAAATCTCTTAATTTTAGAGCTTGTATACTATAGCCGAAGGTGTCTAAAAACTTCTTCAGATTGCCATCCCAAGCTAGCAGTTATTCTAACTGAGACTGGATGCACCCTGTAGTGCTACTTTTAAAGTAATTCGGTATATACTTACTTAGCTATATAATGATTCCAAAATGGCTTGTATACCAGACAGGACTAAAAAAATGAATCAAAGTCTCTTGCTCCCGCCTATTACATATTATACGCAGAGCTGAACAATCCAACTCATACATGCATCTTTAATGATATATTTTCAGTTTTCTCTTGTATGCTAACCGTAATTTATTGTGCTATGCATTTTCCCATGTATATATCACCTGGAAAACCAATCTAGGGAGCAGCACTCGACCATATTGGCATAAGTATTTTCGGGAAATTCGCGTTATAACCCGAGTTCAGGCAACTCTCAACAACAATGCAAAATGCCAATCACTGTCAGCTGTGTACGTATCTGAGTAGTATACATCTTGCTGCTTCTAGAACAGGGTCAGAAACGTCAATAGAAAGGGCGAAATTAAAAACTATGAGAGGCGAGACGGGGTTTGAACCGTGGACGTTCGGAATGCGAAACCGACGCCTTGGCTCATTAAGTAATCGTCACCAGATGGTAGAGGCGTCGATAAAACTGATTGATACATCTCCATATTATATTATTATGACATACGCCCCAAGCTCGGGCGCGAAAATACGGAGATTTATCAATCAGTTTTATCGACCCCTCTACCGTCTGATGACGATTAGCTCAATGAGCTAAGGCGTCAGTTTCGCATTCCGAACGTCCACGGTTCTAACCCCGTCTCGCCTCTCATATTTTTTAATTTCGTCATTTCTATTGACCTTTCTGACCCTGTTCTAGAAGCAACAAGATGTATACTACTTATCTGTGAAATCCAATTTAGATCCGTCAAGTAACACTCGAGGGTGTGAACTGCTCCATGCAGAGTCGAGGAAGTATGCCCATTCCTCTGATTCTAAACCCATACTTAACCATTCTCCAAAAGTGAGTGCTAGGCAGCCCGTTTCCATTCTCAGGTAATGCCCCGGGGTAGACATTGGAAGGTGAAGGAGACGCTTGAGAAATCCATTTTGGGCAACTTCAGCTGTATCCAGATATCTTGCACCCCATGTCTTGAAGAGGGGGAGAATTTTCTCCCCAACTCCTAGACCCCATAAAACAATATCTACCGATCCAACCAACGACTGGAATAGAGCTATCTTCGAATGCCAGCCCGAAACTCTTCTACGGCCAAGCCCAGGGTTGTCCCTACACCGCCATTTTTGTTTCGTTACCGCATGCATGCAGGCTGCAAAGAACTTACACAAACTGGACAGCCGCACTCCCAGGTAACTGTATCTTCTTAACGAAGTCTATATTTTCATCTCCGCATGTTATATCCTGTTTCCGCATCTTGACATGCTTCCCAAAAACAATGGCCTTCGTTTTGCTGATATCAACTTGAAGAAAATTTTCATGACAGTAATCATAAAATACACGAAAGTTTTTCTGGCTATCAATGTAGCTGTCCCCAAGGAATACGATATCATCAGCGAACATCAAAATTTGCAGCTTCCTTGCCCCAATCATCAGACCGGTACAGTATCTAGCAACTATAAATCCAGCTAGGTCAGCCAGAAACGATATGAAATTAAAGGTGAGTGGTAGTCACCCTGCAATTAATACGCCCATAGTGATATCCTGCACTGCAGTCTCTCCCGTTAGAAAGTCCTCAAGATGAAATCTAGGTACTCTATAAATATTTGGCAAAATACGGATTATTCTGAGACTAAGTCCCAACAACACCAACGTCTCCCATAATAGGCCGTGGTTTACCAAATCAAAGGCTCGTCTTTCATAACTGCCACTACAGAACGGTTCTTCTAGCATTGTAGAGACAGGCCAGAGCTTGCAGTGTGTAAAGTTGATACACACAGCTAACTTCCCGGCCTAAAGCCTCCCAGTTTCTCAGGTGGAATCTCATGTTTTTCAGCCCAGGATCCTACACGTTTCGCGAGGGCCGCTGTAATTGGCTTTACCATGATATTCACGTTAGCGAGTCACCTAAATCTAGAAGGGTCGGTGTTGTATTCTATTTTGAGTAGTAAGGGCAGCTTAAGATTTCCCCAACCACTAGGAATCTGACCCCTATCGAGAATTGGATTGAAAAAAAAAAAAAATAACTCAGCTCTCAATCCATCTGTTCGGGATTCTCAGTTCATTAGGTACCCCATTAGCACCCTTTCCAAGCCTTAGGCCACAGATGGTTGCCCTCAGTTTACTGACAGTGAAGCCTTTGTCTAACTCCGGGACGAAGGATGACACCACGAGTTCCAGACTAGTGCCAATAAAACGGTCACTACAAACGTATCTGAAGAATTTTTTCCACTCCTCCAGATTTATAGGGCTGGTAGATCCAGCACTTCTTTTCAGTACCACCTTCCAGAATCCCCCTAATGTCTCTGCAGTTATTTAGAACTCTAGGTATCTCCTGCTCGCATTCACATTTAGCTTGTAACAATACGTTGTTATATGTACTTTTCAATACCAGTTATTCATGAAGATGGACTTGTTGGTATCCCTTCCTTTTGTATTTCCTTTAAGCTCTGCGTGCAATAAATCTCATGTCTCTGTTTTCTCGAGCAAACCAGGGCTCATATCATGCCTTAAAGAACCGGGGTTTACCCTCTTCCGAGTCTTTACCATACCAAGTTCACTAGCTATCTCGGATTACACTAATAAACTTCTGTTATAAAGTACCCAAATCTGAGGCATCCGTATTCCATGCCCTACAATCCAGGGCCCCTAAACCTCTCCACCAATACACACTCAAGAAGGAAAATGAACTCAACGGGGAATCATTTTTCCCGTGAAATACAGAACCAGGGAGGGCCTCCTTTAAGGTGACTATACAGGGTTGATGATCTGACATGTGAGAATCTTGACTCACTGTGAAAAACTATTGAAAATTGGGCGTATTAAAGAAAGAGAAATTACAAGGAAACAACAGCGGAAATCATCAGAAACACCATTTCGACGCTTGCATACGAGTCTGCAACACATTGGGACATTTTATGTCTTTAGTTGCAGACTCGTATCATCAAAATTTAACAAGCGGTTGCAGTTATGTTCACAATATCAATTATTGAGAATGATCACCTGCGTGTACACAATTATTCAAATAACCATGCTCATAACTCAGCTTGTTGGCCACGCACTTCGCAGTAGTTAACATATTATGGTTGGATAAATCGAGAGCTTTCAAACGAATGAACAACGAATTTAGTGAGATGAAAAACGACGAAGTACCATTTCCCTAGCAACGACTCGGTTGTAAGCGGAAATCATCAGAATATTTTCGTGAGCAATTTCCGTGACGTTTTTTTAGTTTATGTGCCATAGCAAAGACATAAAATGTCAAAAACTAGATTCTAGAGCCACTCAGCTGATCTGGGATCGGTCAGTTGTGTTCAGAAGTCCCTCAAGGGCCCACATACCAAATCTCAGAATCGTGGGATCATTAGGGAAAAAACTGGACTCTAGAGCCACTCAGCTGATCCGAGATCGGTCAGTTGCGTTCAGAAGTCCCTCAAGGGGCTACATACCAAATCTCAGAATCGTGGGATCATTAGGGAAAAAACTGGATTCTAGAGCCACTCAGCTGATCTGAGATCGGTCAGTTGTGTTCAGAAGTCCCTCAAGGGGCTACATACCAAATCTCAGAATCGTGGGATCATTAGGGAAAAAACTGGATTCTAGAGCCACTCAGCTGATCTGGGATCGGTCAGTTGTGTTCAGAAGTCCCTCAAGGGCCCACGTACCAAACCTCAGAATCGTGGGATCATTAGGGAAAAAACTGGATTCTAGAGCCACTCAGCTGATCTGGGATCGGTCAGTTGTGTTCAGAAGTCCCTCAAGGGCCCACATACCAAATCTCAGAATCGTGGGATCATTAGGGAAAAAACTGGATTCTAGAGCCACTCAGCTGATCTGGGATCGGTCAGTTGTGTTCAGAAGTCCCTCAAGGGGCTACATACCAAATCTCAGAATCGTGGGATTATTAGGGAAAAAACTGGATTCTGGAGCCACTCAGCTGATCTGTAATCGGTCAGTTGTGTTCAGAAGTCCCTCAAGGGCCCACATACCAAATCTCAGAATCGTGGGATCATTAGGGGAAAAACTGGATTCTAGAGCCACTCAGCTGATCTGGGATCGGTCAGTTGTGTTCAGAAGTCCCTCAAGGGGCTACATACCAAATCTCAGAATCGTGGGATCATTAGGGGAAAAACTGGATTCTAGAGCCACTCAGCTGATCTGGGATCGGTCAGTTGTGTTCAGAAGTCCCTCAAGAGCCCACATACCAAATCTCAGAATCGTGGGATCATTAGGGAAGAAACTGGATTCTAGAGCCACTCAGCTGATCTGGGATCGGTCAGTTGTGTTCAGAAGTCCCTCAAGGGCCCACATACCAAATCTCAGAATCGTGGGATCATTAGGGAAAAAACTGGATTCTAGAGCCACTCAGCTGATTTGGGATCGGTCAGTTGTGTTCAGAAGTCCCTCAAGGGGCTACATACCAAATCAACGTCATTTCTGATGGTCATCATCATCGTTGTGGCCACTTGGGACAATTTTCGTGAGCAATTTTCGTGAGCAATTATTTTCCGTGACGTTTTTTAAGTTTATGTGCCATAGCAAAGACATAAAATGTCAATAACTAAAATAATCAATCGCCTCTAAACTCATGATCGCAAATTTATCACGCTACCACCGTTCTAACCCCTGTGAAGATCGCCAGGGGATCTCGCATTACACACAATAAGAGAATGGTTTCACAGAGTTCTATTAACAAGTTTCTCCATCTGTTCACTTTCAGGTCTGCTGATTCACTCTCGTGGCTGAGGCCGAAATCTAATAACAGTTCTTCATCAAATGAATTCTTATGAACGATCCTATCATTGATTTCACCAAAAAGCAGCAAAGGTAAACTGATGATTCTTTAAAAAATACTAATTGGTTATTTACGATTTCTAAAATAGTTCTCATCATGGAGAGTAAACTGGGGTAAGTAAACTAATCCCAATACAAAGGTAAACTCAGGGAGTGAAAATTTAGCAAAAATTCAATAAGATGAAATATTAAAAATATTAATAGTAATTGGTACATCTTTACGTAACATTAACAATATTCCCCCGCTAGGCCTTCTGACATCAGCCCTACGTATCCCTTTGGAATGATTAATGTAATAATAGTCAAGAAACTCGGGAACCACCACTTGCTCAGATCCCAACCAAGATTCAATAAACACTAAAATACAATAAGATCTTAATATTGATGTTCGCAATTTTGAAGTTTGAAAATATTACCGAAGCTGTTAATGTTCCACGAGCAGATACAAATCTCATGGTGGGTGGATCCAGATACAAGTGAAGCCCCAGAATCGTGATTTTGTCTATTCCCGGAATTGAACGGCATCGGCGGCCAGTCCGTACAGCATTCTGTTCTCGCCTTATGTTCCTCATTCAATCCTTCATTACTGCAGTTTTGAGTTTGAGCTTTCAGAAGGTCAACTGTAAGATTCATAGTCGTAATGTCACAACTCGATCAAAATTGAACTGATTAAAATGGTACATAGAACTATTTGATGTAATACATTTCATTCTCATTTATTGCTCGACCGCGCAAGCAATGGACCACGGTGGCACCTAAGTTAGTGGACAATGAACCTCATAGAATTGCCTCGATACATATAATCGTATTTTAATCAGCTATTAAAACTTAAAAAAAAAAAAAAAATAAATAAATAAATAAATTTAAAAAAAATACTTGCCAGGTAGTTTGTAAATTGTAAATTTATCTGCAATTTTTAGGGAACATCTCTGTTACGATTAGTTGTTGTCGATGATCACTCGAAAGTATTAGTTTCGTGAAACAGCTATTCCTCACCAAACGATCCAAATTCGTTAGCTTTAGAAGGTTGATGGAGGATATTCAGTAGGTGTCGTATTCATCTCCATTGGGTCCGCTATAGACGTAGTCTGTGGCAAAACGACGTAACATTCATCCGATTTTAATGAAAATTATATGATTTGATTGGGTTTTCTCCTGGATGATTCATCGGTGATGGGCCACTTGTGTGTCTACTAGTAAAGGGTAGAACAGTGATTGGTGTGCTATATAGATTGCATTCAATATTTGTGTTTCATATTGGCACTTTCTCATCTACATGGGCATGATCCAAGTAAGGAATTTATAGAATCAATCCAACTTGGCAGTAGGCACCAAATGATTGCGATTTAGTTCAGCGCTTTGCTTTAAGGTATAGAAAATCTGGTAATTTTCCGTTAAACCCCCCCTTACTTAGATTACATATTTACGTAGAATTGGTGACAATTTCAAGCTGTGGGAAGAAATTATATTATTTAAAAAAAAGAAGGAAAAAAGAATTACCGTGTGTGTCGGTGAGGATTTGATGAAACAAATTGGCGAGGTTGTGGTTTGATTGCCTCCACATGAATTCGCAAAAGTAGAATGCACATGAATTCGCACAAATAGATCAGAATGCTGTGTTAGGTTGGTGGTCTGGATGCTCGCCAGCTCGCATCTCAAAAATACATAACATAATCTAGGTAAGAAGTAATGCCTAGAAACATCGGGCGGGCGTGTTGAAGACAGATTGACTGTTGGGGGGGGGGGGGGGGGGGGGGGGGGTTGTATAACGGAAAAGTACCGAAAATCTTCCTCAAAATGGGACTTTCGTACCTTCCGTCGTTTCTTGGAGGTTGGAATGTTCACATAATTTTTCTGACCTGCAAAGATATGTCATCAGTTAGGTTCAGACGTAGACTTTTTGTGCAACAGTCTTCCCTCTGACATCGTTCTTATATAGCTTGATGTTGAGAAGTAGCTTCAAATCGACTAGGGTATCAGTTTTTGACATTGTATGTCTTTACTTTGGCACATAAACGAAAAAGGCGTTACGGTTAATTTTCTGATGATTTCCGCTTACAACCGAGTCGTTGCTAGGGAAATGGTACTTCGTCGTTTTTCATCCCACAAAATTCGTTGACCATTCGTTCAAAAGCTCTCGATTTATCCAACCATATTATGTTAACTGCTGCGATGTGCGTGGCCAACATTCTGAGTTATGAGCATGGTTATATGAATAATTGTTTACACAAAGCTGATCATTCTCAATCATTGATATTGTGAACATGATTGCAACCGGTTGTTAATTTCTGATGATTTCATTGAGCTGGTGTTTCGATGATTTGATTCATAGCAGGTGATCCGATTATTGCGAGAACGGTTTGATTTGTGAAGAGGTGGTTAAATCACTTCAATAGGTAATTTCTATACTTTACACACTAGGAAGCTGTAATTTTCGTATGTAGCCACTTTAGGACATTTACTTGACGATGCCCAGTGTCCGGGACGGTTTTAAAAACTCCAGGTCCAGGTGCGCCTTATACGCAAACTAACTGAAATGAAAATAATTTCCAACTCCAAGGTTCTCGTTAAAGTAGCCTCGGTGGAACAGGGATTAAGACTCGGAAAAATAGTAAAGTTGGGAGAAATTGAAGTCACCGTGAGTATTGGTGAGTATATGAGTATTGGTTTAATTACTTTCTTTAAATTAATAGGTTTTCATATAGTATCTTGTAATGGTCACAATTATTTCCTGATCTCAAGTTTTTCGCTGTAGTTATATTTTTTTCTTTCAATATTATAATATATCCCACAAATTAAAATACACGGAGTCTTAATCGGAGCGGAGATATTATTAGACGTTAAGTGTGCAATGTAATCATAGGGTTTCAGCCAGGTAATAAGCACAAAAGGATTTGCATTATTAAAACCACTCAAGAAAAATTACCGAGAAATGTCTTCTTTTTTTTTTTGTTTTGTTTATTGCTTAGTCACTCATCTCAATCCCTTAGTGCTTTTAAAAATTCAAGGCAACAATAATTTTACCATGATGAAGTTCTCCACAAAGCTTGGAAGGCTCTTTCTTCGTATCTGATTAAATCGCCACGACCCTCGACGAAAACGAAATTTTCCTCAGTTCATCTCATCTTCGAATTAATTTCTTTGAGCGCTTTGCTCTTCCAAATGGTAGAGTTTGTTACCAGACGCTTATCTGCTTCAATTATGTCGTTTCCTTTTAATTCTGAACTTCAGAGAAGATGATCTAAAAGGGTTTTTGGTTCATCTTCATTGTGTCCATTTCAACTGTTGTAGGGATAATCCAATGAACTTCCCACTACGTGCGTCTTAAATGCGTTGCTGTGGTCGAGAAGAAGGCAACCAATGTTGAAATTATAGTTTGATTTAGGGTAATTGTATGCGGGGCACTGTATCTATTGATTCAACCAACTTCTTTTCCATACAGTCAAAGTGATTTAAATTGAATAGTAATAAGTACGTGAAGCAATAGTGCACTTATATCATTACGGAAAATAAAAATGACTAGTTGGTCCGCTAACCAGTTCCTCACAAGTTTGAATTTATGCACAAATTTTCCCTACCAAACTCGATTTTTGATGATTTGACCATGACTGACGTCAGCGACGTCGACGTCGTGTTATCATCTAGTACAACTTTTAAAGCTCTTATAGTTGATTATTAGTGGCGAAAACTATTGAAATCGATACCTAACTCGATTTTTGATGATTTGACAAAGACTCAACAAAGACGAAGTCGTCGTATTACCGTCAAGGACTATTTTCCAAGCTTTTATTGTGGTTTCAGTCGATTTTGTGTGGCTAAAACTATTAAAAATGATACCAAACTCAATTTATGGTTAATTGGACAACGACGACGTCGCTGATTGCTAGCTCCTGTCGTCTAATCTTCACCAAAAAGCTGATTACGGATAAAGGCTATCTATCAAATTTCAAAATGATGGCTCCAAAAATGTGGTCTATTGCGAACAACACACACACACACACGTTCGACTATTACGTTCCAAAGGACACCTACCTGTACCAAAAAATGAAGCAATGAGTGATTCTGGATGTTGAAGAGGAAAAGCATAGATTATGATTAAAGAAGAAAGGAATGATGCTAACAAACATTTATTTTCAACGTCACGATTCAAAACACAGTAGTGTCTACACAAAAATCCTACGACTGAGAAAATCTCATGCACGCGAACTGGCGGGATGATACTAAATACCTACATATATATGCGGATATTGTAACCAACAGAGCAATAACTAATTGGTCCGAAACTGAATACTTAGCTGGTTGTCTAGTATAATGCACTCGACTTCGCTTCTTCCTATGTGACGGAAACTATTGAAAACGATATCAAACTCGATTTTCTGTTGATTTGACGACGATTATTGTCAAGGACAGTTTTTAAAGCTTTCATAGTTCTTTGTTTCAGTCAATTCTGTGGTGGTAAATTCTGTGGCCTTCTGCAAAAAATAATTAATTACTTGGCGCACACTGGTGCCACATCCCCCAAAAGTTGCAAAAACTTTTTACTGCCGGAATCGTCCCACGAAACCAAGTACACCCATGTTTTGTGAGCCAAATTAAAAAAGCATCATATATCCGTACCATACAAAAAATGGGGAAAGAAAAAAATAAATAAATATCCTATATCATAGAATGGCAATGTTTTGTCAAAAAATGTAACCATAAATATGACACAAATATTTATAATAATATCCACAACTAACCCAAGACAAAAGAAGTATATAACAAATTATACAACTCTAAAGAGGTGATGAAATGTGGTCACTAGTGAAGGGGTTCCTCTCTGGCTGTTTTTGGCAGAACTAAGAACATGTCCATAACCCATAGCACTGTCAGTCAAAATAATGGTGGCGGCTCCCGCGGCGATCGAATCCGGCAAAGAACGTTCATGTGGCTGGGATAACTAATTTCGGACAACACTTTTAATTTTCGAGAACGCTTTTTCTGAAGGGTTAAGCATGGGGGAGTGAGGCGGTAAGCAGTTCATGTTCAAATTCGTCGTGAGGACCAACTGTGTGGCTTGCGCAAATTAGTGGATTTTCGCATTATCCATGAACATTTGTTCTCTTTTTACTAATCACCGCAATAGGTCTTGTAATGTGTAGACAGCCAAATATTTTTAAGACCGTTAATTTGAAATGGAAAACTGTCGAATCAATGTGGAAAACCGTTAAACCAATATGGGAAACTGTTAAATGAATATGGAAAACCGTTAATTCAATTTGGAAACCCAATATAATATGTCATCAAAATCCACACATAGTACATGTCGGAGTGTTTACCCATTCAATGCACTTTGAAACATGTTTCAAATATAATTTTCGATGAATCCGCTACCATACCATATTACTCATTGCAAAGGCTTGATTTCCAAAACATTGTATAAAGGAATTCATCGGTGAGTAACTCAAATACATTTGAAAATTCGATCCAACAAAACATAACAAATATACCAGGTTTATGTATGCTCATTAGCGTAATTCGTTGAATACCTATAATGAAACAGCAAAAATGTTTAAGGCATGAATTTTTCGGCTCAGGCCTCAAGATTTACGGTATTTGCTTCAATCACTCAATCTGGAAAATCATGTTGCGGCTAACTCAGTAAATTGCGGGAGTTGAAACTTTTAGAGAAGTTAGATTTTAGTCTATAAAATGGAATGAAAGCAATAAGAATGTAGCGCAACGTAGCGCAAAGCATCGTTGTATCTAAAAACCTATTAAAAACTCGTTAAAATGCATTTTTGTCATGTTAGTCCGTAAATAGCTTTCTCTTAAGATATAAATATTTTTTAATCATATTTGGCATTATACATTAGAACACCATGGGGTAAACGAATTTACTCTGACATTTTTGGTCGGCGTGAGAAATTTTTGGAAGTTGATCTTTTTTGAGGCGATATACCTACTCTACATAGCCATCATGATCAGCTGATTAGGCTCTGACCTTAATTTCTTTCTTATTCTACCTAAGAAGATGAACATTAAAACCATTCCAGCGCCCGTCGTATTTTAAACAACGATAATTCTTGCTGGTTCATATTAACACGCTCGTTAAGTTGATGACCGTCAAGACACATAACATCACGATCACCTAAACTCTCTCCGGTTCACCCAAAGAAGTTGTAATTAGGAAGGGTGACCTCTGGGAAATTAAGAAACTCAAATACAATAATGAGTACGTTTGGAAATTTCATGTATGAACGGATTTTAATGAGGGTTTTTTTCGCAATATGATGGGAAACGCGCAGGAACTGTTTATGGACTAGGAAAAATTATTTTCCTTGCCTCTTTCATCGTTGAACCAGATGTCCTTCAGAACCGTACCTAGAGAAGTTTTTTTACATTCGCTAGAACACCGTGTTCTTTATAGACGCTAATAATTCAATAACGCATAGGAGATTTCACTCCTCCCGTAGGGTGGGTATGTCAGCTGGTAATATTTATAAACGGCATTCTTTGCAAAGAAGCTTCACGAACCGGTCTCTAGATAACGGTCATGATTAATCCATATATAAAGATGGAGGATTCCTACCCTAATAGATTGATCTCTTCTTTTTTATTACAAGTGGGAGGAAATCTGGGATCGCCAGTTCAAAGAAGGAAGGGTAAAATATCATTGGTACCTACCTGTATTCACACCGATTAACCAACTTTCATTGTACAATGTAAATAAACGATTTACGTCACAAAAATAACCAAAGAGAAACACGGCGCCAAAAAATTGCCATAAATCCTTCTCAGCAAGTTGGAGAGTACCATACCGCAAGACCTAATTCATCTGCAAAACCAGCTAGGTGCTTTGGTTTTGTAAGGAAGTGGGGAGACTCTTCTGGGTCTGCTCTAAGAAAACCCGCGCATTTCTACCACATTAACCTTGATTCATATATTTTACCCGGAGTTGAAGCAAGGAAGACCCTTTACCTTATCTCACCCGGTGAAATCTCCTCCGAAACTCTCCACAAGCTTTTATAACGAACTTTAAATTACTTCAGGTCCTCCTTTTCTCCGCCCTTCCTCGGGACCTCTTTTACCACCCTCTTTTTCAGGGCCGTTGATCGTCTGGGGGAGAGAACGGCCAAAAATTATTAGGTTCAACCATAACTTGCTATCCGAGAAAGAATCGTCAGGAGATGATTTGGAAAATTTTATGAGCGAACTCCTGCTTTGGAGCAGTAAAGTGTTGCCAACTTTTCGGTTGGGAACCTGTTTTTCGTCTTTTTGCTCCACTAATCCCATTCAATCTTGGACGACGAGGAACAGGGTTCGAAGAGGACGGGTTTAGTAGACCAACTCTGATCAACGACAAGCTACCTTTCGAAAAGCCTTCCACTTTTATAGAATTCATCAAAGTTGCAGGCTAAGCAATCTTTTTACAATAAAGTTACAACCAATGATGAAGAGACTTGTTGCAAGTTAAACATTGAATATATTATGGTACCAAATTACGGTTCAGTTGAAGCCGAGGAATTGTTAAAAGTACGTTACTAACTTCTATTTACTCCGAAAGAAAGTATAAAATATGGAGCGGGCTCCTTCTTGGGCGAGGTAGTCAACTCCCTATTCAACAATCAAAAATTCATTAAATGATCCTCTATATTTTATTGGTATGTACCTCTACATAATTAGAATTTTTACATTCCACTTTCGGAATACCGTAGTTTCTCATGGGAATTGGAGTTGAGGAGTGGTCATTTCATGGCTTGAGATTTTGTAATAAATCAAGAGCATTCAAATGGATCGTTTATGGATTTAGACAGATTTCACTAACTGATCAGAGTTTAGTGGGTCCTATGATGAAACTAAATAAAAAATTTGTAGCTTTGTTAATTTTATCACGGGTGATAATTCATTCTCCTACATGTACGAACGTAAGAGAACGAAGTATACCAAGATAAGCCATTCTGTCATACATTAGACGATTCTAGAATTAAGAGATATGGTTCCGAATGTTACCACATTCGAGTAAATCACTTTAAACACGAATATTTGAATGCATTTGATCCAGCGCTGAAGCTACAACATGTCACTAAGTAGATACTTTTTCGCAAGGCAGTTTTTGTAGCTCGAGTTGTGAATGATAGACATAAAATGTGTCCAAGTACCTAGAAAATTAACAAAAGCATTCCTTCAGCCTCCATTTTACAATGCTGTTGAAAACGTGCGTCACGAAAACCATTGACAGTTAATAATGATTCCAGTGCTGTAAAATTTTCGTTTGCGAAATCCCGTTATAAGTTACATGTGTGGTTATCTTAACAAAAGTGTTATTCAACCTATTGAACTTCTATTTTGTTACTTTGTAATCGACTAAGATCATTTAATTTTTAACCCCCAAATTCATTGGTTTACGTTAAGATACGTAGACTCGAAAGAACAAGTGAAAGGAAAAAAAAGAAAAAAAAAGGAAATGATAATAATATTACTATTGTTAAATAAAATCGTCTGTCAGCCGCACATGTGGCCTAATGATCACTACACAGAAAAAACTCCGTATCTTGAAAACGGATCGTTATATTGACTTGCGAATGTTAATATTCTATTCAGGAAGAAGAATTGCAGTAGATAAAAAAAAAGGAGAAATACGTTAGAAAATCTTCAGTAAAGAAGGATGACCATATGGGCTAATTTTCATTTAAAAAAAAACCTAAAAACTTCAAGACCCGTGAAAAAAAAAAAAAAAAAAAAAAAAAAAAAAAAAAAAAAAAAATCGTGAAACCAGGATTTCAAGTCCAATAAGAAATTCAGTTATAGCTAGTTACAGTTACTGCAGGTATTGCATTTGTTTCAACAGCGTTTACTGTCCATATGCATTTGTTTATGACCGACTAGACAAAACTATTTATAGCCAATATCTGATGGTATTTTTTGGCATAGTGCGGTAAAGCGGTTAGATAATCTCTAATTGATTTTATGGCGTAGAACCATCAGGAAGTGTATGTGCAGCAGTTGGAAGTAAAGTTATTGAAATAATAAACGAGTATGTATGTTCAAGTCATTCTTAATAGTAAAGGATCCCTTTTAATAGAAGCACCCTTCCGTTAAAATGCGATTGATGTAGGAAATAATGCTGTTGTAACGAGATTAGCCGAAGAGTCTTGGATGAGTCAGTAGCAAGAAATTTCCCACGTGATACCGCTACCCACCTTAGTCTCCTTCTAATTCTAATTCTAATTTTCAGAATAGGTCCTTCATAAAATCACTCGTAAGGCGATTTAGTAAACATCATCAGTGACACAATTTTGTATCCGATTCGCGTAAGATAATCACATATGGACATCACCAGATGCCAGCAAATCGCGGCATGCAAAATCTGAATGAAATTTTATTGTAACACTCTTAACTATTTTCTCGTGCCTAATTATCTACCGACTGTAGTAAAATATGTGGTAAAACTCTGAATGGTGGAGGATTGCCTAGCTATGGCCTATTATATTTCACATCAAATCGGTAGGTTGGTAGGTACCTATTACAGACGGTAAACATTATTAATACATAGTAGTATGTAAAAGTAAGAACATATACATATTTATGCATCCGTAATCCATAAAAATATGTTTTAATAAATCAACAAGTGAAATACTGGAGTTCAGAGAGCCGCCAAAACTGTGGAAGAGAAAAGTGTATTAGGCACTTAAAACATTACTATTTTATCTCTGCTTTTCTAGTTAACGTTCACGAAGGCCTCCATTTTATGACCTCTCAAAAATATCCAAGGAGCCAGGGGAATAGCTTATGATCACATTTAGGAAGCTTGCAGCCCCCTTGAAAATATACCGGGACGACAACTGACTTCGTTATTAACCCATATTTCCCCGTTGGGAAGCGTGGGAATTGCACCCTAAATCTGTATAGGCTTTAATAAAAGACAATAATGTTATTTTCCAGCATTTCTTATCTTAACGGCCGAAATGTTTCAACCTTCCAAAGCAGTAAGCCACGGAATTGCCGCTGAAGGGAACATCGTTTCTATGGGGACGGTATATCTTTAAGGGCAACGTTCACGTCACCTCATTATCAAACACCGGAAAAAGGTTCTCTGTAGCAGCCGTGAAATTGGCAGCTAATCTTGAAACTCATTATTATAATCGATATCCAATATTATGCTGTTCATTTTGAAAAACCGCTGGAAATTACTACACAAATGTTTATTATTTCTGTATTATAAAGACCTCCTACGCTGATCACTGGTGTGTAATTATTAAACCCCGTGTGTCCAATATGATCAAAACCTGGCGCTAGTGTTTCCCAGAAGGATTCAATCTTCAACAGTCTAGGACCCCACAATTTTACGCTTTATAGTTAATGTGAAAGAAAAAATAAAAAAGTTAGAAAAAACACGTTGAAAAGGATAGAAATTAAGCAACAAAGAAAGCATCAACCCGGGAGGGATTCGCAACCGGTGAAATATACCTGAAACCGCCCTGAAAACTACGACGATGGTATGAGGTGACATATTTCTAATGGAGTTCTGACCTCACGAAATCGAGTTTATTGTAAATTCTGTATCCTATACATGGACTTTTGAAGCGTAGGTGGGTGATCACTTCATTGATTTTCATTTGAGTTTCGGTTCAGCTCTTGTTAAACACAGAAGGATTAGTAAAGTCTAGGTGTTCTATTTAATTTTAATGATATCTCCACGGTAGGCATCTACGACTATGCAGTTACTTTTAGATATGGTATATGTGATTTCGTTTAATGATTATATACAGGATAGTATTCTGAAGGATCCCATGCATCTTTAAATGTAAAATATCATCAGTAACCTACATCTAGAATACAATTAGAAATTATGGAGGGAATGAACTCGATCCTTTGAGACACCTAGAAAACAATAAGGTACAAGGCATGGAGAAGCACTGATAAGCTGAGGGCCCTGAGAGGTTAATTTCTTTCCTAATCGATTTACAGTGATTAAATTTGAAATGGGGTGCTTCCTGAACATGTGGAATACATTTACAAGTCATGGAGGCAGAGTGTTTCGCTGTAGGATCACATAGGGTAAATTCAGTCCAGTTCGATCTACGGAGCTGAAATTCGGCGTAGAGCGTCTTCGAACGGCTAGAACAATTTTAATAAATACGGAAGACAAACTTACCAGCTAAAAGTCCTTGATAGATTTGTTTTTCCAATCAACCAACTGAAATACATTAATTGTATCTAATTGTATCCATATTAAGTACTTTCCGTACAAAAAACAAACATTGTTGGTTTACGTTTTTACGTTTACGCGTAGAATCCAAAAATCGAAAAAAAGAAGAAGAAATCCGTCCGTACGCCGCACGCCGTCCGAAGCATTTCTCAAAATGTGTTGGACCAAACTTTGAAAAATTTGGCTTAGAAAACATTTATCAACCATAAGGGTCATTAGCGGCATTGAACAAGGTGTCCAAAGGGACACTGCAAGTGGCACGATTCCAAGGTGCTACCCTCCACCACCACATGGAGTGCCATCACGGACTCCACTGGCAAATCGGAGGAGGATAAAATAAAGGGTACAGTGATGACCACTGTTCAACCCCTAGAACGGATAAAAAATAATAATGAAACGTCAAAAATAAAAATAATAAAACTAAGACTAGATCTAGAATAGGCTAATAACTAAATATAATTATGTTACTATATATAATCGCCGAATTGAAATAAAACTATGACTAGATTGCACAAAAATATATCACAGATCTGATATCACAGTTCATAGTAGAGCTCAGCGGCTTTCAGGTATGGACCTTGTCTGGTCCAGATAAAACTTCAACCCACTAAGAGGGCCGATGCTGGACTCGGAGGTCCATAAGTTATGGGCAGTCCTCCAGGAAGTGGCGGATGGACAGATCCCGCACCTTCCGCCCACAACATCTCGAGTTCCTGCTCTAAGCAGTTGTACGTGAGTAAGACTGGTATGGCCTGTGGCAACCCAGTTGATCACTATTCAGTCCCTTCTTGGAAGTTGCTGGTCATGCCAGATGGAATTTGCTTTATGTTGCATGTAGGAGATTTGATCCTCAATGCGTATAGGCAGCATATCGTTGGAGTTACCACCAATAACTCTTCTCGCAAAAGTGGGAGCGAGCGAATTTAAAATTGTTTAATCCCACCCGAACCATAGGGCGGGAGGGGGGTCGAAGTAAGAATTAATGTGCGCTTTTTCCACTTCCCCGCATCCTCTACCCCTTAAACGGCCGTTGACAATGAAAAATACGGGTTTCGTAGGTTTTTGAACGAGGAAGACGACGGCGCGATCCGCGAAAAAAGTATCGGGAAATGCGTTAAAAAAATTACGGACCCGTCGAAAAGTCCGACGAAAAACTTGGTTTTTTAAAATTAAAATATACCCCGTAAAGGTATCGGAACGGTTTTTGCGGGCGAAATAAATATCCCGCCGAATCTGAATCCGAAATCGGATATCGAAAAAAGTTCGGCCAAATTGCGAGCGGAAGCGAGCAAAGCGATTAAAATGATTGTGTGGACGAGAGAAGGCTCAAGAATTGCGTGAAGGGTTCGCGAGCGAAGCGAGAGTACGGACTTTGTCCTACACATTACAGGTATTAGCGAGCGAGCGAGCAACATCCCCGAATAAACTTTTCGTGGTTTCACGTAGTTTTATAAGATTTAATTTGTTTGTAAGAATTTGAAAAAAACGTCTGCCAAGTTGGGTGGGCAGTGAATTTCATATGGGTATTTCCCTACCTTGCGAGCGAATTAAACCTACCCTTAGGGATCTACCGTTTGCGAGCGAAGCGAGCATCATTCCCTACATGCCACAATTTGCGAGCGAAGCGAGCAACATTCCGTACATGCCAGAGTTTGCGAGCGAAGCGAGCAACATCCCCAAATAAACTTTTTTGTGGTTCGTAGTTTTATAAGATTTATTTTGTTTGTAAGAATTTATGCCAAGTTGGGTGTATAACTCCCTCAAGCGAGCGAAGCGAGCAGCATCCCCTACAGAAGTTAAACCTACCCTTAGGGTGCGAGCAAAGCGAGCATCATTCCCTACATGTTGGGTGGGCAGTATAACTTGTTGCAGCATCCCCTACACCTACATACCACACTTTGCGAGCGAAGCGAGTAACATTCCCTACATGCCACACTTTGCGAGCGAAGCGAGCAACCTTCCCTACATACCACACTTTGCGAGCGAAGCGAGCAATTTAATGGGGGGTCCGTCGAGCCTGGACGTGTAGGCGAGCGTAGCGAGCCGGAGCGGCTAGTTATTAATAAGAATGAAACTCCGTCTGTCTGTCTGTCTGTCGTGGCTATGCACGGCCAAACGGCTGAGCGGGGGGAGTGTACGAGTGGTGGGATCTTCTTGGGATTTTCCGATTTTGTCTAATCCCAGCCGAACCATCGAAGTTCGCGTTAATGTGCGCTTTTTGCACTTCCCCGCTTCCCCTACCCCTCTAAACGGCCGTTGACAATTCCGGAAAAATACGGGTTTCGTAGGTTTTCCTACGAGGAAGACGACGGCGCGATTCAGGCTCTACGAAGACGTCAAGGGGTTTGTAGGTATTTCACAATGTTACCTATTTCAAAAGAATAAATACGGGTTTTTTCCTACCTATATACAGGTATACCTTCGTAGTTTTATAAGATTTAATTTGTTTGTAATAATTCCCAACTGAAAAAAACGTCTGCCAAGTTGGGTGGGCAGTATAACTTCCTCAAGCGAGCGAAGCGAGCGGCATCCCCTACAGAAGTTAAACCTACCCTTAGAGATCTACCGTTTGCGAGCGAAGCGAGCAACATCCCCTACATTGCGAGCGAAGCGAGAGCCATGTCAACAGAATAAATTCGGATTTTTTCCAACAAATATACAGCAATACCTTGCGAGCGAAGCGAGCAACATCCCCGAATATCCGCGTAGTTTCATAAGATTTAATTTGTTTGTAAGAATTTCCAACAGAAAAAAACGTCTGCCAAGTTGGGTGGGCAGTATAACTTCCTCAAGCGAGCGAAGCGAGCAGCATCCCTTACAGAAGTTAAACCTACCCTTAGGGATCTATCGTTTGCGAGCGAAGCGAGCAACATTCCCTACATGCCACACTTTGCGAGCGAAGCGAGCAATATTCCCTACATGTGCGAGCGAAGCGAGCAATTGAATGGAGGGTCCGGGGGGCTTGCCCCCCGGCTGGACGTGGAGGCGAGCGTAGCGAGCCGGAGCGGCTAGTTATTAATAAGAATGAAACTCCGTTTGTCTGTCTGTCGTGTCTATGCACGGCCAAACGGCTGAGTGGGCCGGATCTACGAGTGGGGGGATCTTCTTGGGATTTTCCAAAAGTGGGAGCGAGCGAATTTAAAATTGTTTAATCCCACCCAAACCATGGGCCGTAGGGCGGGAGGGGGGTCGAAGTAATAATTAATGTGCGCTTTTTGGACTTCCCCGCTTCCCCTACCCCTCTAAACGGCCGTTGACAATTCCGGAAAAATACGGGTTTCGTAGGTTTTCCTACGAGGAAGACGACGGCGCGATCGGATTACGGACCCGTTGTCCGATTTATCTATTGCTGTATGTTTTTGAACATTTCGTCTTGTCTTTTTTATAATCATTTTCTGAGTTCCTCCATTGGATCTTCCGTTTCTATTGGGTTTGTTTTTGTTCCTGTTTCCATTCATATCCATTCAATATCTGAATACTGCCTTTTTGTCTGCCGGCAATTTTTGATAATTCTCATATGTATATTGCGCGCATGTTTCGTCTATATATTGTTGGCAGACCGTGCATAAGATCGAGTTGTTCCTCTCGTTTTCAGGCAGTGGAGACCCGCATTTTTGACAGGACAATCTCTTTATATCTGTCATGATTTTGTCTGTGTTGTTATCTGTTAATCGGATTATTTGTAGAATCGGCTAGCTGCTTTATTGACGCGTTTTTTTTTTTTTTTTTTTTTTTTTGGCAAGGGTCGTTTTGCTTGTTCCTATCCAACTGCCGAGGTTTTTACTATCGCCGTTGATTCTAGTTGTCTATGATGAAGGTTCACGGTCTATGTTCTGTCTTTGTTCTATGTCTGTGAGCTCTTTGTAGGATATTGTATGGGAACCTTAATCTCTAGACATGCACATACAAATTATTGTATATTCAGGGGTAGGATTTGTAGGTTCTTTGGTCCCGTTTTTTTTATTAGGTACATGGATCAATCTGTTGGGATTGCAAGAGAAGATAATCAATAGGTATGAATTGTATACTATATCGAATTGTCATGCGATTGGAGATAGATTAAGGATAACTTACGATTGATTCGAGCGCTAGCAAGTTAGTTAGTGGGAGGGCGGAATCTCTAGAAGAGGCTCCGTTCCCCCTTCCTTCCCTGCTGAATCTTTTCCTCTTCTGCACCTGCCGTCTCTGGATTTGATATCCGTGACTGACGGCTGATAGATGGCGTAAGCCTGCTATCCGTCCTCACATACCCCATAACAATTTCACATGAGTGTATCATTAATAGCTACTGCTCATGCGCGAATGCAAAATCCTTGTAACGATCTTAACTTCCACAGTTTTCATCCAATTTTTATGAAATTGTCAGTGAATTCGCGGGTTAGGTATGGATGGTCCCGAACATATTTCATGTTTCTACTCATTAGTTCATTCTGCGCATGCGCGAAGTCAATTACGTTGATCATACCTAATTTTTTTGTTCCTTAATTGACCAACTATGACTCTTCACGCTACTTCTTGGTTTCTCTATTACGCTATGGAATTTTTCGGAATAATCTAAAACATTTCAATTATCTATACCTTCATGATATGCAAACGAGGAAGCAATGTGTCACACCCGGCTTTGCAGATTTTTTTTTTTTTTTCCCCCTTTTTAAATGCGTAACAATGCTTTAATAATTTCTTGTTAATTTCTACATGATTGCATCATTATTAACTCCTGCATACGCACTAACGTCAATTACTTCAAGTATCATTTTCCCGTTTCCTAAATGACCGATTCCGAAGTTTTACGTTTCGTACATCTTGATTGCTACATTCTGCTATGGAGTTTTCAATGATTGTTAAAACCATTTCAATGATCTATACATTTATGTTATTTTCAATAGTAGGTATCTACTTACTTAACTATCGTTATACCGAGATCAGATGGACTAGTGAAATGTAGATGTTCTAATTAATTGCAACAATTTTTCCTCTGCTTTTTTCTATGTATGTACACAGGTATATTGAAGTCAACCTTCGGATCTGCAATTTGAAACAGACCTCCTGTGTAATATCAAGAATTCAATATCAGTGCACACTAATCAGTTGTAGGGCCTCTGAGCCTCATTTGTTTGTTGATTGTAGCTCCTTTTCGGAGATCGGGAATACAATGACAATGTATGGAGGGACTCAGATCAGCTTCGGATCAGCACACTAATCAGTTGTAGGGCCTTTGAGCCTCATTTGTTTGTTGATTGTAGCTCCTTTTCGGAGATCGGGAATACAATATCAATGTATGGAGGGACTCAGATCAGCTTCGGAACCTCCGAGGCTACTTTCCTATCCAACTAACGGTATTGTTATTTAGATGGAGCTCCTCTGGGACTCCTCGGAAACAATTTCGAGGTACGGAGGCGCTCTGATCAGCTGAAGGGCCCATGAAACTATATTCTTTCCTTGCCTATCGACCTTTTTCTCAAAATTATTACTGTGAATCGTAAAACTGCATGGTTTCGGAACTGTAAAAGTATGAACCCTTCTCGGAGGTACGATGCGCCTGGTTCTGATCATATATTACATACGGGGTTTAATAAATACAGACCAATGACCTGCGTGAAGGGCTATCTAACTCAGAAATAATAAACCATTGAGCAATAATTCGGACAGTTTTCATCTGTACAATGGATTTTTAAAATTCCGAAACAGTCAAATATCGCCACTGTATGTTCGTCGTGATTATAAAATTATCCTCTAATTGTTTTATCTATACGGACAATTCTTTCAGATCAGCAAGAGTTCCTAACTTCCGACACAATAGTTGCCTGAGCTTTCAAGATCTCATCCTGTGAAGCCACGGCGCTAACTCTTCCTGAGCAACTTCCGGGAGACCAATTACCAAATGATTAATCACCGCCAGCAACCACTTTCTAATAAATCCCGCTAACAGAAAGATGGATGTAGTTCATTAATTTGTCTTCGGGTCCGTTCCAGTTAGATCCTTCGTGCCCCTGCGTAGGCGCCCTTTCAAATCTTATGATTTATTTACGGCGATGGGAATTTGAACATTTTTTTTTTCTCCTACTCCCTTCACTCCGATGAAATATGAGCACCAGGAAGTGTTTTACCCGAGTTCCTCATTGTAGCACTATAAAGAAATAAACATCGCAGTTTATTTTCAATGATTCACCCAAAGTTAATTTTTGATTAATTACTAGGAAGTAACACCTTTTGGATTTTGCCTTGCTGGTTTGTCCATTGAGCTGTATTATCAAATGAGCCCATGACATGGTAATGAGGGTAAGATATAGCACCTGCTAATATGATGGGCATGTTTCCTGCAAACTAAATAGGTACGCACCTTTATAAGAATGAATGACTTTTTGAAAAATCTACACAATGAAAAGAGCAAGTAAATCAAATGACTTTTTGCCTCAAATTCAGATTCAGATCTTTCGAAAACCCCTAGGTACCAATTTTCAGCTCATCGTTTTGTTCATTTAGCAGAAAATGCAGTGTAACCAAAATGAAATTAATAACGTATGAGGTGAACAAAATAGGACAGAGTTTAACACCGGTTTTCACCCACTTCTGTTTATTCCCGGCTCATATTAGCGCAATCTTTTGGTAAGTTCCCATCCAATGGGATAAAAAAGATTGAAGAAGAGCTCGCATTTCCGAATTATCTCCAAAAACCTAAATGTGAATGGCTGGTGTTCTTGCCGAATCTTCTTCTTTAACAATCTTACATCCTAACATGTAGAAACCAATATGAAAAAATAGGATTTTTCTGTAGTATAGTTCCCTAAACATTTCAAACACCTAAAATGGGTTGAGGAATGATGATGGCAGTTCTGTATGAAAAATATTGAAGGGAAAAATATAATAGGGCATTGAGGGCGTCTTAACTAATTTTGCTTTGTTACATAATTTTGTTTATAACCATTCCAATAAACTTTTATTTTATTTTATTTTTTCAGTTTCTTATTTTCATTATTTTTTTCTGTCAGAAAAAGGAGGAGCTGTTCCCCCCTTACGCTTGGTGAGTTCGATGTCCATCCAAACCATATCTGGACCATGAATCGGAATTTAAGAATTCAGTTTTTTTTGGGGAAAACATGGAGAATTATTCCGATGTGTTCAAAGGACAGAAATTTTCGAGTTCAAAAGAGTTCTATCTACGTTTATTTCAGTGGGTTTTTTTTTCAATACAAATTTGTTGCCATAATTTTGGACGTCAACCGTTAAGTATATGTTCATAATAAAAAAAAGCTCGAATTCGACAAAATATGGTTTAAAATAATTTAAATAAGCACTAAGTAAGTTTTTGGTTGACAGGTCTGAACTTTTTGTTCTTTTGGCATAGACTAGTTTAAAACCTGGACGCACTAGTTAATTGATTAATCAATTAAAGTGGCATAGGTCTGGGTCCCAAAACGTACTGTATTATCTAACTTAATAACTCAGTACAGGTGAACTGTACAATTATTATTGATAGAAAATAAATGAAGGATTTTTTAGGTTTATTAAAAATAATAATAATAATAAAATATTAGCAATATGGAGTTTTTTTTCTTTTGCATCTGATTGCATCTGATCTGTGCTATAGAAAGCTTCTTCTTTAGGAATAAAAATATTCCTTTCAACTCATACAAAGGTCGAAATTAAGTAGTATTTGGACATCCCCAAGGGTCTTCTATGAATTTATCTACGTACCAATAAATTCGAACTGTGAAGAGGGGTCATGTTCCTGATTGTCCGCCTCTGAAGGTAAACATTGGACAGAAGAAAGGGGGCTCCGGCGGCAGGGGCAGGAGGCCCTGGTAATGGCCAAGGATTGAAGCTCCCTCTGACATATTTTTTTAGCCTCTTGGCGGCATTACAAGGGGCTTTTAATAAAATCAACATCGACCTTTTCTTCTCTCACCCCTTTTATAACCATTTTCTCTCGCTTCCTCATCCTCTATTATATCTAGCTTTATTTTCTTTCTTCCTTTTCTTTTATGTATATCTTGGCCATTTACATATATCACCAAATGGCTCCAGAGTAAATTGACATTTTGATGTCTCGAGGTAGAATAGAAATTGGTGGCACATGACAAAGAACTCAGTTGAGTCATTACCCATGTTATTCATACATTGATAGAAATGTACTTCTACGTGTGGTACCTCAACGTACATTACCTTTACGTTACCTCTCACAGATGTGTAAAAATCATAAAATATAAGTATCTTACTTGTCCAATCCAATATGAAATCTTATGAAACTTGGTGAAGTAAATAAAAGTAAGTTTACGACAGTCGTGAAAGCTCAACATTATGATGATGTCCGAGAACAAAATAAATGGAAGTTGTAGAACCCCCTTCGGTGACTAGCGGCACTTTCATTAACCGAGGACCGTCCTGCCTCCTCGACAAACCAGAGCTCGTTCCGTCCACCTGGGCCTCTTGTCCATGTTCATACTTCATCTCATTTCACAACTGGAAACCTCGAAATGACCTCTGGAACCTTCTGCTCACTTACTGAGCACTCAACATTATCAGGTTGCGACAGATGACTTGACGGGAATGTTAGAGGGAAGAACCGAGGTTGCTCTTTATATCATCTATGTTACAAACTTTAATCTTCTAAAACAAGTCCACGCCGAACATGAATCTACATCCAGGACCAATTATTTACTAATTAATGACTACTAATTAAAGTATGCCAGCATTGGATATTAGCATAGGCAAGGTACTTCACTAACTATAAATGGACTAATAGAATTCGTGGTTAAAAAATAGATTTAATTTCTACAGGTTTTTGAATCACATTAATTAACATATGCCATTGACAGATTTGAACGACAAAATTATGAGGAATAATTTTCAATAATCATGTTTACAAAAATTATATATAAACAGTAATTTCTGCTCTTTTTGGTATACCTATAATTATAAAATTCATACCTACGACATGAATAGGTGCATAATTATTATCATGGGAAAAACGTTCGAGTCATGCAGAATGAACATATAATCGAATTTTCCTAAATTATCTCATTATGTATGATGAATATAATAGTATTATTCACAGCAGGTATTTAGTACATATATATATATATATATATATATATATATATATATATATATATATATATATATATATATATATATATTGCAATCTCTCTAAATTGGTTACCTTTCGGTAGTTTGGTCTTCCCGCAAATCGATCCCGCAAATTTTCCCCTGACTCCCAGCCTAGAAACTTATCCATGTTGAAAACATGGATAGGGTGATGCAAAAAAAAAAAAAAAAAAACTACCTATTCGTCGATTTGATATGACGACGTGAGGATGTGACAGTGCTAATGTGGATTTGATAAGAGCTTCTTATCATAATATTGACAAGGAATTCTGTACTTCCATATCATACCGTCTTTTTGGGTATAAAGGGTCGTTGATGCTGAGATTTACCTACATCACACTAAGTTACAAATTCTTACAGGATGTCATTTAAGGTAAACAGTCACGAACAGTCCCCTAATGATGACAGTTCCGTCAGTAGATGTAGATGTATATACATTTTTCATAGTACTCCACATTATTTTCGTATTGCCTTTGGTTTTTTCGATTTCATTGGCGTTAATGGTTTTGAAATTCCGGTACTTTGGTACATGGGTAACTATCAATTTTATGGGAGAAAATATGGTGCTAAATAATATTCTGCTAAGCAAAGAACAAATTTTAATTTAGAGAATTTTTGCAGTTCTTAAAGATTTTTGGGCTTATATTATAAAAATTCTCATTTTGAGCAAAAACTTGCACATGTATTCTGAACTTCTAGTACTCAGTTGATAGGTAAAATTATTAAAGATCGAATTCAACAATTTTAAGTAATCTTTGTAGCGTTTTAGCGTCCGTTTGCGTGTGTGTGTGTGTGTACGCTAATTGCACCATAGACCTGAAAATTGACGAGAATTGCTCTTTTCTTACTCATTTCCTCACAGCACAAAGCGTATATAATGTAGTTTTTTTGGCGTAGGTATTTCCGAAGTGTTGTTGCAAATATCAATAAATGAACATCATGAGGTCCGTATGGAGGAAAGGGGCACTGGGTAAATTTCCCCCAGGGCTCGGCCGTTGTGAGAGCACAGATTTTATTTAATGTAAAAAAAAGGACTGTTGTCGCCCACGTAAATAACAATCAGAAGAGCACGTTTCTTATTTTAAAAATGTTCGAGATCCTGATTATTAACATTGCTTCAACCCTTCACGGAAATCGTGCTTGAAAAAACAAATTTCCGCGTGTTCCGGAAATTATCAACCATTTTATCGTGTTTAAGCTCGAAAAGTATTGCTAAATTCTACTTGCCGGTGGAAGGTAACAATCCATCAGTAGGTACTTCAGCTTTCCAAATTTATAGTAAATAATTTTACTTTTACTATACTAATTAGCGGAGAAAATTATGTTTTATGATTATAAACGTGGCTTTCATCAAAGAAATCTAAAGTTTTCTGGAAAATTACTAATATAATTTACGAACCAAAGAGTTCGTCGCGGTCTCTCGGCTGCATCGAATGTTAAACACTTTCACTTCTCTCAAACTCCGTTATAATCGAGTTTTTCACTTTTCTTGATAAATTTTTAGTTTATCTTTTATGTTTTTTCCGGGGTAAAATATACAGTTTATGGATCGTGTGCTAAAATAACACATACGGACTCTGGTTAGTCTTAAATTTTCGGCATCTTCCTTGATCGCCCCAAGAACAGAATAGACGGGAAAAAATCGTCAACACGACTGGAAAAAGCAAAGTGGCTTTGGCATGCATAACTAGTCAAAACTTTTGTTGTTTTTGGCTCGCTCTAATTTGGGTTTTTTAATCATAACTGTGAATGTACGTGTGATGACTGAATATGCGAGTATAAACTCAGTGATCTGCGCTATCTAAGAAATAAAAGTGTAGGCGCCACATGCCGGACGTCACCTCGTCTATCGTGACTCTTTGTTATTATTAAATTTGTAATCCTATTAATAGGTGTAAGTTCGTTGCTGTTTGTACTTTCGACGCCTCACCATTCACCCTGTCGACTGCTTCTGCGCTCGACGCCGCTATCAACTTTATCGCTCTTAATCTGTCCTATCATGATTGCAGTCCAGCCCAGGACATCAGTAACAATCGGATCTCGAAGGAGAAAAGGCCACTGTGAATCCGCTTAGATTCGTTCCTTCACTGATCTTCAGTTAAATAAGGGTACCCTGCTTCACACCGCTATTAACTTATATAGGGCGTGGATGGTTGTGCTGCTTACAAAATCTGCAGGGCCGTTGTGACGAATTTCATCCAGTTCATTGAATTAGGACCTAAACACGGATCAATCCAAGAGAACCATCAAGAGGACATCCATATTGGTCTCCAACTCCAAGGTCGATCTATATCATGCATTTTCATAATACTGTGAGCCTCGGAAACGGCTCCCAACCTGACGCCTGTAAATCGGACACGTCTGGAAACAAAGCGTGAGAATCATCCAGATTCTTCGATCCCGCGCGCCAGATTCTAGCGGTCAGCTTTCACAAAAGCGAAGACGGAAAAATCTTGACGAAGCACGACACGCGCCGACGGGAAGGTACGACGCTGCGATTTCATCTCCCCTCTCGATCAAAGGAGAGATGATCTGATTGGTCATAATAATAAGGAAAACTCGTCCCAAAAGGGCGGTACCTTGGATTGGTAATCTGTGATTCGCCGTCGCCGTTAGCAACCTGAATCGAAGGAGGATTTCGGACCTAATCTAACGCCCTTTATCACGCGCATGCGTGGGAAATCAGTGGAGACAATTTGGGAAAGAGTATAGAAGATTCATTCTAAGATTATGTGACGTCCAGTGAACATATACCTGCCCAACAGCAGCCTGTTGCTGGGGTCGGGCCGTCCAAGTGCTAAGCTTTCAAGATAGACTTTCGTGCCAGAAGTTCGCGTAAAGTGGAAAGCGTGTTAGAGCAGTGACGGTCTCTAATTTTGGAATCCTTTCGGAGAAAACTAATCCCGTTCTTCGATCGTACATCGCCGAGGTTTGGCAATAGGAAATAGCCACCCTATGCAGTAACAAATCCGAAGCAGGGACACCTGAACTCCATCCGAAGTATCAACAGGAAACCGGAAGATTAAGGTCAGTTAGTAAATAGTATTCGTGTAAGGTCCTTTGGTGATAGGATAGAGTATTATTTGCAACTTTACTAATAAAACAATTATTTCAGAAAGGTCATCATTCTGCCTTATGATTCCAATAATTCCTTAAAACACCCTCACAAGGTCAGGGGTTGAGAAAAGGGGAAATTCAGGGGCTAGATGGAGGTTTTTGAGGTATTGGGGGTAATTGACCAAACTCACTAAAGACCCTTCCTAGCTTAAAAGTAGGCGTAAAGAGTGGTGTGAATAAACAGTGATTTTTACCACGATTTACGATCTTACAAATGGTGGAGGCGCAATCTCGATCAGTTAAGCCCCAATGTAAAATCCATGGTAAAGAAAAAAGAAAGAATGATTAAAGAAATTGAAGTATTGAAGAAAAATAGAGAAAAAACCGCGGTGGAATACCTATGAAATGGTATGTCCAAGATAGAAAAATGAAAAATATAAGGAAGTGTATTAAAAAAAATAGAGAAAGATGAAGTTTGAGAAGAAAAAATAAATAAAATGAGTGTTAATCCCGGGAAATTAAGAGAAAATAATAAAGGAAGATTATTGAAGAATTAAGGAAGTTTATTAAAAAGAGAGATGAATAAAGATTTAAAGTGAGAGAAATAAAGAATAAAAGAGAATTATTCAAACGCGTTTAAAGAGAATTAACGAGATGAAAGATTAAAAATGTGGATTAAAAGAGGAAAAAGAGAAGATTAAGAATTTAAGGAAGAAAAAAGTGAATTATTCAAACATAGAGGAAGAGAGAAGTATGTCGTACGGTCTTTAATAAGTTTAGAAACGGGAAAAAGTTACAGAGAAAAGAGAGAATATTTTTAAAGTGTACAGATAAAGATTAAGTAGAAAGAATAATAATTAGTACGGTTTAGTACGGTTTTAAATAAGTTAAAAAACGGGGAAAAGTAATAAAAAAAAAAAAAAAAAAAAAAGAGATTTCAGAGATGATTAATAACCATTAAATTCCAGAAATTAGGGAACAGACCTGAGTAAAGGTGATGCGCGTCATAAATTCAGTAAATAATAACATATTCTAGCACCAGGACCAATATTATTTGAATTAATCCTTAACAATTGCAGAATTTAAGTCAGACAGCCGTCTTGTCATATAAATGTAACAACAAATAGTCTTACGATTTTGTCCTTAATTAATATAGTCATGCATGAGTCAAAAGCAAATTTAAAAATTTGAATATCTCTAGAACGAACATAGGTAATCAGTAGCTTCACACCATATCAGATAAGTACAGTTTAAGGATTGCAATCGACACTGGAAGTACTCGAAGTTTTGTAAACATAAAAGAAAATCAAATTTGAAAGCAGTAACTCCTCATGGAGAAGCGAAACAAAGGATGCAGGGTGATTAATGCATGATACTTCCAATGCCGAAGATATTTAAATATAAGGATTACCACAAGCTCAAATTTCATGTGATACAGATATGTTGAACGGACGAACTTAGATAGGAAAATAGGAGCCCGATGTTTATATGATAACAATTTGCTCGTATTAGGGAAAAGATCAATACCATTGTGTAACCATGATAAGAACATTCCACAGACAATAAATTCACCTTTTATTCTTTTAAATTTCACAAAAAAAAAAAAAAAAAAAAATAAAATAAAATAAAAAAAAAAATAAAAAAATAAATAAATAAATAAAAAAAATAAATAAATAAATAAATTGGAATATATATTAAAAATATTATATTAAAAATCTATTATTAGGAAGAATTTCAACAGTAGGACTGCACGAATTCTTACACGAGATGTCTATAAAGTAGGGAACACATTTTGAAAACTGACATCATTCACTACACACTTAAACCATTAAATCACCAGCCAACCCGCTCGGAAAAGTGTGCACATCGTGCGCAAAATTTAAACTACAGTAAAATGCAACTAAGAGAACGCTGTTCATAAAAATTCACCCGATTGCATCGGAAAAAAAGATGGAAAAAATACCCCAAAAGAGGTTGTTTTATGTTACACACGAAATTAATGAAATTGCAAAACAATAGAACGAAATTAAAGTACTAATACCAGAAAGAATTAGCAAGAAGAACTATGTTTAGGATAAATGATTCAGATACTAGCCACCTACGCAAGAAGCATGAATCCCGTCGGCACGTTGTACAGCCGTCGGGAGTAAAAACGTCCGATTAAATACCGTCGGGAGCAATCCCGTCGGCAACGCGCAAAATCAATTTATCTAAAACATCTTATAAAAACAAAATTAAGATTATAGAATCTATTCTTATAAAAAAAAGACACGGTTTCCCAAGAATTAAG
This sequence comes from Adelphocoris suturalis, assembly GCA_030762985.1. Taxonomy (NCBI): domain Eukaryota; kingdom Metazoa; phylum Arthropoda; class Insecta; order Hemiptera; family Miridae; genus Adelphocoris; species Adelphocoris suturalis. The sequence continues at coordinate 96,373,466 of CM061042.1, forward strand.
ACAACGAAGAGTCACCTTTGTTTTTCAAAAATGTATTACCCACATAACTTCAAAATAACTACCAGAAGCCGTACGTAAGAAGATTATAGCAATCAAATTCATTATCATGTGTACAATTAATTAAATTGAAGATAACAATAAAAACAACAATTTCATAGGCTACTAAACGCAGAAACATCAACTTTTCAGGAATTAATATAAGAAAAAGTGCAGGGCTGATTGGAGATTCCAGTAAATGTAACTTAATTAACTCAATTAAAGAAACAATCTTACAAAAAATAAAGAATTAATAGACATGCAATTGCAGGAGGCGCTTTAAAATCTAGTAACCACCCCATACACTATTGAAGAATTTAGAGAGAAAAAAGAGAGAAAATAGGACATACAGAATGGTCCCTACAGTTGCTTATAATCGTCATACAAAGGAGGCATAAGGACATAATCCAGCCCCATAGTTTATAAAAAAAAAAAAAAAAAAGATTTTGCAAAGAAAAATCATATAATTTCATAATCGGTATAAACGGTTGTTTTCATAAACCAACAAAGGAAAAGACTGGGAAGTCCTCTAAATATTTCAAAATCATCAATCAGAAACACAGAAATTCAGACTTTTGAGAGAAAACAGCAATAACCTCATTGTGAGAGCGTAATACTTCGACAAGTAATTTTAAATTACGATTTGAAGAGAAGTGACGGGGGAATGATCACGCGTAATGACGTGAAGACGCAAGATTAAATAAATCAATTTAAACGCAGTTACTAGAAGCAAAAAATAAGCATATCTCAAAGCTACATTCTGCAGATAAAAGCCGATATAAACAAGGAAAATTCAGTCAGACAATGGCCCATGTCTCCTCCAAGGCCGACCCACAAAATTAAGAGTCCCTACAAAAAAATCATCCTTCTTACGTTGTAAAGGCGTTGTTACGTCGTTCAATCATCGCACTGAAAGTAAAAGGGATAAATATTCCTTACAGAATAACTTCTATTTTTCTCTTACATATCGGCACCCCAAAACTGCACCCGCGGAAACTCCGAATTCGAAAAAAAAAAAAAAAATTCGAATTTCACTACAAGAATTGACATCATTCACATGTCAATCCAAGGTCATATCATTATTAAGGAAGGAATCTATAACCAATAAATTGGAAAATAAACCTTAGAGACTCCAATCATCCATCAAATTTATAGACCACTCTAAACAATTCATTAAAGAACTTTCTATGGAACGAGAGGATAACTTCTTTAAAATTTTCAAAAAGCAGACCAGCCGACCCACAAGGGATTTTCAATTGGTAGATAATTATGCTTGAAAAACCTAACAATTATAAGTCAAATTTTCCAAATTTTCACCTCAATACGAACAAACCAACCTCGTGTTTAAGAAAATCAAAACAAAATTTGCCACGAATTGAAATTCCACCCTACAACATAGTAGGAAGCGCGTAAATTTCTACGCCTGAATCAATTTACTGACAAAAGAATTAAGTTGCCGTAAATTAAAAAGAAGTTTAAAATAAAAATAAAACGAATGCCTTTCACTATAAAATAACAATTAAATCAACAGGAGATTAGATTGATCGAAAATTTGAGTTGATCACTCGAAAAATCAGCCGATTTCGAACGATATCAATTTTGAAGGAATAAACTAGTAGGTGAAATGAATAATAGCAAAAATTAAAACAGAATGGCGTATGCAAGGATTGCTATTCGCAATCATACTATCTCCTCTTACAAGGCCTTCACCCTACAAGTGAAGCCCGATAACATTTCCACGAAAAATACAGTTGGTTCACGGAAACCACCTCTAAAAAATACCAAAATTTACTCAAAACGGAAGAAGCATACCCGTTAAATTAAGCCAACAATTGGTGTACAAAACATGTAGAAGTAGCGGCACACTAATCCATATTAGATTAATGCTTAAGGGTTAATCAGCGCAAAACTTGAAATGTTTATCAAAGACACCTCAGGGTCATAGTCTAACGCTTTTAAAAAACTCTCCCCAATCATAATTCCAAAGTGAAATAAACGCGATGTCGTCATACTTATGGCAACAACGAAAGACGAGAATTTACGGTAAATTAAAGTCATTTAATCCAAACAAAATGCCAAGGAGAAAGGCAGTTGACTCGACCACGAGAGACATTTCAGGCCAGACGATAATCCGCCTAACTGATGGATAATATTATGATGATTTTATTAACACAATTACTAGGATAATATTTCGGTAATTACAGATTTAACGCACGTCAACAAATAATTACACAAACAATTAATGATGGAATTTAGATAAATTCCCACAAAGACAAAAGCAAATATTAATTTCCAAAAAAAGGCCCGAAAGACCCAGTAAAAATTTCAAAAACACTTGAAAAGTAGCAAAAAACGCTAGTTGCGTAATAAAAACCGAATTTTAAGGACTGCGTACAGAATGTGTTGACATTTTGGAAAGGGGAACACAGGCTTACAGTTAATCAGGATTCGTAAACTTAAAACATAAACAAACTCGATAATCGATAATTGTAACTTGGGAGATAATACAAACAAATTTAGGGTAAATGCATCAGTCATTTCAAAGTCACGCGTCCAAAAATTGCAAACCAAAATGCTCATTTGAAATCGACGAATAATGTGGCAAGACCAATTCAAAACGGCAACCACGTAGGTTCCATTAACCTGTTAATAAAACGAGTCCTACAGTTTAACTAACGAGTCCTAAAAATTAATAAATTAAATGGAATTTAATGAATTAACGGAAATCATTAATCTTTTTCCTGACATACACTACCAGGAGAAGAGAAGGGACAAATCTTGCATTGAGCAATTGTAAACGGATGACTCAATGTTTCGCTAATTTAAACAAATTCAAATTAAGAGAGATTTAACACAAAACTTAAGTTAACCCACTAAAAACGCGCCCAATAAAAACGGCTGTAATTTTACATAAACAGGTCGAAAAGATAGATTTCATTCTTGAACTCGCAGTAAAACGCGATGCCCAATTAATAATCGTAGATACTACAATTTAATTAACTTGACCCAAAAGCTATTCATAGAAACATGACACCCAATGGGATTGCCGACGTGCAACCCTCATTTCCAAAGACAATATATGTATTACTTCAAAATCGAGAATAAGACGTCACGCCCACGTCTAAGACAAAATTTGCATAACTCCTAAATAGGGAAAAATCGATAAGAGTTCGTTTTTCATACCAGAGATTCTAGTAATCACAGGAAAATTTTAAAAGTCTAAAATCCGAAAATTAAATCTTCTAGAAAGCACTACAAAAATTTAATGAAACGCAAATCATGTACTCCTATCTAAGAATTTAACTAGGATTACATTATCGTTCAAAGAAATAAAGTTAGGAAAATGGGAATATGTTACGAATTTGAATCATCCATCACCACAACTGTTGGTAAAATGGAAATTCCCCATCTGGTATTGCGACCATAAATTCAGGTCTCTTACGAAATTATTGAACCAGATGAAAACATAGCTTGTAAAATTGATAAATAAATCACATAAAATTGTAATTAATATAGGGATCTGAAAGACGATGAACCCATAATAAAAAAATATATAAATACTGCTTACACTCTAATACTCAAATGACCGGTTCAAAGGAACTTTCTGTTAGAATTAAGGACAAACTTCACTGCAATTGGGAGCAATTTAAAACCCACTATCAAACAGATCATTAATAAAAAATAAAAAATACCACAACGGACATCCCAACCCCGAATGTATGTCTCCAGCTACAAGATGAAGTATAAATGATGAAGTATGAATCTAGCTATGAATGAGAAATTCGTGGAAGGATCCACCACGAATCCAAAAAAGAGAGAATGGATTAGTACAGTGCGACTAAGTACGCATGTTAAGTATGAACTGGTGAAATGAATGAAATAGATAAAGTGTGCTGTGTGAATCAGTTAAGAATGATAGAATATATGAAGACAGTACGATTGAGGATGAAAGGTTCACGGGAGTGGGAAACGTTAATTAAATCAAAATAAAAATAAAAACAAGGCTGTAATTGGTGTAATTTGACGCAAATCCACAAACAAACATTCATCGTGATAAAAATAGATAAAGAAAAATGCTTCGGAGCAAATTGATACACAATGAACGGACATAGGGAAAAAAAAACAAAAAAAAAGCTCGTATTTACGTATTAGCGAATTAAACGAAAGAAAACTCGTACTTAGAAATTTAATGTCAACAAAAACCGTACTAAAGAATTTAATGTAAACAGAAACCCCGAACTAAAGAATACGACCCGTACTGAAGAATATAATCTGCACAAAAACCGTACTTAGGAATTATACGTAGTTAATCGTGCAACACACCGAGTGCACGTTGTTAACGTAGTTAAGAGAGCAAACCGTAAGTTTGTATAGAATATAGGCTATTGAATAAACTGTAGATTACAATGGGATTAGGATAAGTACTTAGATATACAAAAGATATAGCCAGGAAAGTTATAGGAAGATAAGAATAGATTTTGCTAAGACTAGACTCACGTGACAGCAAGCAGCTGACGGCAACAATTGCGATTTCTATCGTAATCACACACCAAACACACACGAAAAATTAAGTTTCACAACGGACAGTCTGGAAATTGACGGACATTTGAAATTCGACTCCTGGGTGATCAAGTAATTACCACCAGTTCAACAAACAATTTACAACTGGTGATCGGCCGTAACTGACTCAAAGTTTTCGTGTTAAATTCACGCCTAAGTCATTGTGCGGAAATGGAAAACGTAAGTAGACGAATTCGGAAATCACCTGTAAATCACTGAGAATTAAAAATTCACATGTAAGACTATCTAAAATTTACGCGAAAAAAGTGAATAAAAAAGGAAAGTCGGTTATCGGGAGAATTATTTAAGAACACTGCAGTGAATCTTCACAAAGACAACGCGAATTTTTCCACAATTACACTGCAGTACACGATTTCACACACCGAAAAAAACACACCGACCTAGTGGCTACACATAACACATTATTTAGGAAACAATTAATTTGCCAAAAACATGAGAATTAACGACCCTACATTTGGCGCGCTCTGTTCCGTTCGTCCCAATGAGGATTAGATCCATGCACAGTACTCGCAACTGACAGCCATCCTACATCAACAAGTGAGACAAAACAATCACCTACAGAATTCACACATTTCTGGCAAAAAAATTAGGACTAAAACTACAGAAGAACAATGAATCAATTAGCAGCCACTAAGGTCCACTCCGGCCAAACTCACGCCGCGGACTGGAGACGTACCAACGGAATATCATATAGGAGGGAGTTATTAAAGCTGAAATCAGCATCCCACGGAGTCATATAGCAGGTTACCAACGCGTCTTAGCAGATAACAGTCCCAAGAAAAAGATAAGCAACTTCCAACCAGCCAACTTTATCTCAAGTGTTACTCCCCGCAACTTGTGGAGAGATCACATCTCCCGAGGTACATTTCAACGTACGACTGGAGGGAAGAGATAACAGTTGGACTTAGAAACATGATGTAAGACGTGTAACGTTCCACACAAAAAAACAATTACATTTACAAAAGCCCCACAAGAAACGGGAAGCAAATTTACGCTCAATCAAGTAAGTGCCATATCTTAAAATTGTATTTCACGGCAAGACCAGACTGACGTCATTAACAAAACTGCATCATCTTTAGAATTGCAATCCGTAGTCGGTGTCAACCACAAAATTCAGAAAATTTCCGAGAAAGGAAACTACAGGTTGAATCGATCCCTAAAAACAGCAAATTCCTCACATTATAATGTGTAAAAACGGACACATAACGGGAAGTTAGCAAACTTAACGACCAACCATTGAAGGGATGAAAAATAATATCAAATAAATCTTAATTACTGACTTTCCACAGTAAAAATCCCGAGTTACAAACAACTACACTTAGAGTACAAAGGACACTTGGAGTACTTATAGTAATAATTGACCATCTAGTACAAAAGGCCTACAAAATGCCACACAAAATTCAGCTCAAGAATCCATAGGATCCATAGGTATGAAGATCTATTTTCAAATAGAAACACACTCATATACACAGGAAAATCCAGAATACTGCCTTTGCATCATAGAACATCCACACTACATACATTTCACTCAGAGACAAGCATATACTTTCTTTATGTAGAAACACAAGACGTGTAATCATAGATAATGTGAATTCCTACTTCACTTCCCGTAAACAACTGTGTCGATTTAAACAATTCGATTCTAGGAATCACACATGCTCAAATTTTTACACCACTGATGTAAAAAGATGCCCAAAAGATCGCACACAGTCTATTACCATGTAAGAAAGCCTAAATAAATACATTTAGAGAGATACAACAGCAACGGAGGAAAACACTCAACTGATAAGAGATGTGAACAGTTAGCAACACTGCTCATTTTCAGCCCAAAAGGTTTACATGCAACAATAAACTGCTACCAATAGCATCTGAAAAAATGGTCGGTCTCCAACGATCTGACCAAACGAACCAACGACAGGTATCTGAAACCCGACCTAATTTAACCACACATACACCACGGAGAAAAACAGAAAGCAAAAATTAGGCATCTACCAATCATGCTTTGGAATAAGATGATATTTCTCAGAAACCAATTTCAATTTCGTATATACACTCGCAAAATCAGGAAGAGATATTACATAGAGATCAAAAAACGTGTTAAACTTTGAAGCTTATGAACGTATTTGAACTTTTAAAAGCTGCTATTAAACCACTTACCTTGAACAACTATTTTGAAATTATACGACGATTTCCGACCCACAAAAATTTGTATTCGAAGAAGACAATTTAAGGTAATACCAAAGTACCCTCAGCCACAAAAAAAAAAAAAAAAAAAAAAAAAAAAAAAAAAAAAAAAAAAAAAAACGCGTTAATAAAAAATAGGGCATATTATATGAACATCTACTTAACATTTATTGAAGACCTCATGCGTCAGTCACCAAAATAATCAGTAAATCTAAAGGCATTAGAGATCAAAATAGATTACACAAGAGCAGATATGACACCATGATTTCTAAAAGAATTAACGCATTACAGGAAAAATTAAAAGGAACAAATTTACGTACCTCTAAGCAAAAATGTATCCATAAAATGCTTCATATAATGTATCCAGTGATAGGAAGACTCAGACCAGTATGTAGGTATATATTTGACAATCAAATTAGAGCTTGCATTGAAGAAAAACTTGCATGAAATGAACATAAAATATTAACAACTGCTAATAATCAATTAACAAAACCCAACGATCAACGTAGCCATCAATAAGTACTAAAATAAGACAGAAAAACGGACAGGAAGACGAAATTTGAAAAGAAAATTATGAAAACAGATAGTAGACACGAATTGGTCTAGTGTAAAGTCTAGCAAACGAAAGTCAAGTGTAAATAAATAATAAAATGGGATAGTAAGTAATAAAATACAATTAAGTAAGGGATTAATCAATTAAGCATCAACGCATTTTATGTGTTCAGATAAGATATTAGCAAATAGTCGACAAGTACTGAAGTTATTTGCAAATTATTGACAAGTTTGAACTTGTTTATGGAAATTTAAGACATAAGACACATACAATTTTAAGTCTAACTCATAGGGAAACGGAAAGCTGTACGAAAATTACACTAAGCACGAGACAGATTTAAGATATTAGATAGGATAAGATATAGTTATATAATTATATTATATTAAAAAAGAAAATTAATGACCTTTAAGAAAGCACTAGAAAACATGCACAGTATTCATTCAATCTTTGGAATTGAAAAATTTCAATTGAAATTCTTAAAAAGACATTTAATTATAAAAAATGATTAGAAAAAAATTAAGATATGAAAATGATGTTTTACAAAAGGAATAGAAAAACATTAAGATTTGAAAATGATGCTTTGTAGAAATTAATTAAAATAGAATTATGATTGGAAAATGATGTTTTGTAAAAAAAATTGATCAGAAAAATCATGATCTGAAAAAGATGTTTTGTAAATCACAAATAACTAAGACAAAAAATTATTCCAAAATACAGCAATAAAATCAATTACAATAAGTACAAATAAAATAAGTTGAAGTACAATAAGTTGAAGTACAATAAACATGATGTAATTCAATGTAAACTTCTCAATTCAGCCAGCAGGCACCAAAACACCAGGACCTAGGGAAAGCGCGAATAGGCATTTATGTTACAAAAACTAACTCGCGTCCGGACGCACCGCGACCGCGCGCGATAAAAAACGCAACGCATGCGAGAAAGACCGCAGCACGTGCGATAACAAACCGCACTGCAAGCGAAAAAGAAGCCACAAAACCCACAATCAGCAGCTCACAGAATCAGCAAACATCATGAGCGCCCACATCCGTCCAAGTGGGGGGGAATTGTGAGCCTCGGAAACGGCTCCCAACCTGACGCCTGTAAATCGGACACGTCTGGAAACAAAGCGTGAGAATCATCCAGATTCTTCGATCCCGCGCGCCAGATTCTAGCGGTCAGCTTTCACAAAAGCGAAGACGGAAAATCTTGACGAAGCACGACACGCGCCGCCGGGAAAGGTACGACGCTGCGATTTCAGGCTCCCCTCTCGATCAAAAGAGAGACGATCTTATTGGTTCCTACAATACGGAAATATCGTCCCAAAAGGGCGGTACCTTGGATTGGAAAACTGTGATTCGCCGTCGCCGTTAGCAACCTGAATTGAAGGAGGATTTCGGACCTAATCTAACGCCCTTTATCACGCGCATGCGTGGGAAATCAGTGGAGACAATTTGGGAAAGAGTATAGAAGATTCATTCTAAGATTATGTGACGTCCAGTGAACATATACCTGCCCAACAGCAGCCTGTTGCTGGGGTCGGGCCGTCCAAGTGCTAAGCTTTCAAGATAGACTTTCGTGCCAGAAGTTCGCGTAAAGTGGAAAGCGTGTTAGAGCAGTGACGGTCTCTAATTTTGGAATCCTTTCGGAGAAAACTAATCCCGTTCTTCGATCGTACATCGCCGAGGTTTGGCAATAGGAAATAGCCACCCTATGCAGTAACAAATCCGAAGCAGGGACACCTGAACTCCATCCGAAGTATCAACAGGAAACCGGAAGATTAAGGTCAGTTAGTAAATAGTATTCGTGTAAGGTCCTTTGGTGATAGGATAGAGTATTATTTGCAACTTTACTAATAAAACAATTATTTCAGAAAGGTCATCATTCTGCCTTATGATTCCAATAATTCCTTAAAACACCCTCACAAGGTCAGGGGTTGAGAAAAGGGGAAATTCAGGGGCTAGATGGAGGTTTTTGAGGTATTGGGGGTAATTGACCAAACTCACTAAAGACCCTTCCTAGCTTAAAAGTAGGCGTAAAGAGTGGTGTGAATAAACAGTGATTTTTACCACGATTTACGATCTTACAAATACTCACTAATATTCCACTACGCCATCATCTACACAAACATTAATGTTATCCGTGTATCATTCTCGGAGCTCCGTAGGTATCCTATCCCAGGATTCATTATTCTTTTGTTTTCTTCTTCCTTGAATAAATGTACATTTCTATTCTGTTCAATCATCAAGGCGATGTTCGAACGATTTTGCTGAATTTTCGGAAACATGCGATAGTTTTTGTCACACATATAGTGAAAATGTATCGCCAGATCTTGATCGATGAACCAGACAGATCATAACAACATATTTACTGAAGATTCATGCCTGATGATCATATTCAAACTTATGAATTGGTGAAACTTACATAATATGGACTCACATCAAGCCCTTACTTGGCTTCGAGAGTCATTCAACTATTGGTCTTGGATGAAGGTGAAAATTTTCCGTTGGCCGCAAAAACACTACAGAACGAAGCCTATATCGATGATACAGCCTCAGGGGCAGATTCTATAGCCGGTGCTGTGGAGTTGAAAACCCGACTCACTCACATGCTTCAGAAAGGAAGCTTCCAGTTGAGCAAATAGGCGAGTAATTCATCTGATTTCCTCGATTCAGTTTCAAACACCATCAATGCCTCAGTTATGTTATCTTCTGAACCAAATAATTAGATCAAAATTTTGGTATTGCAATGGGATCAAACCAACGGTTGTTTCTCTTATCACTTTTCCACGCTCAGTTTTACCTGTACCAAAAGGGCTATGGTATCGACCATAGCAAAGCTTCATGACCCCTCGGTTTCCTATCACCCACAATAATCGTCCTGAATCTTATTATGCAGGGGCTGTGGGACGAAAATTTGGATTGAGATGATTCTATTCCATCTCAATTATCGGCCGAATGGAAAAATATACTTGATCAGCTCCCTAATTTATCCTTACTAAAAATTCCTCGTTTCGTTTGGTGTGGATCTCCATTCCAATATCAAATTGTCGGTTTTTCGGATGCTTCAGGGAAAGCCTATTCAGGAAATTTGTATCTGCGAACAATCACTAATAGGTATATTTCAGTGAACTTAATGATAGTCAAAACAAAGCTAGCACCAATCAAGTCAGTGTAAATACCACGACTTGAACTCTGCGGAGCATTACAATTCAGTCGACCCTATCAGTTTACAACACCTTTAAGGAAAACTTTACTTCCTAAATCGATCAAACCAGTATTTTTCACAGATTCCACCGTAGAAGTTCTAGCCTGGCTAAATACTCCTCAATTCAAATTGAATACATTTGTTGCTAATCGCGTTTGCGAGATTCTCAAAGTCACTGACTCCGACACTTGGCACCAAGTGCAGTCCTCAAATAACGCAAGCGATTTTAGTCCTAGGGATATCCTTCCTGATCAATTAATCAACCAACAAATTTGGTGGAATGGACCGTACTGACTCCAAAGTTCTCGCGGATATTGGTCAAAATCCCTTCTCAGCCTATGTGATGATATCCCTGAAATTAAGTCGAATGTCACGTTGTCTGTTACTACAACTAACACTCCAATTTTTGTAAAATCACCCTTTCATGCCATTCTTGTTTCTTGGATGGTGCGAGTTTCGTCTTATTCAAAATTGGTGAATTCTCTCGTTTGGTTGAGACGATTCATCCACAAGTATTTTTATAAAGAGCCATTGGAGGAGGGCGCTGTGACGCTCACAGAACAGAATGCGGTGATAATAATTTGCATAAAAGCTGTTCAAATATTTCATTTCCTATCCAAAAAATGTCCATAATTGACATCAGTAATCAAAGAGTACATTGATTTGAACCTTTTCTTGACGAGGACGGCATTCTGAGAGTCGGAGGTCGTTTGCGACATGCTGAGTTAACGGGTGATCACAAAAACCCAATACTTCTTCCTACTAATGATCATTTTACTACGCTAATTGCCGATCACTATCATTACTTACATCTCCAACCAGGTCCAGGGCTTTTGCAAGTCCTCGTACAAACACGATATTGGATACCATCCCTCAGACGTATAGTGAGGAATCGAACGTTCCATTGTCTAAAGTGTTTTAAATCCAGAGCAAAAGCCTCAATCAACATTAATGGGTGATTTACCAACTTATCGTCTAAAAGACGGTCGTGCGTTCCTTCTCGTAGTGTATGATTACGCTGGTCCCTTTGATCTCAAAGAGTCTCTCCGAAAAAATTCTGCCATTGGTAAGGCCTATCTTTGCATATTTATACGCATGTGAACAAAACTAGCTCATCTTGAGGCCGAATCCAAAATTACAACTGAAGCCTTTTTAGTATTTCTCGCATTGAAGGAAACCTAAATTCCCGTCCGCCGTGTCCTCTTTCCACTGGTCCCAATGAGACAAATTACTTATCGCCAGGTCACTTCCTCATAGGTTACCCAATTCTTTCAGTTTCTGAGCCATCTGTTATGGACCGAAGAGAAAACACGCTGTCACGTTGTCAGGTAGTGCAGAGAATGTCTGAGGAAGTTTGGAAGCACTGGCGCCTGAAATTCTTGTCAACCTCACAAAAAGACCTATGTGGTACCGTCGATCCAAAAACCTGGAATTCGGGGACTTGGTCCTGATAAATGACACAGCGTCATTATTTACAATGGCCAACTGCTCGAGTGATCCAGGTGCATCCTGGGGTAACTCGTGTTGTGACTGTTGGGGCCTCCAACGCTTCTTACCAGCGATCAGCCTCTAAACTCATCCCTCTTCTACCCCTCAGATCCAATGATTTCAACCCTGATAATTGAAATTTGGTGGGGAGTGTGTAGGCGCCACTTGCCGGAGGTCATCTTGTCAATCGTGACTCTTCGTTATAATTCACTTTGTAATCCTATTAGTAGGTGTAAGTTCGTTCGACGCCGCTGTCTTTATCGCTTCTAATCTGACCTATCATGATCGCAGTCCAACCCAGAACATCAGTAACAATCACTGCCTACATCAAAAAGCTTTAAAATCTAGGAACCCTTTCAAAATACTTAAAAACGGATTTTCAAGATGAACATTTCGGTAAATTTATATTTCAAGATTTTTGAAGCTATTGCAATAGCTTCACCTTCTATGAAAATTCGCTAAGATAGCGAAAACTGTTGAATGTTTCCTGTGTATTCTCGTGAGTATCGTGTCTTCTGATATTGTTCATGGTATCGTACCAGTCGTGTTTCGTTGATGTGTTGATAGTCAAGGCAAGGCGAGCGTAGCGTGAACGAAAGCAAAGAGCAACAAATACACCAGCCACGTTACACAATGTAGTTTTCCAGGGTAGCGGAGGCTCAAATAAACGCGCGCATATCTACATTTGTTGCCGGATTTATTCATACTCTTGGTAGGTTGCAATCACGAATGGTGCTTCGGAGACGATAAACCAAAATCAGATGGAATAGTATATTTATTCGTGGACTGGTTTAAAGCACGATTACAAGCAACTGTTTATCTTGACGGCAGGTCGGGAGAAGCTTGGGCTTCGCGAACTGCATCACAACGTGCGGGTTGACCCCACAAGCTCCACAGTCCATCTCATCTCCGTTCTCCGTTTACTCGCCACGCCATAACCATTTATCATCCCGCTCCACCTCTTCCACCATCACTTCCACCCATTTTCTTGATAGGTTTCCACATGTACCCTATTATGCTAGGCAGTGTATTGCTTTTCACTGAAACGGTTGGTGGGCTTTACGATAAATCGCATTCTCGTGCTATTCAACTGCGGTTTAGTAATTGCTAATAACGGAGTCTGAGAGGCTACCAGGGGACAACAAGCTGTGTCACGTGGGGGTAACAATAATCTGATTCAAATCAGTAGGCCTAGCAGGTTCTGCAAAAATCACCATTTAAAGATCGATTATAGGTGTGCATGTACCATCACATCGACAATCGATACAAATCGTAAACATATAACTCTCATGGAAGGAATATGACTTGGACATTAACAAAAGAAAGCCTGAGTCCCTCAACTTACGTGTTGACTTAGCGCATTTAATAAATTATGCGAATTCGTCTCAAAAGTCTTAAAATAATTAATAGATATGCTTATGTGAGGAGAACTGGTGAAAAGTCTTGATTTCATTAAGTCTAATTTAGAAAAATTGGAACATGCAGAAAACGGATCGTAAAGAACAAAAATTTAATTTTGGATGTGCGAATGGTCATGCAATTACGAAATCAGTGCACCAGTTGGAACTACAAGTTTCCATTTGTTTCGATTTGGACAGAAGTGAACATGTTTAATAGACCAGATCCTTTCCATATTCAATAAAACAGTATGCAAGAAACATAAATAGACAGTGAAACATAAACAGATTTTTTACAGCCAAATGGACTTGTGTTTTATCGGTTTCACTAAAATTAGCAATCAACGTTTACTCATTAAAACGGAGATTTCAGCTGTTAAACAAAACGATATTCGGTTTTTTCGGTTCAGATAAATCAATGATCAAACGCGTTAAATCAAAGATTAAAACCAACCATCCGGTTTGGGTGGTTTGCGTTTCAATTAACGATTATTACTAGGTAGGTAGTTCTTTTCGACAACTTTGTTTACAAGACCGAAATATTTTTTGGATTTTTCTAGCTATTTCCTACGTCTTCCTACGTGCACGATAATGAGCCACAGAGGATTGATTAGAGCATCGGATTTTGGAGACGAATATGAAGACATGACGAGAATGATGAAGACTATATTTTAAAATTAGAAAGAGTACGGTGGATGTCGATCTCAATGAGATTGATTTTTTGACGAGTTACCGAGATTCAAAAACCATTTTTTTGTCAATCCTCAAACAAATTGATGATAGCAACGAATATACAGGATACAGGTACATATATTAAATGTACTCGCACAAGTACGGTTGTGAAATAGTTTTATTAAATAGCCTACGGCTAATTACAATTGGAAATTGTACAATGTGCCTAGATGGCCTAATATGTCGTAGGCTGTTGACACTGAAGTGATGGGAGATACAAACATAAATAAAAAGTTCCATTCATGCAGCTTAAATTAATTTAAAGTAATTATTATCTGTCGATACAGTATGTTGAATTGTCTCAAAATTTGTGCGATTTTAATCCAAAGAAATTTTTAAAAACCAATTTTATGCTCGAAAACTCAAACAAAATAAAATTCGGCGATTCAAATGGATTTTGAGTTTTTAGATTTTGTAGCAGTTTCAATAGATTCTTTTGCAAATCTTAATGGAAGTTAAGTACGTACGTTTTTCAGCAAAATTTCGTGTAACAACTTTTTATGTCCTAGTTAACCATTGATAATTTTGTATTGACTGAAATTCCGCTAAAAATTTTAAATTTAAAAATTTTGGCCGTTCTTAGACATTTTTATTGATTTTTTAAGCGCATTTCTTGGATTGTCGCCAATTTTATGTAATCTTGAAGTGCTGATTAGCAAACTCATCCTTCTATTTGGAAAGCTTGATTTTTCGGCACTAGAACGGAATTTTTATCTCTATCCTAAGGAGAGTTATCGCCTGGAAAGACACCACACTCACACACTTTTTTTTTTTTTTTTTTTTTTTTTTTTTTAGAAACCTCCCCTCAAAGACGGAGGGGGCACGCCATTAAATTGGAAAATAACAAATAAAATAAAAAAAAGTGGGGAGGACGCCCAGGTTTACCCGACGCCGGCTCTAGGGATAAGGGAAGTTGCAGGACGAGGAGGAAGAATGGGATGAAAGGAAGTGCCCCTATAGAATGACCACCAGTTCAAGTAAGAACCCCTCAGGACGCGGGTGGTGATACCACGGAGTACTCCTGCAGAGATGCCCAACTCGAGTAACTCCGTGGCGCTTTTCCCGCACCACACCCCGCGCCATGACACGGTCGCGGCAATGACCTTGATGTTACTAGGTGCCACTCCTTTTAGCTCAGATATCGCTTGGCGCAGATCATTTCTATCATATTTACTTTTCTTAGCCCGCCAGGTCTGCTCCATGTCCACGCTGCCACTGACAACCTGGACATACAGGATTATGGCAGACCCATCGGGCTTGATCACAACGATATCCGGCTTCTTGTTCCGATCACTTGGCATGTGGTATTGTCTCTCTCTTTCAACATCCGAACCGCTGGATGAGAAAGCGCCTGCTATCTGCTTGGTAACCGCATCGTGACGTAAAATGCGGCCACCGTGAGTACGAGGACACTGCTGCACCACATGATAAAGATTCTCATTTTTACCCAGACAGGCACGGCAAAGGGTGTCTACTGTCCCGCGACTACTCCTCGAACACCTCACCGAGGTGGCTAACGTAGCCACCCGGACGGCGTGAAAATGGCGATAGTCGCGGGCCCCAATGCCCTCTGAAGCCCATTCCACCCACTGGGTTGAAATGGGGGATTCAGAGCACTGTCGGAGTTCTTTACCATCTACTGACTCATGCAGTGCAGCAGCGAACTCAGCAGATGAGCTGGGTTTTGGAGCAGTTGGTGTTGCTCGATCCCACCACAACAACTGCTGCCGGACAAAGTCCAGGTCAGCAGCAGTGCGGGCGACCTCCCAGCTCGAGCCCCTAAGGGCAAGCAGGCGCTGGCGGCGTAAAGATGGGATGCTGGCCGAATGAGAGACATTACTGAGCCTACCGGCCTTGACCGGTGCTTGGCTGTAGGCACTTGGGGCACCAGGTGGGAAGCTTAGCCAAGATCGCATAGCAGAGCGAACTTCACGGTCTTACTCAAGCAGCCTCCCCGCAGTAAGCCTGCCAAAGACTAACCTGTAGGTTAGCTTTGGCAATAAGTACGTGTGAAGGAGGCGCAGCTTCTGCTGTGGATTCAATGTAGCCTTGGTGACACGAGCTAATGCTCCACCAAGGTCCACACGGCTTGCGGCTATAGTGGCCACACCCATGAAGTCGACCCCAAGGTATCGCCAGACCTCCAACACGGATCGAGCAGGGATGGAAGTTTGTCCTAAGACGAAACACTCCTCATCCACTACCTTCACCTTATGCTGGCGACCCGACGGGACCAAGGAGACCGACCCACACTTAGCTGGGTTGACCACCAAACCACACCTGGCTAGCTGCTCAGCAAATGCGTTGAGGGAGATCTGCAAGCCCTCACGGGTTTCTGCGAGTAGGATGACATCATCAGCAAAAGCTAATGCACCTACTCGCACCCCAGGGGCGAGATCGAACCCTATTTCAGCTGGCAGCTTACCCAAGGCCGTATCCACGA
Source organism: Adelphocoris suturalis (assembly GCA_030762985.1). Lineage (NCBI taxonomy): Eukaryota > Metazoa > Arthropoda > Insecta > Hemiptera > Miridae > Adelphocoris > Adelphocoris suturalis. The sequence continues at coordinate 96,390,084 of CM061042.1, forward strand.
CCAGGTTGAAGAGGAGTGGCGACAGAGGATCCCCCTGGCGTAACCCGCGCCCAATAACAACATCCCCTGACATCTCACCTTGTGCCTCGAGGACCGTCACGCCTTCGTGGTACAGACAGGCAACATATTCAATTAAACGAGCAGGTGCCCCGACACCACGAAGACAATCGGTCAGGGCAAAGTGGCTAACTGTATCAAAGGCCTTAGCGACGTCCAGAGCGGCAAGATGGAGCTGCCGTTTCTTGATACGGGCCAGCGAAATGACAGTTTGGAGAACTGTTAGATTCTCCGCTGTGCCATCCGCTGGCCGAAATGCTCTCTGGACGTCACCTATGACACCAGCCACTTGGAGGCGAGATGCCAGAACCTTTTGGAAGTGGCGGAAGACTACCGACGAAATAGAAATTGGACGGTAGCCTCCAGGCCCACTTCCCCCTTTCTTTGGGATGAAAATTGTTCGGGCACGGGTCAACGCTTTCAGGGGTCTTCCAGATAGTAGCAACAGGTTGAGGATGAGCAGCTTAACATTCTTTGGAGCTTTATTCCAGCGTCGGGCGGAAATACCATCGGGTCCAGCAGAAGTGGAGTTTTTGACACGGCACTTATGTGCCTCGTCATGAAGCACCGGTGTGCACATGATGCTGCGTAAGGAGTGCTTGGTGGAAGCTGGGGGTACCACTGGCTCACCAGAGTTGTGGCTGGGAGCACTCATAAGTGGCTCCCAGTAGTCCACAAACTCCTGGAGAGGGGGCATAACTTGTTCATCCCCAGCTCCCTCCAGTACCTCTGCAGCTGCACGAGCCGGATGCTTCCTCCACAATCTCTGGACACACTGGTATTCCCGCCTCCTCGCTTGCTTAGCTGCTCTGCGACCTTCACGAGGCACCACATTAGGGGGAACTTCTCCCTGGTGCCTCGCCACGGTCGCTTCCTCAACCTGCGGGAAGATCCTCTGCACATAGGCCGCGACCTCGTCCTCCAAGCCATTTGGCCCCTCAACAGCCAGCCTCGCCAGATCCTGCAGGTAGGCACTCTCATAACCAACAATATTGCCCACCTGCTCCACGAGCCTAAATACTTCAGTCTTCAAGTCTGAAAGAAGACCGGAGGTCACGGGGGAGGATTGCTGAATGGGGGGCTGTTGTCCCACATCTGCCGGAGATGCGGGAGAGGCCCCACTGCTATTTGCCAGGATTGCATCCTGGACAAGCTGCTTGTAGTGGGGCCTCAGGCGAAGAGATTGAATGGCAGAAAGCGTGCGCATGGGAAAACGGGCTTGCAAGAAAACATTTATATTGCGTACCCCATTACGCACTGCTTCCGCCTCCTCTGCTGCCATTCGCCGCAAATCCTCAGAAGCATACCTGGGCCGCTCTCGCTCTATATCAATTGCAGCGTTGGCCTGTACAGGATGCTTCTGCCAGACGTGGGCACTGAGGCCCCGCTTGGAACTGAAGGCTCTCTCACAGTGGGCACACTGATGGACATCTCCAGGGGCATTGGAAGAGGAAGAAGGATAGGAAGAAGAGGAGGAAGAAGAGGGAGAGGAAGACCGACGCCCCTGCCTGGGGCGTCCCCGAGCGCCTCCCCTAGAACCCCGCATGCCAATGGGCATGGGGGGGTTATGAGGCTCGGCTGTGTTGGAATCCATAACAAGGGAGACGTAAAAATGGGTCGGGAGACCCGTTGACATGAGCCTCCCCCCAGATCGCCATTGGGTCATTTAGCCACCCTCTGTTCACCCAGAGGGTGCCCGGGTTGCACGACGGGGACGTAGGACCTTGACTTGGGTAGGGATTCGAAGGAGCTCCGAAGAGATAAGAACACCAACAGTTACCCTACCCCAGCAACCCAAACACATACACACACACACACACACATATACATACATACACATACAAGGTGTCCTGCGGAAAGTTTACACTCCCCTTCACTTTCCCTGAATACAGCGTAAAATAATAGAAGATCTCGGAAAAAATATTTTCGTGCGCGCCACTTGCGCCAGAAGTGGCGCAAATGATTAAAGTTTGTTTTTTCAGATGGGAACCACCACTTTTTATGCCAGATTCTAATTCTATGTGAAACTTCATGAAGAAATGACACATCACTCGATTTATTAAGTGCGCGTAAACGGGCTCAATCCCGCTCCAAAAGACGCAATTCCGCTCTAAAATTTCAAAAATGGTGAAATACTGATTTTTTAAAGATATTTATTCGCCACTCGTAATACATGATTTTGGGGTATTTTTTCGTGTTCAATCTTGTAATGATGTTCATTTATTGATATTTATTACTCAAATTGAGAAAAAACCTAAAAATCTACCGGAATTGCACTTATCTTATTCATTTTCACACAGCACAAAGCGTGCTGTGTGAAAATAACACTACATGCCTTTCAAAATAAACATGATAGGTCCATAAAAGTGATGATCAAGGGTATTCGCAAATCTTGGTCAACTGAAGAGGTCCTTATTGATCTAAGAGACAAATTCGGCTCAAATGGCGTACTCCAGGTAAATAGGTCGAGAAATCGAAAAATCGACTGGGTATGTGCATTGTTGATTTAAAAAAAGATCTGAATCTCGAGAAAATTTACAAAATAGAGGGTTTTCAAAGGGTGCGTAACAGAGTAGCCAATCAAATCAATAAAACATCAGTCACAGTGTAAAAGGTGTCAGGAGTCTAACCACACTAGAAACTACTGAGCAAAGCCACCTCAGTGTGTCAAATGTACCAAAGGTCATCTCACTAAGGATTGCTCCAAGCCCGAAGAAACCCCAGCAAAATATGTGCCAACTGTTCTTTAGACCACAGTGCAAATGATCGTGACTGTCTAGCAGACATCTAAATCTACCTCAACAACAAAAGCAGGGAAAGGTAGAGTCAACACCAGATAAATCCATCAGTACACAGAAGTTTGTTACAAAACGCCGTTATTGTGCAATTAAGTCCTAATTCCAGGCATTGCAGGTCAGAACCCAAATTAGGAGTTATATTCGAAAGTGTTGCAGAATAAGAAAGTGCTACTACAGCAGCCAAACAGGAGGCAATCAATTGATCCCATCAATAAGGAAATTCAAACAAAAATATGTCAGATTTTCAACATTTTTACAAAATTATTCTAAAGGGAAAGCAACCTGCTTGAGCGAGTTGACAGGATCGAAACCACTCGTCCAAAAGAAACAACATGAATAGTGTCAAAATTCATTGTTGGAATACCAATGGACTCGTGTCACGGAATAACGAGCTCTAATTAACCCTCGATTTCAATCGACTCAATTTAACATTCAATTTAAATTTAAATTAATTTTTATTTTATTTTAATATTTAGACATTTGTTTTATTACCGAACGCATTTTAGCATTTTACCGAAGAATCGTATCTCAAAGCTTACAAGTGCTACCATTCCATTCATCCAAGCAAAAACGCTCGTGGGGACAGCACAGTAATAATTAAAGATAGCCTATACCATCACGAGCATGTCAAATTAGAAACTGAAGCATTTCAGGTATGTGCTATTGAAATCATGATTGCTTCTTTTATGATTAACTAGTCGGCTACCCGTGCGTTGCAGGGACCGCGCCTGTACGGATTGGTTGGTGCATAGACTGCGAAATAACCATATCCAGCCTGTGTTCGTAACTATGAAGGTTGCATGCCAAATTACAGTATAAAACAAGCAAAACCAGGCCCGGACTGATCAGGAAAGAGCCCATAATTTCAATCAGCTCTCATTGTCCTGAATAGTCACTCTTTCAAATTTCAACTTCTTAGTGTGAACAGGAGAGAATTTAGCTCACTCAGCTGATTAGGAAAGATCCCCCATAATTTCAATCGTCTCCTAATGTCCCACAAACTCACCCAACCAAATCAACTTCCTAGGGTGGACTGGAGACAATTTAGCTCAATCTGCTGATCGAAATCGTCAAAACCAAACACGAACGAAGAAAGGCCTCGAACTGCGTGTTGGAAACCACATATAATACATTTCGGGAGCCAAACAAATTGATTTTTCCGTCCCTCTCCTCGCACGAATGCCCGTCCATCAGTTATCAATAATGCAACCCATGCTTCATTCAGAACACCCATACAGCAACCCGTCAAGGCTTCTCCACTTGTCACGAATTTCTCCTTGTCGAAAAACTGACTGTTAGCAATCATAATAACAAAAGTTCGTGAACTAAACATATCGGTTGCGAAAGGTAGCGCCGTTTATGAATTAGAAGGATGTTCTGGAGGTTCAGGCCTTACCTACGTTGTGCTCCGGGACTTGCTGATCATTTTACGAACGCCCCCGTCAGAATCGGGAACATTGGGAACATACATAGATATATTGATAGATATATAGAAAAAAAAACTCTGAGTTTTATAGATATGGATGTTGCTAGCATATATTGCTCACAAAAATATCTTTGGCCAATTCGGGAACCGAGTCATTCTTGGAGGGGACTTCAATAAAGAAAAATACATTCTGGGGTTCAAGATAAACTACTGTCACCGAAAGCTGACTTTTACAAGCAATCAATGGTGGAAACGCGAAGCATTCTTGACTGGGAAGTTGACATACTGGCCAGAAAAAATACCCGATCTGATTGACTTTAGCAAATTTCCTTTCAGTAGAAGAGAACTTTGATCTTGGGTCAGATCATTCATCGACTAGGGTAAGTCATTGCAAAAGCCAAATAGCGGAACAAGAACTAGAACATCTTGGTAGTAGCACACAAACCGTTGCATGAGAAAACACACCAGGCAGCGACTGCACGAAGACTAAGTGGTATCAAATACGCTACCTATTGGAATAGTCTCTGTTGAAGGAAAAACGCGAGGCCAGGAAACGATGGTAAGTAACCAGAGTCCCGAGACATAAATCAGCTTGGTACAAGGCGGAAAGTGAAGAGAGGTCCTTGATTCAGGAAACCAATGAAGAAACTATGAGTACTAAATAACGGAACTCACAAGTCATGATAGGTACGGATTACTCTCTTTGAAAGGCTACCAAATATGTCAAAATGCTAATAATGCAGGCTTCAGCCAATAGAAATGCAACCGAAGATGAACAAGAAGTAATCAAGATAAAGCAACCACTTTTCCAGACATTCCAAACCCAAAAATGATAGATCAACCTCTGGTAGGGGATACAATTGAAAGAGATTGATATTCCACCTGTCTCTTTTAAAGAAGTAATACACGTAATTAATAAGGAAATCAGCTCGAAAAAGGTCTCAGGCTACGATCTTAGTACTGGTAAGATCCTTAAGCATCTTCCACTTAAAGCCATTGCGAAAATAACCATGATTATCAATGCCGCTATAAGATTCTGATGCGTTCCCTCAATCGTGGAAGATTGTTGAGGTCATTATGATTCTTAAATCAGCCAAGGCACTCTAGGAATCAAGTTCGTACAGACCACTCTGCCATCTTCCTTGACGTCGCTCAGGCATTTGACAATGTTTATCATTAGGGACTCATTTAAAAACTCCACAAAACGAAGTGTGCTGAGCTGCTAAATCATATCTCACCAATCGTATGTCAGAATGAAGCATGAAGATGCCTTCTCAGAGCTAAAACTGATCACTGCAGGTGTCACTCATCTGATCAGGCAAGAGTAGGTACATCATTCCATTCGATTCCTAATGTATCACAGTCATTTCATCTCAGAACAGAAGTGGAATTTCACCCAGCTAATCAGGGAAAATTGCATAATTTCAATAATCTTCCAATGTTCCAGCTAGTCATCATGTCAGCTTACTCAGCAGATCCGGATTCCACTCGTCTTTTAATTTTCCAGAGAATTTTCCTCTGAAATTTCAACTTTCTATGGTGAACTCGTGAGAATATAGCTCACTCAGCTTATCAGGACGGAGTCCCCTTGTAATGTTTCAGAGAGTCTCTTTTCAAATTTCAACTTCCTAGAGTGAACAAGAGAGAATTCAGCATCATTCAGTTACGCGATTTCGATATGGCCTACGTTCCAATCCAAGTTATGAACTATAACTGTGTGTCTAATTTCATTCAAATCCGATTACCCGTTTTTCAGTTATAATTTCTGTCACATTAAATCCGACTTTGTTTTATGTTTATCATAGATTAATTTCAATAACCAAAGTGCCATAATGTTACAGCCATAAAGTTAAGGTGCTGATCTTATCACATATTACACTAAAGTATTCTTCAGTAATATCACTCTACTTATTCCATAGGCTTGAATACTATGAACAGTTTCCTGCCCGAAAGGAGTTGAAAAAAAATAAAAAATAAAAAAAAATCCCTGCATCTTGTTTTCCACTCGACAGGTAGTTTTATGAATATGAATGGCGGAAGAAGGAGTGGGGAAAATGAATAAATTCATGAGGCGTTCATTTAAAAGTTTCGAGTTGGGGTGAGAACTGAAAAAGAACAATAGCAGCCGTAGCCTACACGAGATTAAAAGGTACTGCTTCCCTCTTCTTCAGTATTAACAATTCTTCGTCTCAAAATAATCTTTTGAGCTCCCATTCATAACAAACTAAGGCTTACTTATTTGTTTCATTTCCTTTTTCGTGGGAGAAGCTTACGACGAATAGCTACAACAAAGTATTCCTTAGAGTATTGTTGAAATGTGAAATTCTGTAATTCGCCACTAAACTTCATTTGAAGACTAACGTATTATCATTGTTGATAAATGACGTACTCCCCAGTATAAGATTGGCTCGTAAGCGCAATTATCTCCTCATGTGGAAGCATTCGTTGCTGAGGTATATTGCAATAACATAGTTTAGGACCAACCAGCAACCATCGTGATTTACAGCAAAGTATCAAAAACTCATTGGGCATATTTATAGAGGTGAAAGTATAATTGAAAGATTCATGATAAATGCGACATTTTAAGAGCACATGAACACCATGTAGCTTTCTTATTCAAAGGTCAATCAAATTCCGGATCTGAGTTTGGAAGTATTTCTCATGAATATAATCATAGGGTTATGAAATGGTATGAAATTGATTTTAAATTACCATCGGTAGTTTCTAGTTATACCTACAGCTGTGTAAGGGGGGGGGGGGGGGAGGTAGCAGTATTGGGGCATTAAAAAGTATAAAAGCCAATATCTTAGAAGGAACGATGTGAGTAGTTTGCATCGATTCCATTCAGAAGTCTGCTGAGTTGCATTCAAAACATCAAAGCCAACTCATTCAATGAGGATGACCCGTCAGTTGACCTACAATATCGCATTGTGCACATGCAAGTTGAAGGAGAATTCGATATACCTATTATATATGTAGATCAAAAGGCGTATAGGGCTGACGGGTAACGAACGAGCAGACATATTAGCCAGAGGAGGAGCGTGAAATGGAATTCCCCAGTCTTCCATTCATCCCAAACCTTCAGCGCGCAACAAAAGTGGGGTTGAGCGTACTTATGTACTATCACTCAAAGGACGAGTGATTCCCAATTAGCCATGGTTTACTGGAAAAGAAATCCATAAAGCCCTTTGTAAGGCAATCACAGTGTTAGTGACGATTACATAATTATTAAGTCAAAAAAATTCCCAACACTACCCCCTTGCTGGTTCTATGAAATTTATTCTGGATTATTGGATTATCGAATAAGAGTGTGTTTCATTTTATTGTGAGGGAGACTAATATTAATCACTAAAAATAGAAAAAACTACTCCATTTCTCAGCTTTACAAATTATTCTGTGATTTTGAGCATAAACTGTATAAAAGTGTATAAAGCAGTGAGTATATGAATATTTTTCTGAATATCATATTTTAGTTTGGTATATTTTTAATTGGTAAATATTTTGTTATACAGTACGACTAAAAGATAAAATCCATTGTTACCAATAAAAATACCAATTAGTAAAAAATGTATGATTACTTGGACTGGACCCTATAATAGGCTTGAAGGATATATATCATTATGGTTACGCGTCTGTCTATCTGCCTGTGTGTATAAGTCAATATACTCTTAGGGGATGGATGTTTGGCCCCAAGCATGGGAACCAGTTGGCTTATTGTACTTTCCTGATAATCTTACGTTTAACCAAAGAGACTCAGCCCTCATGTGAGAGATGCGAGGCATTTGATTAATTGTTCGCTTCGAACAGACCTCATTGGTGTTCGCACCCCAAAGAGTTTAGAACTGAGATAAGTGAGTGCAGGGTATTGGACGATTGTGTGGGATGCTGTTTCGTCTGTTTCCGCACATAGCCTGCACAGGGCTGAACTTTGTGTCACCCCTATGCGAATTAGGTGAAATCGTTGGCGTTCGAAGCTGGTTATGATGAGGACCATTGCGTTCAATTCCATACAGTTTTTCCTGAATAGTCCCTCTGTAAGTTTGAAGTTGGGTTCGGCCACCATGAGTTTACTGTGGACATGACCCTCAATACAAGATCTTTTTTTTTAAACTAACTGCTGGCTCGGAACTGACAAATGGGATAAGGGTATCCCTTCATGCAAGTTCGTCCACCTTTTCGTTACTGGTAATGAGTTTATGCCCACTCACACTCCATGTGTTTACACACATTCCAGGCGAACCCAGTTGTTTTGAGGGTAAGCATACAGCACCAAACCACTTGAGATGGGATGGTTGGAGATGATAATGGTTTTATTGAGGCTTGACTGTCAGAGAGGATACGGACATAGACTCTTTTGTGCCCCCTCTCAAAGTTACGGCGACAAGACTCTTAATTTATGAGACAGTCATTATCACGAATGTGTATTCATTGTAATGAGTTTAATTTCCACAGTTTTGATTTGATTTTGATGGAAATTTCAGTGAATGTAAGGGGTTAGGCCTTATATTGGCCCCAACCAATTTCATTGTTCTTAGACCATTAGGTACTCCATTCTGTATGTGCGGAAACGTAACTTACTTCAAGCATAATTTCCTTGCTTTCTTAATTGACCGCTATCGCAAAACCATGTTTGGTATGGATAACATGGCTAGGAGGATTTCAACGCACCCTGACGATGAAAAGACTCCTATTTCTCTTCCTTTCTTTTGGGTTTCCCTTTACAGACATTATGCCCTTCTTATGATACCTACCGTCGAAGTCCATTTTCGCGTTCCAACTCGATCTCTCCTCTGATGTTCATTCGGTTAAGTGGATCTTACCCTGGGGAAGACCCTTAACTCGATTACATTATTTCCTCTCTGCTATCACACATATTGGAACGGAGCATCTTTGGATATCCGTCGGGCTCCCTATCACCCCCAACGTATCGAAACTTCTCAACAGGAAATTGGATGTTGAATTCTATTTTAGACCTTTTGCGATTCCTCAGTATAACAGAGGTCACTACTGTTCAGAGACGTGTTACTAACTGACAGATGCACATGAATGTTAAATTAAGCAGGCGGGGAAACACATTGAATATAAGAGAAAATCTATCAGGTTGGAGATGGTCAATGAGTCAGAGTTGATACAACAAAGGCTCAAAAACCCGACCGAAATTCGGAATATATCATACTCTATATTTTCAGAAAGCAAATCGTGGAAAAAAGTTGAAAAAAAAATCCTCTGCTTTTACTTAGCCCACTATGCCATGTTTTGTATAATTTTAGATTAAATATCTATGCAATAGTCTGTATACAATATAATATGGACAGTAATGAAATATAATTACATGAATATAATCTGACCATTCATCTCCTCAAACCATGGAACATGAATGACAAACTACCCAGTGGAATAATAATTTATTAAAACTACACATGGTGTATAAACTATAATTTCGTTATCCACACAGGTACCGAAAAAGCAATTTAAAATCCAATAAATTCGTGTCACACTTCTTGGAGTCTGTTGGAAATTGAAAATTTCGGATTAACCTGTCCGAAAACTAACTCTTCTATCGTCAGTTCCTACATAATTGTGGAAAAATCACTGTGGATATAGAAACATGAATCTTACCCGATCTCGGGCTTCAGGGGAAAGTCCCTTCAATGGATCAAGGGATTCGGATGAAATTCACAGAGGTGGTAATAGACATTATCCATATCCATTACCTAATTAATCCTGTCTTGATGAACATTTCCAATTGTACAGGATTGTGTTATTTGCCTCTTCCTAGTCATATTATTTTTCGTAGTCCTTCGTGCTACATCCAGCCATTCTTTGTTACATCCAACCAACACTAGATCGAAAGTCTAATTCCAATCAGGGAAGCGTTCGTTCTACGTATTATTCAGCAAACAACTTTGAAACTGGTTGCTTTATCTATCTACTCGTACTTACGATGTTTCCTATCGATTTCATCACTCATTTTTTTCACTGGTTTTCACTGCAGATGTGCAAACGTCAAATTCATCAAGAGTCATTATCTCATGTCCTTCCCATCTCATCAAGCTCCAATTCAGAAAGCAGTTAGAAGATAACGTACCTATACGAATTTTATAACTATCGTATCATTAGTAGCTGCTGCGCACGCAAAAACCTAAAATCCGAGTAAGAAGCATGACTTCTATTGTTATTTTATGATGTTGATCAACTTTTCAGGTATTGAATGGTTTATCTTTCAAGATTGTTTAAACCATTCTGATCATTTATACTTTCATGTAACGGTTACGTTGAAGCTGTGTGCCACGCGCCACTTGGTAGAAATTTATATTTAATATGAATGGGGCACTCTACCTATTCGTCAAATGAAAATGATATTTTAATGAGCACTACAAATTTTTTCTTTTTTCAAAATAAATAAACTGAACTGAATAAATCTTGAGGTTTTCCGCATCTCATGGTTATTTCAATGGTTTTTACAATAAGTTGGTTTTGCATCCTAAAACCAGTAGTCAACCCTAGAATATTATGGGAAGACGGCATGATATTAAACGAGCGGGTGAAGAGCTGTTAGGGAAAGGTTGGTAATTTGTTGGAGACGCGAAACGGAGGCGGATGCTGGGACGGCGGGAAAACTTCCAGAGATCGTTAGCGCTTCCTGGAGTACACGTGTACCCCGCCGAGCTCAGAGGGGCTTCTGTCCCGTTGCTCCTTCCTCTCTTCCTACTCCCGATAAAAATCTGTATTTTATATTTTAAAAATTTCAGTCGAGTGGTCAACAGTCGGTTTTCCTAATTGTTAAATGCATGCATTTGTTTATTTATTTATTTTTATTAATGTTTAAGCCGCTCCTCAACCAGAAGGGTCATTAGTGACACTGAAAAAGGTGTCTAAAGAGACACTGGTAGTGGCACGATTCTAAGGGGAGCCATGCTGCCATCCTTGACTAAGAAGGAGCGCCATCATGGACTCCACTGGCAACTCGGAGGGGGAAAAAATGAGGGCTACATTGATGAGCACTGTTTAGCCCCCAAACTGGATTTAAAAAAAAACCCAAAAATAAAATAATACAACTAAGACTAGATCTAAGATAGGGAAATAACTATATACATGCTACTATATACAATCAGTAAAAAGTCATTTTCCGATTTTCAAGGGCTGATGGTTTTAAAACCATCCCCTTTGATCTCGACCGTATATAAACGGGAAAGCGCAGTCCTCTTGAAGAGGTCAAAGAGGTTATTTGTAACATCCGGAACATTTTGTTGGCCTTTAATTCGTGGCTTTTGTGAACTGAGTTCACTGATTTTTTCTCCTCTCAAGGGGGAGGTAGCAACAACAGGGCTTGATAGCCCTGCCTCCAAGGTAATATCCTCACTATTCATGAGTGGCTCCACAGTGACACTTTGTTGTCTTGACAAAAGTCTCTGTATCCATGGTGAGTAGTAGCTCACCATTCTTGGGTACCTCCAAGAGGGAAGGCACAGGGTTGGATGGGAGAGATGAGGGAGGTGGAGAGGAAATCTCTACAACTGGGGTGGGAGTCCCAGGGGAGTCACGGGTGGCACTTTTAGTACCCGCTAAATTTGTTTTGGACATTATCATAGTAATTTTAGTTTTTTGGTGTGTATTTGTGTGTGTGTGTGGGTGTGGGTGTGTGTGTGTGTGTATTAAAAAAAATGTGTGTGCGTGTGTGTATTTTGTTTGTGAAGTGTAAAGTGGTTTCGTTTCCAACATAGAAGCTAATGCTACCTCCGCCGGCCTATTGATTATAACCTCTTCGCTGGTTCGTTGTGGGTCAAGAGGGGGGCCCCCGCATGTCCTGCAACATCCCAATCCGGCCGCCAATCGTTACTACAAGACATGGGGGATTTTTACGGACGTTACTTGGGTCAGCCCACGGAGAGCTGGCGAGGCGGCGTCGGGACCCCCAGCTACCGCCGCCGGCAGGAATACCGAACCTGCTGCTCCCTCCTCTACATTACGGGGGCCGCTAGAGGTTGTAGCACAAGCCTCGCCTCTGTGTGTAGTCTGAGGGTTTTTGTGTTGTGTAGTGTATTTTTGTGAGGACCATGTTGGGAGAGTTGAAGGGGGAAATGGGAGGGAGAGGGATATTAAACCCAACACTTTGTTCACCTGAAGAATCAGAAGAACAAATATAGAGGGCACGTTGGATCAACATCTAGGACTGTCACCTAGAATGAACCAACGCTAGCTCGGGGCAGCAGGGACGCCTACCCTGTAGGACCTGAAGGGTCCCCCCCCCCCCCTCCAACGGTATGCATGGATTTGTTATTGTTATAGTTTTGTTATGATGATGTAAAAATGATTTTATTGGTATAGTTTCCATTTAGTCAGGTCCTAAATGAAAAGTGACTTGATAATATGCAGGGTGACGCCCGTAATCTAAGTATGTTTTCTACACCAAAACCACACCCTTATAATTGTATTTGAAAAAACCTTCAGTAATTCAATATCCTCCAATCTTGATGTTGACGGTATTATCGAAATAACCCAAACATCAAGATAAGAGGACATTGGCAAACTGAATGTTTTTCCAACACCCGAGTTTGAGGGGGCAGTAAATGTTTTCATTTTTGTTTTCTTGATCATTGAAAATAATAGACCAACACATGAATGTTCACGGAGGTACAAAGAAAAAACTGATGGGAACTTGAATTTATGCAGGGTTACATATTTGGTAACAAAAACTGTTCAGATTACACCTTTAGGCTTATTCTACTGTGGCTGTGATCGTAATCAATTGTTCCTCCCAAAAATAGGATTGTGCGAATCGAATTTTATAATCGTGGCAGAAATAACGAATCACGTGGGAAAAGAGGGAATTACATTGAGAGGGCATTCGCGTTGAGAAGCAATAGTAAATCGCTTAAAATAACCACTCGAGTAGGGTTAACTGTTCTCTCGCAGTTCAATTTAAATCTGAAACTGAGAGGTAGCGTTTATTCGACCATGGGGAAAGGCGCGTCGCTAACTGCCTGATAAACAAGGCGGAATGCAATGAGTTGTCCCCGGGGGGTCCGAGCGATCGGAACGGGCTATGAAGGCAAGGGGGGTCGGGGGAAATTCTGCCAAGGGTGTGGTAAACTAGGGATGAAAAAATTCCGTACTCTCCCACAAAACCGCCGGTATCGGTTATGAGATCAGATATTAGTGAGAGTGCAAATACGGCAACATCGCTCTACCGTGCTACCTTTATGAGCGGTGTAGAAAACTTGAAAAAAAAAAGAAAAAAAGTTCCAGTTATGCAGCACAATTTCATGAGCAAATTTATTGTGCGCTAGGGAACCAAAACATTAGGTATTAATTTGACAAATAATTATCTCCAAAATTTAATAATAAATTGGAAAACACATAAGAAAATATTGCATATCTCGAAGCTTTAAACATCACAATTAGCGAATAATAACGAATACCTACAGTGTTCATGGTAATCCTAGAATCTTAGGCATATATTATAATTGTTAGAGTATCTTAAAAAAAAAATACTGTATGGAATAACTCATTTGCTCAAGTAGCAAGAACCTTTCAACACGATTTTAGATCCATTGAGGTAGGTATCTAAATAAATTAATAATTATTGATTATGGATTATCTATGTTATTCAGGTTAGAAGCTCTTTGAAATAACATTGTTGACCAAAAAGGTAAGTCCATAAAACTATAAAATCTTAACACTAGAATAGCTCTTTATTATTTGAGATAATCTTTTTTAAATTGCAAAATAATAGTTGAAACGAGTTTTTTCTACGCTAACAATTGGCAGTGACAATTTTGTTTTGCACTCTAAGTGCGAGTCATTGTTCGTTGAGCGGTGCGATTCAAATATGTGATGTAATGGAATACGATAATTTACGAACATTCGCTCATACGATCATTCTGCATGACAGGAAATTGTTCTTTGTTCTATTGTTTGGATTAAAAAAAGGTGCAATACCAACAGTGCTAGTATTACTAGTTGAGAAAAATTAGAATGTGAGATATGTGTGGATATCTAACTGCGACTGAATCCCAATTAGAACAATACGCGGACCCCACTTGACCACGTTCATTTGATTTAGCGCCTTCGTTACCCTTTTCCCACGCCCCTTTAGAAACCTCGCCAAAGGCAAACGGTTTAGGTCTACATTCTTCCGCCTGGCGTGAGTTTTCACCTTGGGAAAGTAAAAACAGGGACCTCCACTTAGCACAAATTTAGCCGCCTCGCGGCGTTTTCTCGTCCACTCAAACTCGGACTTTAGCATACAAATGAGAGTTTTCCATTAGCGAGTGCCTCAATGTTGTAGGGACCCCTTTAACAGTAAGCATCCGCTCATCATAACGAGTATGAATAGAAGTTTTTAGATGACTTACACACATTGATAAACGGCATGATACCTTACATAATTTTTTGAGTGATATCATTAAAATATTTCGTAACACAGACGTGGCAATAATAAAATTGAACTTCAACAACGCTATTTCAATTTGATTGCTATATTGAGGCACATTGTTCCAAAGAAAATTGTTCTAATTGAAATTGGTTTTGGGCCGATCCGAAACGATTTTTGAATTTTAACGCATTTTTCTTCTTCATATTGAACATAGATCTGTACAAGATGTAAGTAGATGATGTTAGATATTATGGTATTGTTCGCCTCTAATGTCCCTTGTTGTTGAGATGTGGCTATGTACCTATGTGAAATTCCAGACGATTACACTCCTTGGAAAGAAGATTAAAAAACGCTGCAATTATTGCACAAAGGTTTATCATTTCAGTTTTAGATAGCCCTTCTGCGTAGATCACAAGTCTATAATTATTGAAATCCATATATGTAATATAAAATCATAACATGGTGCGCCGGGCCTCCAAAGGCTTAACGCCTTCACAGTTTCAAGACCCCGCAATTTTGAACCTCTCAGTAGGTAAATGTAAAAAAAAAAAAAAAAAAAAAAAAAGATAATAATAATAATAAAAATAAGGTTTAGAAGCCTCTCAGCTGATCAGTGCGCCTCAGTTCCTCGAAAATATTTCCGATGAGTCCCAAACGAGATCCATTTAAATAACAGCACTGTGAGTCAAATAGGAAATAAATTGGCCTCAGAGCTTCCGAAGCTGATTTGAGTCTGGGCCGAATTAATACCCCATACTTTGTAATTGTATTCAAGATCTCCAAAAAGGAGCTTTAGGGCTATATTTATCATTGAAAAGCGAAAAATGGAGAAATTAATATAATTTAAATAATCATGATTACACATTATTCGCTCCTTTAAACGTAACTAGAGCTGAAATTTAAGTATAATTGTAGATACATTATCACAGGTATAAATTGACATCGATCGAGGCACCCAAAAATTAAAATTAATGAAATAAAATAAGACAACTAACTAAGATTCACTGATTATCCATAGGAGACAAAAGTTACGATAAACTCAGTAATACAAATAATATTTATAAAACTGAACCAAGGACAGACCAAAAAATTTAGAATTTATCAATTTAATCAATTTCAATTAATTAATATTTATTTAAATATATTAAAATTTTCTGATAAACTCAATTTTGAGTTGTAAGAATTCCATTGGGATTATACCAAACAGCTGATACGATGTATGATCGGCTTAGTTATACAGGGTGTCCCAAAATTAACTCCGTCCCCCTTAATTTTTCCCACAATTTTTGAGAAGGGCAGAAGGGATAGCTAAAACATGAATAATAAATCTAGTTGTAGGATAAAAAATCTTATAAGAATTAAATAGGAAGAAAGAATTAAAAAATGTAATGCCTCCGGGATACGAACCGCCGCCGGTTAGAATGCCCGGAATCAGACTCATTACCCCTGAGCTGCGCATCGCTTCTTAATGGTCTCGCACATGGAAATCCGAAGGTTTCGAAATTTTATCCCTTAGGGAAAACGAATGGTTCAGTCTACAGCATTGCGGGTGGTTTTAATCGAATCTTTGCGATAATATCTATCATTGACAAGCAAAACATTATCACTCGTATCTTGAAAGTTTTCGAAATCTCGATTTCTGAATGTTTGACCCTTAAATACAACCCTTTGGGGTTGATAAAAATGGATGCTCATATGTTTGACACCATAAATGTAATTTTTAACCCAAGTTTCATAGTTTTGTCTAGAATTTTGAAGAAAAGCTCTAGACATAGGGCGGCGTACGGACGGAATTTTGAATATGTTAGCCCTTAATGACTACAATCATTACCCGTAAATTTGTAGATAACTGCATCACATGTCAGGTGTCTGAACCCAACTCTGGTAAAAATCAAGCTAAACTTCGCCTAATTCCAAAAGTCGATATTCTATGGCACACCATTCACGTGGATGCTACTGGTAAACTTGGAGGGAAACATGACTCAAAAGAATATGTTGTTGTTCAGATAGATTCCTTTACTAAATATGTATTACTTACTGATTCGGATAGCAGCACCAAGGACCTAAAATCAAGTGTTTCCTTATTTGGATCCCCTGTAAGAATAATAGCTGATCAAGGTCGGTGTTTTACAAGCAAAGACTTTAGGGAATTTTGGTCCTCTCAAAACATTGAACTGGACCTTGTAGCGACTGGCTCTAGCCAGGCTAATGGCCGGGTTGAAAGGGCTATGAACATATTAAAAAATATGCTCACTGCAGCAGAATACCGTAACAATACTTCTCGGCAGGATGCATTGGGTGATGAGCAATTAGCGATGAATTGTACAATCAACTGGTTAACTAGAGCCACACCGATAGAACTGATGTTCAGAAAGGTCAATAAACCCTCAAATCTAATTACTGTCACGGAAAATGATATGGAAATCAACCTTGCTAGAATCAGAACTCGAACGTAAGATAATATTAATGAAATGTCATCTTGATATGAAAATTTTTGATAAAACTAATGCCCATCTGAAAAAAATTATCGGTTTTGTTTTGATTAGAAATGAAGAACGAAACCAGACCAAACAGGTACCCGAATTCCAAAGTCCGTTGAAAATAGAAGACGTTTTGGAGGGTGATAGGTACACGTTAAAAGCACTAAATACTAACCACACGTACAAGTGTTCATGAGCTTTGAATAATTGAAAATGTTATGCAAATAAAGTTTAACAAGCTCTTTCATTTAAGCATGGTCAGCATGGCCAAGTAGAGCATAGGACCATTGGAGTGACTTGATTTCAGGTGACACCACCAGAGGAGTCACTCGAGACGAGTGAGGTAACTGCATGACCGTATCTAGTAGTTTATCAAAATGAGACGTAATT
This sequence comes from Adelphocoris suturalis, assembly GCA_030762985.1. Classification (NCBI taxonomy): domain Eukaryota; kingdom Metazoa; phylum Arthropoda; class Insecta; order Hemiptera; family Miridae; genus Adelphocoris; species Adelphocoris suturalis. The sequence continues at coordinate 96,407,613 of CM061042.1, forward strand.
GGGAAAATGAAAGAAGACAAGCAGAACAATAGAGAATCAATCACAACAACTACGGGCAGAAAAGCGCAAATCGAAGAAGAATAAAGGGAGAGAAAGGAAGTTAGGCTTAGGAGGGCGTTTTTGGTCTGAGAACGCGAAGAAAAGTGGCATGCTTAGAAATGAATTCGAATTTTTTTTTTTTTTTTTTTTAAATAAATTGAGTTTTTCAAGCGTTCAAGTTTATTTAGTTTTTATTAGTTTTATTCCAACATGTAAACGGAAGGGGAATCTGCGACATACATATATATATATATATATATATATATATATATATATATATATATATATATATATGTTTTCAATTAAAATTTGAATTATTGATTGTTTGTACATCAATCGAAAGGTCAAATTTGGTATCCCAAAGTTTCTAACATTCTTGTCTGGAGATTTGTCTTCCATGAAGCTATAATTATTGATAACTAGCCGCTCCGGCTCGATTCGCTCGCCCCCACGCCCAGCCGTATGTATTGTATGGCTGTATAGATGCGATGTTCTTTTACTTTCGAGTGGGACTTGTATAATGATTGGGAACGGTAGATCACTAAGGGTAGGTTTAACGTGTGTAGGGGAAATTGCTCGCTTCTCTTGTTCGAAGTGGGTTGTCTCGCTCCCTTCATGGTACCACTCGGACGTCTGCATCTACACCCACTTCAATTAGCACTGACCAAACTGCCAAGAACTCACCCTCACGCGTTGTCACTAATTCCTCCCACAATTCAAGAGACCCGTGGTTGGTGGGAACACCACCTCAATGACTCATGGCAGTACCAACCGCCTCAAACCCGCACATTTGTGACAACGGACGCATAACAGTGGGGCCTAGGCGTAACAATAGGTCCCCTTCGCCTTCGAGCCAAGTGGACTCTGGCCCAACAGTGCTGGCACATCAACCGCCAGGAATTGTTTGCAGTGCTATGGGTATGGCCAAGCCAAGCAAGCCACAGTTATTTCAGAACACCACTGAATTTTAATTGACAGACGGCTAGACGGTGGCAGCAGCAATTCGTCGGCAGGGGATCCTACGGTCCTCCACACTGATGCTAGAGACCAAGAAATGACTGCTTCTGGCTCACAAACCGAACACCTGCCTTCAACCTCTCTATCTTCCTGGAAGATACAACACAGTGGCCGACCGCTTATCAAGGGGTCAACTTCCGCCAGAGTGGCACTTGCAGGAAGCTACCACAATTACTGTCTTCCGATGGTGGGGGGCCCCTCAGATCGACCTATTTGTCTCAAAGAGATCCGCGGTAGTTCGACTATACGCCACCCTCGATCCAACAGACCGGGAAGCAGCCTTCTTAGACGCTTTCTCGCAGAGATGGGTGTACAGACTCGCCTGGCTATTTCCACCACCACCCCTGATTCCACAGGTACTACACCATATCAACACTGCCGTACGAACCTTTCTACTGGTGGCCCCACGTTGGCCCAAGGCATTTTGGCTTGCAGACATAAAATCCAGGGCGATGGCACCACCAATCCGCCTACACAACCTCCAGACCAGCCTCTGGGACCTGGAGATTTGTCTTCCATGAAGCTATAATTATTGATAAATAACCGCTCCGACTCGATTCGCTCGCCCAGCCGTATGTATTGTATGGCTGTATAGATGCGATGTTCTTTTACTGTCGAGTGGGACTTGTATAATGATTGGGAACGGTAGATCACTAAGGGAAGATTTAACGTGTGTAGGGGATATTGCTCGCTTCTTTCGTTTTAAGTGGGTTGTCTCGATCCCTTCGCACGCTCTTTATGGAATGTATCAGATGCGATGGGATATATTCCATCTCGAGTCCGCAAAAAAAACCTCGATAAAATACGACGTGTGTAGGGAATATTGCTCGATTCGCTCGCTTGGTGTGGGATGTATAGATGCGATGGGATACAGTGGAATACCATCGTGACCTATAGCCCATTTTTCGGGTGTGGGGGGGGGGCTTGTGGAAAATTGGAAAATTGCTCACTATCCCTTTCGATTGACAATCCCAAGGGAATAGCCAAAAAAATAAATAAATAAAATAAAAATAATCTTATAAAAGGTAATATCTTTGTTTTATCTAATACGTATTGCCGTCGGAGTTATAGTAGTCTTGTGTATGCGCAAACATTAATTAACTAATTCTATATGTCCTTGTTAGAATATGTGAGGAATTTATACTGCCCTAACAACTTGGCAAACGTTCTTTTCTGTTGGGAATTACTTTCAAATAAACATTAAATCTTATAAAACTATGTGGAACCAGGAAAAGTTTATTAGGTTTAATAAAAAGAGGCCATTTATCTGCGTAGAAGGGCTATCACATAAAGATTATGCGGAACCACGAAAAGTTTAGCTTTAAGAGCATTTCAGTTCTTCAAGTGACTCTATATGTCCTTGTTACATGTGAGGGATTTTTACTGCCCACCCATCTTATAAAGGTAATATCTATGCAATATCTAATAGATATTACGTTTGAGTTACAGTAGTCTTTGAGCATGCGCAAACATCAATTTCTTATAACGTCGACTTATCAATCATATTGACTCGTACTTCGTTCTTCTACTAATTCTATGTGTCCATGTTACAATATGTGAGGAATTTATACAGCCCTCCCAACTTGGCAGACGTTTTTTTCTGTTGAAAATTGCCTGGAAACAAATTAAATCTTATAAAACTAGCTATATGGAACCACGAAAAGTCCATTAGGTTTAATAAAGATAGGCCAATCACCTACGTAGAAGGGCTATCCAATAAAGATGACTCGGAACCACGAATAGTTTCGTTTTAAGAACATTTCAATTGTTCAACTAATTCTATAAGTCCATGTTAAAATATGTGAGGAAGTTATAATAATACCCACCCAACTTGGTAGACGTTTTTTCTTTTGGAAATTACTTACTATCAAACGTCTCTTTATGGCGTCAATTTGAATGAGAAAAAATTAAGTTTTTCGTCAGAATTTTTGAGAAAATGGGTCCGTCATCTTTCAGTTTTTTGACGCACTTTTTTTTTGTAATCCGATCGCGCCTTCTTCTTCCTCGTTCAAAAACCTATGAAACCGGTATTTATCCGGAATTTTCTACGGCTGTTTAAAGGGGTAGCAGAAGCAGGGAAGTCGAAAAGAACGGCATTTGAAAGAGCTCACATCCCCCTTCTGCCCCACAGCCCATGTTTCGATCGGAATTAGAAAATTTTAAAATCGCTTATACACTATCCTGGACAAATCTAAGAAGATCCCGCCACTCGTAGATTCCCGCCACTCAGTAGTTCGGCCGTGCATAGACACGACGGACCGACCGACAAACAAACGGAGTTTCATTCTTATAAAATAGTATAGGTAGAGATAGAGATGATTGGACTGTGGTGCTATTCATTTATGTAAATATATTTTTCTTTATGTTCTCAGGTTGGTGAGACCTGAGCGGATTCTACCCAAACGTTCGGAATTGCAGTCAAGAAAACGGTATGACTCATGGTTTGACAGAGCAAATGCACAGACGAGTTTTGTCTCAGAGGTACATCATAATAGTTTATCACCCTTTGTTCCCAGTAAAGTAGGTAAAATACGTTAATAGGAATAACGTCCCTATATACAACTGTTATAGGGAAGAAACCATGTTTTGCCAACTTTGGTTTGATTTCGAATATTCCTCCAAGGCAAAATTACATCTTTTTTTCAAAATCCACGCAATCAATTCAATATGGTCACTCTCTATTGACGGAATCTGCTATGTTACTAACCGTAAAATGGCTAAAATAGCAACGCTTCGCACTGATGATTGGAATTATAATTTTTTAGCTTGCGTAATATATCGGTACCACTTTGCAAAAACCATCAATCTGCTGTTTCCGTAATTTTCGTCTAACTTTAGTTTTGCTTCCTCACTACTGAAAGTAGGGAAGCTTTTGGAGTCGTTATTTTTCGTACTATGTCAAGCCGCTAATCGCAAGGCCTACTACTATTTTTGCTGAAAACTAAACTCACGTTTCGCGTATACATGGAAAAGAAAATCTTCCCAACGCGAGAACGCCAATATGATTGATTGGTGATTTTTGAATAACATAGAGATTTAGATTAAGTTTCGGCAATCTGCCGCCAACACTATTATTTCATGAACTCCTTTGCTGCTTCATCAGTAATTTCGATAGATTCTTCTTATCAATGAATCAAACGAGATCACTCGAAAATCTGTAAAGTAAACCGTCGAAGGATCAACTGTTGAAATTAGGGAATAAAAATTAATTCAGATCGTATAATAATAATAAATTGATGTTCAGTTCATGTGCCCAGACCTGGTATCTGGCAAGAATGTCAGATGTACTTTGCCAAAAACGCCAATCTGCCACACTCTTGTATGGATGAAAACAGCTTCTTGTCGAATGGTAGGTGACTTGTTATAACAAAGACATAGCAAATTAAAAGTGTGGGCAGTGGCGGCCGGTGGTCTCCAGAAGGAGTGGGGCACAAAAATATTTACCTATTTGACAGTCAAGAAGAGCATTGAGGTTATTCTTCCATTAGTTTTGTTTTCAGTGTGAATTAACTTTGACCTAAACACATGATACATAAATCCCACTTGGGTCATGTCATGCCTTGGGCAACTGTTATGAAAGAATATGGCTACTAAATAATAATCAATCATTATCATTAATATTGTTGATAAATTAAATATAAATTAATTAGATAAATAAATTAAATTAAAAATACTATCTTATAGGTACCTACTTACTAAGTATCTAAAAATTTTAGAACGGACTATATTATTATTAAAAGTACTAAAAATTATCAAGGCTTCAATTCAAATCATCACCTAAACAGCTTCCTAGAGTGTAAAACATAGAAATTAGCTTCAAGAGCCACTCATCTAATCCGAACCCTGGGCATCGTCAAGTAAATGTCCTAAAGAGGCTACATAAGAAATTACAGCTTCCTAGAGTGTAAAGCATAGAAATTAACTATTAAAATGATTTAACCACCGCTTCATAAATCAAACCGTTCTCGCAATATTTGGATCACCTGCTATGAATCAAATCATCGAAACACCAGCTCAATGTAATCATCATAAATTCAATTATTCAAATAACCTTGCTCATAACTCAGCTTGTTGGCCACGCACCTCGCAGTAGTTAACATAACTGAAACGCAAATTTTATAGTAACTCGTAAACGAGTTCCACTATCTGCTTTACAAGCAGATACCATGTTACATGGATATGTCTTTGATTGGGGATTTCATAACGGTTGTACACGAGAGTTGTAAACAAGTCCTTCAACTTCAAACGAATCCCGACTAATTCCAACAAACGGATTATAACAATACATAACAAACGGTTTACTTATGGAAATGTTGAAAATAACTGTGGAGAGAAGCCACTACAATGAGTTGTTGTTAACAGTCGACTGTTGTCAAGTGGATGAAAATGTTTCCTATGGAGTCGAGTAAATTATGCTATTGCTTTACGTTAAGAATATTGTAACCGGCTTACTAAAATTGTTTATAGTCCAATCAACTTAGTTTAGGAATGTAGCAAGGTACGTAAGGAGGGGGGAATTGGTAGCTTGAGATGTGAACATTTATCACATAAATCAAGCGCATTCCAACGAGTGGCGAACGATGTTTGTGCCATGAAAACTGCGGAAGTTCCATTCCCCTAGCAACGAATGGGTTGTACGTGAAAAACACTGAAATTGTGACACAAATTTTGCGTCACGGAAATTTAGGTTGACCCCCCAGAGCAAAGACATATCCATGTCAATATGGTTGGATAAATCGAGAGCTTTCGAACGAATGGTCGACGAATTTTGTGGGTTGAAAAACGACGAAGTACCATTTCCCTAGCAACGACTCGGTTGTAAGCGGAAATCATCAAAATATTTTTGTGAGCAATTTTCCGTGACGTTTTTTTAGTTTATGTGCCATAGCAAAGACATAAAGAAACCAGTTGATTGTTCTCTACGCAATACAGTGAGTCTATTTTATTTATTGGTATCGCGTGAGCAAGTTTTCGTGACGATTTTTCAGTTAATGTGCCAAAGCAAAGACATGAAAATGTCAAAAATGTCAAAATCAGTACTTGACTAAACTTCAACTCACGTAAATCCGTCGATGAACGTCGTCCTTAGGTGTGAATTCTATTCAAAGTGATCGTTGATTTTTCTTCATTCCCCACAAGGGATGCCAAAATTTATTTTTGTAACTATCGTTCGTAACTACTGACGGAAAAGGCTTATGTAGCTCTAAACATAGAACAACGCACTCCAACTCGACCGACAATACAAAGGACTTTATTACACAATTACTTATAACACAACACTATAATACGGACTTTACTTTAGAGTAAATTCTTGGGAACAACCGGACGAACTTGAAGAAACATCACATATTACTTGCAGAGACAACAAAACATTACTACGAACATACCCAACAGGGAACTCAGCATGGAATGACCAGAAGGAATCAGTTTGGCTAATGGAATAAACCGAAACTCCTCTAGTGGAAGCCACTCATAACGTAAATTTCATTCTACGGTCTTTAGAAAAGTTGGAAACCCTGTCTGGGGCAGAGCCCCCAAAATCATGAGAAATTTCCCGTTATGACCTCTTTTTCCCGTTCCTTGCCCTTTATTTCCCGTTTCTTGCCCTTTATTTCCCTTTTTTCCCCTTCACAGTCTAACCTGAATCGACGAAATATCTCTCTTGATGGAGTGATATCATCGCAATCTACGTACTTTTTCGCTGGTAGATGGATCTTAAACCTCCTTGGATGGAGCGTAAACCTATTCCTTCTAGCATCCACCTTGAAGCCACAGCATGGAGCTGTTTGTAAAGTCTTCATTCCAGTTTGTTAGTTTTTTCCCAAATGTACTGGGGCAATGTCCCGATGCCCCCCCTCACGGGCCGCCCCTGAGTGTGGGATAGATACGCTCATAAGACATTTTTTTTTTAATTCATGCTAGAGCATGGAATCTTTGAATATTCTTTTCTGGAAACAAAGAAAATGTAGGTCGACTTTTTTAGCTAGGTGCTAACAAAATGTTTGTTCATTATCAATGTTTCTATCTGCTTAATGTCCAATTTCGTTCTGCCTTACATCCTCTCGTGTCATGTAATTATTGGATCTTCACGAGCGAAGCTATTTACCTGGTTTGAATAGAATACATAATTATATTCCTATCATCTCATTTACCGTGATTCCCCCCTTCAAAGTACGGTCAGAAAGATGTTTTATTCAGAACGCATTTTCTCTGCGTCCCATCATCCATAAAAATCTGTCTCCATCATAACAAGGTTCACAATTCATTGTTCAAAGCAGGAAAAGGACGGCGTATCGATATCAGGTTTCATGGGCTGGGCGAGAAAGTTCAGATTGGTTCTCTCGCCTGAGAGTCAGTGGAGATAAAAGAGCTGTGATTGATATCGGGAGTGAGAGATTGGAAGAAAAATAGCTGTAGATGACGTAAAAAGAAGTTGGAAAAAATGTTATGACAAACCTCTGTCGGGTCGATAGCCCCACCCCCATTAGTCGAGTAAAAGGGATACTGGTCGAACATGATAAGGCTATCATTGTATTGGCATGTCCATTGCAGTAAACCAATGTTCCTAACTATAAGAAATTGATTATTAATATTACACATGTGTATAATCATTTCACTAAATACTAGTCAGACCAATTAAATATTCATTAATATTACTACAGATACGGATAACTTTAAACAGGTTCAATTAATTTATTATAATAAAAATAAGCGCCTGCCAACACCCGGAAAAATAAATTAATAAATCAATTGATAAATATAAGATATTAAATTAATAAATACAAATAAAACGAATGAAAACTTGGCAAATTATTGCACAAAGGTTTATTCATTATGGTATTGAAAACCCTTATACGCAGATCAATGGTCTATTAAACCCCGTGTATTGTACATCATAAAAACTTCGTACTTCGCGACTCCCAAAAAGGCTTACACTTTTACAGGAATCCTAAAATTTTATGCTTTTTAGTAAATTTCGAATAATAAATAATTGGGAAAATTTGGGAAAATTCGCTCGTATGATGATGCTGCATGATCATACATTTTGACGTGCCCTTTTCTATATTGGTATTCGTAGGTAGCCAATTCATTACAACCACCGTCATTACTAATTCATTACATAACGATTTAAATAATACATGCAACTAAGCCCGTGGTCTAGTACTTCACAGAAGGGTTGAGGAGAGAAAATTTTAAAGCAAAAGAAGTCATGTGTTGTGTTATAAAGCCTTTCAACGCATGGTAAACGGGTTTTGTGAAATGAAAAGTTCCAGTCATGCAACATCATCATACATTTTCGTAAGTCGTGTTATTATATCATGTTAAACATACCTATATATATGTAACAAAAAATAGTTCTAAATACAGTTCTGTAATAAAAAAAGATTTCATACTTTTAGCTTCTTTTTAGCGAAATCTAAAAGAAAAAATGAGCAATTTTGATGTCATCAAAATTTGAAATGTGGAATGGAGAGAGGGAAGGAGGGATCCCCTAAAAATCCGTTTCATATATCAAAGAACACAATGTTAGATTGTAATTTCGTATATATATATATATATATATATATATATATATATATATATATATATATAACAAACTCTACATAAATATATAAATAAATAAACAACTCTACACAAAGACTAGCTTGGTCAATTCTCAACCTCAAGTTCTCATATTTGACTAGTCAGAAACTCACCACAATATATATATATATATATATATATATATATATATATATATATATATATATATATATATATGCACTTGATTAGTGATTGTTCTACTGAACTATATATTACATGAACTTAAATGATAGAAATTTGACAAGTATAAAGGTGAAAGAGTGATTTGATATTTCGAGTAAATCTTTTTCAAAATTAGAAGAGTAATGGTTTTTTCTGAACTATGGGACTTGGAGCGTTTCTTGTTTCTTGGAAGCTTGTAACCATGTAAGCAAGTATGGCTTCATTACTTTTAGCTCAGTACATCTCAATCGTTTAGATTGAGACCAGGAGGCCTCATTGATCCCAATACCCACCTATGAGCCCGTTCAGACTGCTGCAGCAGTCTGTCGTTCGTGGGTTGTGGCATCCGCTTCAGAACTTTCACTCCGAAGCACTCGTTGAACGTCACAGTAGGATTGTGCGATCTCGCATGCAGCTTCAATGGCAGGGGTCGATCTTGGTTTAAGGAAGCTCTATGGTTATTCATTCTCAAATTTAGTTGAGTTGCTTTCCCAACATAGAAGCCTCTGTGTTGATCTTCTGTGCACTGCTTACAGATCAGCTGGTAGACACACATTCGTGACTGACATTCTGCGTGCCCTTTACATACGTAGGAATGAGAGGTATTGGGAGAGGTAAAGTGAGAGCCTTCAATTACAATGTCACACAGTTTGCACCGTGGACGTTCACATCGGTGTAAACCAGGCTGCTGCACTTCTGAAGGCTGAACTTGTGGATGCCTATGAGACAGTATTCCTCCTATATTTCTTCCCTGGCGGTAAGTCAGTTGAGGCATATCCTTGAACAAATCGCGGGTCAAGGGACTGGAAGTCAGAATTGGTTGTAGTTCACGGAGGATCCCATTCATCTTCTGAATCCCAAAGAAGAAGGTTGTGACTAGAGGAACTCTGTCAGATGTCGGTCGTGTTCTCCGCCGGTAGTTGACATGAGCTGGAACTACTCTATCACGGACAATTCGTCTCGGGTATCCTCTCTCGATCAATTTGTCACCAATTACTGACAAATATTTTCCCAGATTTTCCCGATTGCTGCATATTTCGTGGCCTCTAACTGACAAAGCCCTTGGAATAGATCGCTTTGTGTGAGGAGGATGACAGCTGTCGTAATGTAGGTATAGCTGCTTATTGGTGGGCTTTACATGCACGCTAGTTGTGAGGCTTCCGTTAATCACCAATATTCCACATCAAGGAATGTAGCCATTGATCTTGAGTACGACCAAGTGAATGCAACAGAAAAGCGGGAGTTGAGATCTTGGAGAAACAATTCGAGTTCCTCTTCACCATGTGGCCATATGAGGAAAATGTCATCTATAAACCGCTTCCACATTAACGGGGTCTTCTCTCTAGATGCGAGAAATCTGGTCTCTAAATCTGCCATAAACAGATTAGCGTATGAGGGTGCCATTCGAGTCCCCATTGCAGTCCCTCTCTTCTGCAGGTAGAATTGGTTGCCAAATTTAAAAACATTCATCGTCAGAACACACTCTGCAAGTTTAACAAGGAAGTTTGTGGACGGAACCCTTGGTTCGGACCGCTCCTCTAAAAAGTGGGAGAGGGCACTTAGTCCTTCATCGTGAGGAATTTCAGTATACAAGGAATTCACGTCTATGGTTACGAGAATAACGTCTTCAGGGATCCTTGTTTCTCTCAGCAAAGTCAGAAAATGATGTGTGTCTTTGACGAAAGAGGACTGGCACTGCACAAGAGGTTGAATGTAGGAATCTACATATGCTGAAATCCGTTCTGTTACACAGCCAAAGCTCGCCACAATTGGTCGACCTGGAGGAAGTTGATCTGGGAGATTATATGATTTGTGGATTTTTGGGAGAAGGTAAAAATCAGGACATTGTGGATCATTCGGAACCAAAAGGTTAATGTCTTTGGAACTTAGTCCTTCTCTCCTTCCATTTATTTCAATGTATCTCTTGAGGTCATGTGCTAATCGTGCTGTTGGGTCGTTATCAACTGGCTCATAGAATCTTGAATCAGACAATTGTCTCATTGCTTCACGATCATAGTCTGTAGTGTCCATGATTACAACAGTTGAACCCTTATCAGCTGGCATGATCTTTATTGATGTATCGGATTTCAAGGATTTGAGGGACTGACGTTCATTTTTAGTCAGGTTATCCCGTGGGGTGAGAGAGTTCAAGAAGTTGGCACATGAAGTTCGTTGAAGCAGTGTGTAGATGTACCTCTCAAGTGGGTGCGTGGGTGGCAGTCTAGTTGAAGGGAGGGCTTTCGGATCAAAGTCAGAGGGAGGCTTGAATTTTTGAAGAGATGGATGTAGTGCCTCTCCGTTCTCTTCTGAATCCGCGTTGTTGTGCCAATAATATTTCAACCTCAAACGCCAACAGAACTCTTGGATATCTTCATGTAGCTTTATATGGTCTGGGCGTGGCGTAGGGGTGAAAGTAAGACCTCTGGATAACAAACTTGTCTCCACAAATTGCATACGTTTTCAGATGAAGATGGTGAGGCATGTGCTGAATCTTGATTGTCCACACTTCTGTTATCTGGTTCCACATACTCATATTGTTCATTCTGTGGCTGTTGAACTTGTTCTCTAGGTCGTGGAGTATGCTCCCTAACTCTTGTATGTTCAAAACGCCTTTGCTCAAAGGGAGGCCTTATCAATTGTATCGGTAACCCTCTACGTAATCGTTGAACGTATAAAGCTGAAAGCTTTTTTAAGTGATTCATACGGAAGGTATTCAACAAACTATTTGTGTCTTCAAGTATTGCATTGGCCCTGTTAGCCAGCGTTATACTTACTGAATTAACGACGTTCAAGAGAGGTAATAAATGTCCATTCAGGTATTGAAAGTGCAGGCGTTTGTATTCCTGTAGGACCAGCTTCGTATACTCCATAGAGCACTGACGTGAAAAAGCATGCAAAATATGTCGCATAGCCAGTGGTGCAGCTTCAATGGGCAGTTTAATGGTGAGACCATGAGGTGTTATTCAGTCACGAATGTGTGTCTACCAGCTGATCTGTAAGCAGTGCACAGAAGATCAACACAGAGGCTTCTATGTTGGGAAAGCAACTCAACTAAATTTGAGAATGAATAACCATAGAGCTTCCTTAAACCAAGATCGACCCCTGCCATTGAAGCTGCATGCGAGATCGCACAATCCTACTGTGACGTTCAACGAGTGCTTCGGAGTGAAAGTTCTGAAGCGGATGCCACAACCCACGAACGACAGACTGCTGCAGCAGTCTGAACGGGCTCATAGGTGGGTATTGGGATCAATGAGGCCTCCTGGTCTCAATCTAAACGATTGAGATGTACTGAGCTAAAAGTAATGAAGCCATACTTGCTTACATGGTTACAAGCTTCCAAGAAACAAGAAACGCTCCAAGTCCCATAGTTCAGAAAAAACCATTACTCTTCTAATTTTGAAAAAGATTTACTCGAAATATCAAATCACTCTTTCACCTTTATACTTGTCAAATTTCTATCATTTAAGTTCATGTAATATATATATATATATATATATATATATACGAAATTACAATCTAACATTGTGTTCTTTTTTATATATATATATATATATATATATATATATATATATATATATATATATATATATATATATATATATATATATATATATATATTCATTTATTTATAGGACGTATTTCTAGGCAAAGCCGATAAAATACGGCGTAAAATTTTCGTTCCGCCGCTGAAAAATAAACTCGGCGAAAGGCTGGTTGAGTTAGTTTGCCACCCAGATCGCTCCAGAATTGAAGGTTCTAATTTTCAATAATTTACTCGTAGTGGCCCAAAAATACTTTAAAAACGGTTTTTGACAATAGGGTATGTCACACTTGTCACAGGAGTGTCACAGCTGAAGTATTTTTCAGCGCTGAGTCGATTGCACTTCTAGATCTTTAAGATGAATAAATGAGTGAGAAAATGGATTTTTAGGTGGAAAATCCCGAAATTGACCAAATTGTCGAGTTTTGCTGCATGTCCTAACATTTTCTCTGCGTCTAGCTCACGACTGTCTTGTTAGTTTTGTTCATGGCATGGTCGGCCTCAATGATCAGAATTTAGGAGCTTAATTCAATTGTATCCACAACTTTTCTATGAAAATTCACTGTATTAGCTATTTTGGAGTTCTGATTAGTATATATGATTGTAATTAATATGCATTTTCAGCAAAATTTTCTGCATACATTTTTTATTGTTCTTGTTAATTGTTGATAAACTTATTTAGTCTAAAATTCTACACAAAAATAAAGTTGAAACCGTTTTAGCTATTTTTATTAACTTTTTTTAGGTACCTACTTGTTGAAATTTATTGTGCTCAAAAAGTGCTAGCCAACGAACTTTAACTTGAAAAGCTTGATTTTTCAAGCAAGAACAGATTTTTTATCTCAACCCTATATCTCTCAGATATATGATCCTAATCTATATACATATGACAAAAGGTCCAATCATGCAGCATGATCTCATGAGCACATTTCCGTAAATTACCGTATTTTACAATAATAAATTGTTATGAAATTTGAGCTTTTTGAGTGAAAAGAAGTGATTTTTAACTAATAATTTTATGGCAAAAAGAGTACTCTAAAGCACTAAAAAGAGGAGATATCGAAAATTTAGCTTTTTTACAGTTTTAATCGATTTTTTAGTAAATTTTAATGAAATGTATGTACATTTTTCAGCACAATTTTGTACACAAATTTTTTATTGTTCTATTATATATAGTAAATAAACTTCATTTGAGCACTATTCTGTCACAAAATATAAGTTCAACGACTGTTAGCTGTTTTTAGCCATTTTCGGTGATTTTTTCAGCACGTTCTTTGCAATGTGACCAATTTAATGAGCTCATAAAGTGCTGGCCAACAAACTCATCCTTCCATTTGGAAATATTGTTTTTTCATTCTTTTGATAAAATTTGGAATATAGGCACAGCATTTGGCCTCTCAAAGAGCCTTTTGGGCTGGGGGGGGGGGGCTAAGGAGGGGTGCAAACATGTTCACCCGGGACGTTGAAATTTGTTAGCGAGACTCATTGGGACATTAACATACGAAAACATTTGGAAGCTGTTCCCTGATTAGCGAGTGAGCTAAATTCTCTCCTGTTTACATTAGGAAGTTGATATTTGATATGAAGACTCTCTGAGACATTAGGAGATGAACAAAACTAAGGGTTTCTATCCTGACCAGCCATATGAGTAAATTCTCTTCTGTTCACAATAGCAAATTTAAATTTTACTAGGAGCCTTTATGGGGCAACAAAACTTGAATTGTATGACTGACTCCATCATGATCAGCCTGTACATTCCAGCCTGGACCACAAAAACTGTGTGACATCCCCCTAAGAAGACTCTCCTAATACGAAATCGCCGTCTCCTAGTACAGTGCCTTTATTCTCTCAATATTTTTGACTGATCAGGTTAACTGTGTGGAGTCTACCTTTTTGGGCTTTTGGGCATACCAACTAAAAACCTCCACTCTCTCTTTTTATAGAGAAGTACCCACTTCTTAGAGAACCACTTATTTATTATTACTTCGGGGTAGTTCCTTTTTTTGTGTGGCCATTTTCGCTCCTAATTTCTTAATGTCTTCTTTATTCCCAACATCCATCCTGCTCTTTGGCTTTTAGGACCGCAAAACTATATGTCGCCACCGCGTCCCAGTTATTCTTCTCGGCTACAAATTTGTTGACGATGGTCTCCAGTGCAATCTCTCCTACTCTCTCAAGATGTATGGCAGCATGACTAATAGCGTCATTTTCAAAACCCATATTGTTTAGCTCGGGGCAATACCTGTCGTGTCTACCCTGGACTGCTGATCCGTAGACCAAGGGAAACTCCTCAGCCACCCAATGAAGGGTCTTCTTCCACGTTCACAGGATTTCCTATCATGTTACAATCTAAATAACTTTGGCACGAATTTAACTGTGATGGGCATTTATACTAAAAATTCTCTTTCAATGAATAAGCTGATATAATTTGAATATAAAATTGAAAAAGAAAAATTCGTGTTCATTGTAGCCTGTGTTAGGTATTTATTATTTACGGACTAATCAAGCGTAGTAGATATGTTATTTAATCTTACGGTTGGGGCTTATGTTTATGCATTAGTTATACGTGATAACGTGAGCACCGGCTTCATTATTAATAATTAACTTTCTAAAGATCAGTTATTAGCTCGAAAGAACTGCGTAAAATCACGAACTTTTGAGTTACAAATTTACTGAGTTTTTTTTTCTAGATTCATTCAATAAGATATCAATTTCGATCTTTATGATTTTTGAAATTTCTTTGGAACTAATCCTCAAAGCATACTTTTCACATGAGCACTTAGAACGGTGTCTATTCTATGAAGTCATCCTGGATGTAGTAGGTAGAAGGGTAGCAAGTGGTGAGAGTAAAGAAAAAATAATAAATAAAAAAGTGCGAAACTACAGGTGATAAAGAGTTACACTTCAGCAAAGTGGATGTAGGCTAGACGAAGGTTTTTCGAAAAAAAAAAAAAAAAAAAAATGTACAAAGACAGAATGAGTGAGGGCCGCGGAGGTGGTTGGTTCGCGCAAATGGGTCCAGGAAAGTGAGAATGGAGACGCAAAAAGAAGAGGACGGTTAAGAATGGTTCCTCATGAAAGGGACCGATATTTCTTTCCCTTTTCTCGGGCGCTCTTCTCACATGATATTGACTCGTTTGAAAAGGACGAGCCGATTCCTGGGGGTCTCGTGGGGTAGAGGATACGAGATACAGGTTATCTTGCTTGTCCATCCATCAACCTTCCGTTTGTCCTGTCCTGTTCCTGGGCTCCTTTTGGTTTCGACCTTTCTTCCCGTACAACCTTTTCTCCTCGAGGGATGGGCGAGAGAGGTGAAATTTCTCCGGGGTCAGGAAATCACCGATTTGGGGTCACAAAAGGACTTGGGATAATACATAAAAGGAATTTTCAGTCACATCGTTTGCACAGATTGTGTATTTAGGTTCTGCCATTTTTGAATGCCATTGAGTACCTATATTATGTTATGTATGGGACACATACCTAAATACAACTGCGACACATCCTATTACCGTTGTTCAGTCTTGGAAACGTATGCATGCACGGATACTTTTTTCTAGAATAACTTTCGAAATTTTTATCCATACATTAGTTGGTACTAGGAACTACATTTTTCTTATGGAAATGGGTTTTCATAGAATTGTCACTAACTATGCTCGCAAAAAAGCTTTTGATGCCCAAATTAAAAGTCTCTATAAGTTCAAAGGAATAGATTTTGAGTTATACCTACCCAATTAATGCGCTGGAAATCGAATTCAAGAGTAACCTCCCTCTTAATTTTTTCCCTTAATTTTTGAAATATCGAAGTGAAACCAGCTCGTATTATTTGCGACACTCTGGCATAAAAATTTCCCTAATTCGTTTAACAGCAGATCTCGGAGCTTTTTATTCAAGTCTGAGTGGTACTACAGTACAGGCGGTCCATTTGCCAATGGCAGATGTTCACCGTTTCCGTCCGTTTGCTGATTTTATTATTATTATTATTATTTTTTTTTTTTTTGAGATTTCCAGTTTGGGAGTGATGATCTTGAGGTAGTTTACCTGGTTTGATGGGCTGCATGGTTTACTGCAATCTGCTGTATTTCTTTTTTTTTTTTTCAAAACAATTGGTTTGCAACTGTACCTTTTCTGTCAGAGCCACCAAGCTTCAATCTTCTTCCTGAACCGTGTTCATTTCTACCACTCTGTGCTTCGTCGACATTAGCTCACTGTTTGTCAACCAACATGCTTCCTCGTTTGTTCCATAAGTTCTAGTGTCCGTTTCTATGTCCAATAGGTCTGTGATCGTACTCATCGCATCCATTCCAGTTCGAATCGAGTGGTAATTTTCTCCGTGAGATCTGGCATCTTTTTCAAAACGGTGTCGAATCTATCCTTTAATTCCGGAAACAGTTGAAAAAATACATGTTCAATTCTTCTTTCTACCTTGAATGCTTCTTTCCATGTTAAGTTTCCTCCATCTATATTTTTCCTTACACTCTTCACTAAATCTCTCAATTTTTCATGGCCCGATCTCGATTCTTCAAACTCCATGCCGTTGTTGTCCGATCTGCTAACAGTTTTTTTCTTTTTCATTTTTATGTCCTTAATTTTTCAAAATCTCTCCTGGGAAGGAACCCCGGTCCCCCCTGGCAGTTCCGGCACCCCTATTTCTAAAGATTAAACACTTGATATACCTATGAAACTATTATCACCAGATGATTTAAAATCCTGAAAGGAATGAAATCAAAGACATACTTTTGTTGCTGACATATATACCTTACCTACATAATAATGACCTAATTTCAGCTCGCATTCACGACAGATGTGGCAATGAACAAGCTGTGTCTGCTTGATTTGCTCGCTCGTGTGGATACATTGAGTGTGGATTTAAGGTTAGTGCATTAAAACACATATACCCTGCCAAAAAATGTGAAGAGTGCTGGTACATTTACTTATTGAACAGAAGAAATATTCGATTCAAAAAAATTAATAATGAAATAAATTAAATAAAAAGTGAAATCTTTTGATCCGTAAATGCTCATTCCTGAGGAAGAATATTATTTGGAGACTGACTTGCCTAAACTCTGATGATTTACTAAATTTAGATAAAATTTCAAGTAGATGTTTCTATAACGAAAATTCCAAGATTCCAGTCAAGAGAAAATTGTGCTTATTTATTTGTTAGAAATACGAAATTTCGTATATTATACAAAAAGCTTACTACAATCATAATTATGCGTGGCATTACAAGAGTATAAGTGTGAATGTAGTCAGCCTAAATGGCGCAGATTACAGGTTACAGATTACATTTTTGTATGAAAAAAATCTAATATAGGTTTTTTTATCATTTCCCACTGAAACCGAGGCCCGATAATCGGCCATCATGATTTCAGGTTGGAAACTGAGGTGGAAAATTGACTTGAGTATTAGTAAACCATCGTTCATTTTTCCACATAAAAAAAGGTTGATAAATAATCGATTCACAGAAGTCTTTAGGCCTCCCCTGATAATTAGTCCATATAGTTCCGCATAAAAAAAAAGTCTGGGGTCGAGTAATTAATTAAGCTCAATCCTTTCATTAATACTAGTAGGGGGTGGGGGTTGCATTACAAAGCCGACTTGCAGCCTAGCCTTCTTTTCGTTAGGCAAGTCGGGCACTTTGATTTGATGTTGTGAATACTGATGGTATTAAATTGAATTTTAAGAATTGAAACAAACACCCTTATGTTGAATGTTCTGAATAGAGAGTTCCTGGTTACTGCGGTTAGAGATCACACGGTGCACGTGAGCTATGATCAGCTGATCTGGTAACAACCGACTGCTGTCGAATTACTACAATCGTGCAACTTGAATAGGAGACCGCTTGATTGACAACGCAAGATCGAGTCATAGTGCGTCCTCGTTACAACGTCATCAAAAATACTCCCGTAAAATTATAAACCCGAGGAAGGTTTCAGTGATGAGCGTGTTTAGTTCATATTTATATTAAAAAGTATACTAAATCTATTAATTATATTATTTAAATTATAAGTTGAATATATAATTAAACTATACTATATTTATTTATATCCATCTTATTTTTACGTGATGCAGTACATTCATCGAGAGCCCAAAAACAACTTAGTCAACAAAACGGAGGATAAAATGTTTCCGAAAAACGGATAAAATCTTTCATTTCAATCATATCTTCCTTTTTCAAGATACGAACATTAAACTGCTACGATACCGACATGTATTATTTTACTGAGTTTCTATTCAAAATGCATAAAATTCGTATATTTATACCGACCACAATATCTACATACCCAATATTACTACTAACATAGTTGAGCTAGAACTTACTTGAACGATCGCCAGTGTTCTTGACGAATGTGTCTTCAAGCTTTGTTGTCTTCGATCTCGTCTCTGCTCAATCAACGAGTATGAAACCTACGAAGTCTAATACTTCTCGCTGAATTTCATTGCACAAATAAAACGGAGGACGGACTTACGACGGACTGATCAGTCCGTGATTCGAATTTTGAAATCTACTTATCTTGAAATGTAACCAACAAATTTTGAGAGGGAGGTTAAAATATTTTCTTGGACGATTACAAAGGTTCACTTTGACAAACATGACTACGAATTGAAAACAGAACAATAATCCACACGATGATGGGTGATGGGAATTGAGATCAGGACGAAGGAAAACAGAGTCGAAGCAATACAAGATGTCGGATGGCGGAATCTCGGAATCAGCGTAAGGTTACAATATTTGACAAGATACGACGTATGAAGACGCGTGAAACACCGAGTTTGCACCGTTGTAACAGCCAGCGTTTTAGGAAAATTTTGGTTCTCGCTATTGTAAGGGTAAGATTTGTTTGTCTCTTAATCCCTTAGTTTTAACGGGATTAAAAAGTTCCCGTTTTTGTCTCAATACGCACCGTCAGGCTCGCGAGACACTTGACCATAACCAGAGAGTATACTTCTTGGAAGAATAACAAATGACAAGTGGATTGGTTAATAATGATGACAATTTTGATGACAAGCATGATGACAATTTTGAATTGGTCAACACGTATTTATTATGAATATTCAGACATTTGTTCGTTCTTCAAATACACTTGTATGACCAGGTTATGACACATGTTTGTTAGCGCTAGAGAAACTACCTACAGTCCTTTACACTCCTACATACACACCTACCTAATCCTCCAAAATTCACTACTCCGTCTCGCGCAGGTTTATCGGGCACGGCGCGACCGAGGGAAACCGCGGGACGTTCTCTTGAAGTGTCTGGGTGTACTTGAGTGGGTGTCGGAGAGACTGTTTTGGGCAGTAGATGGAAATGGGGGGTGTTTGCTTACCGTTGGCTGAACGGCTCTCTGTTGATCTTCAACCCTCCTCAGCATTTGCTTCTCTTGGCTAGGGAGACTCGCTGATCTTCGGCTGCCGATTCTTCTTGGCGTCATAGGTACGCGGGCGCCGAAGAGTGGAGACCTGCGACCGGTCCGTCTTCCATTGCTCCCTCAACGGACAAAATTCCGCCTCCGGACGGGTACACAATTTCAGAAACAAGACCCCCGAGCTGATGCTCGTCAAACAGTTTTATTCACTCGTCCAGGGCGTGTCTGCTTTTGGTGGGCCCAATCATCGCCTAGCAATTTCCTCCAAGTCGTTCCTTCTAATTGTTCCTTCCGTTCATTGGGTACAAGTTTTCGTGACGTAAGTTACAGAGCGGTCAACGATTCTCCTTACCCCTTTCCAGGGTGCGAGTGGGGGAATTTAGCCTCTTTTCAACGTCACGCCATGTCTCATAATCCGCTGACATCAGCGCAGTCGTGTTTGTGTGAATTGGGTCAGAGAACTGCATATTCAGGACGTCTGCTTATCCTCGTCTCGGGCATTGTCTATTGTCAACTGTGAATTGTCGATTTACGAGTTGACACCTATATTCACGTAGGTACACCGTATTAAGAGACCGTGGTAACCAGGAACTCTCTAATAATTGGCAATACTAGTTATGGTGCTAGGAAGGAAAATGAACTATTATGTAATACTGCTGCCCTAATAATTTTCTTATATTAGGTTTCTTGTGTCCATTTTACTATATGGTTTCGGTTGTGGAGATGGGGTTAATGAGACGTCTCCACGTGACTTGCTGATGTTTATTTAGCTCTAGCACTTTCACCATCATCGACCTCATCAGGAGCTTGTGAAGATGTTATAATTACTTGGGGGTTCGTAATTGTTCCGTTATTCATTGTTTGTCCGCTTACCGGTAGTTTGTTCCGCCACTCAGGAATCATTTAAATATAATTACTGGTAGTAGCTGCTGGCATGATTCCGCTGCTGTTGTTGGTCAATATGACGCTAAAATTCACTCCATTATTCACGGTTTGTCCCGTTCAAGTGATTCGTTTCGTTGTCCGAGGTTCGTCTCGTTATCTATCATTTATCCTGTTACTCACAGTTTTTTCATTTGCCTGTCGTTTTTCTGGTCATTCAGAGACCTGCTGTTATGTTTATACTAAAGAACCTAGAAAGCTTCAGTGTGTAACAGTTTAAGTATTTACAATATATAAGTTCCGATTTAAATTAATCTTCAAAAGTGTTGCTTCACTTGTTACATGATGGTTTCGTTCGATTTCAATCAGGAGTTAGAAAAAGATCGGTAACTACCGTTCCAACTCGATCGCAAAGTCGTATGTGGGGAAACTGGTTTTTCGGCCGGAGGAGTGGGGGAAAATGAAAAGGAAATAGTCTAAAAATACCTGCAGAACTTGCTGATCGTTTCCCGGAAACCCTGAAATTGGTCTAGTCAATCTCTACTTAAGGGGAGGCCAAGGGAAATTGATATTCATATATACATATATCATCAGGTCATTTCACGAAAAATGGCGAATTTCGGCCTTACGAAAAAACGTGAAATCTACTTCAGCTAAAAATTTATTACCTCACTGATGTGTTCTGTTCTACACCGGAAGTCCAATGTTCAAAACACTCTTCATAGACATGTCTTTTTGTCACGATACCACCATTTTGGAAAATGAAAGTGGCTAAGGAGTGAGGTGGACACAGGGAAGAGAACAAATGACAGATTGAAACTTCATTTTTTAAATTGAAACAAGTGAAAACATAAAAGTAATTAAGAAACCAACACTTCATGGGACACAGACCCTACGCAAAAAAAAAAAAAAAAAAAAAAAAAAAAAAAAAAAAAAAAAAAAAAAAAAAAAAGATTATATGAGCGAATTTTTGTAAAATATTGTATTAAGTATATTTCTATCGATTTCCAGCAAATTTTAATGAATTTTATGGTAAAATTTTTTAGTATAATTCTGTACGTAAATTTTTGAATATTCGAATATTCTATGTTAAGTATGGTTAATAAACTTTATTGGAGCAATATTTTGTCAAAAATATATTAGTTTAACGATTTTTTTGCCGTTGCTAGCTATTTTTAACGAATTTTCGTACAAAATGAAGCTATTGCAATGGCTCAGAAAATTTTAAACTCAAAATTTTTGAAAAATTTCTTTATTGAAATCCGTTTTGAGAAATTATCCTGAAATTTGTGCTATTTCATTTATTATATTAACTGCTATGCAATTCTTAGGCCGACCCCCAATTTATTTTTTTTTGTAACGTCCGGGACGAAATTAAAGATGATTTTCACGTACAACCGAGTAGTTGCTATAGATTGTGTCACAATTTCAGTGTTTTTCACGTACAACCCAGCCGTTGCTAGGGGAATGGAACTTCCGCAGTTTTCATCGCACAAAAATCGTTCGCCACTCGTTGGAAAGCGCTTGATTTATGTGATAAATGTTCACACCTCAAGCTACCAATTCCCCCTCCTTACGTACCTGGCTGAATTCCATAACTAAGTTGATTGGACTATAAACAATTTTAGTAAGCCGGTTACAATATTCTTAACGTAAAGCAATAGCATCATTTACTCCACTCCACAGGAAACATTTTCATCATCTTTACAACAGTCGAGGACAACTCGAGGACAACTGTTATGAAATCCCCAATCAAAGACATATCCATGTAACATGGTATCTGCTTGTAAAGCGGATACTGGATCTCGTTTACGAGTTTTTTCTATTGATTTTCATGTACAACCAAGGCGTTACTAGGGAAGAGTAACTCCCATAGTTTTCATATATAGTAGGAAAATCGTTCGCCAGTTTTTGGAATGCTCTCTTTTACCACGACATTTCATGACCTCTAAGCCATTGTAGTGTCAAGGAATGCTGATTTATTACTCTAAGTTAAAAACTAATAAGTACTGTTTTGTAACCATAATGGAATGGTCTTGTGAAAAGAAGGCACTACATGATTGGTATACGATTGAGTAGTAGGTTCCAACTGGTAAGCAGTAGGTACTAGACATATCCATGATCTTTTGTTTTTCCCATCAAGAGAGAAATTTGACATGGATATGTCTTTTGGCTGGGGGTCAAGGAATTTTTCGTTACTTTTTTAGAAGATATACTCAATTAGGTACCTACATTGTTTGAACGAAATCCGACCAAGAGATGATAGGAAATCACCGCTATGAGAAATTTACGTTTGCGCATGTACGAGGTAGGTAGGTAGGTAGGTATTCTTTATTGACAAAAGGTCAAAATAATCGGTACCAGCCAACAAAAATGAGAGTTACAAAACATGCACAGACTACTATCGATTCGACGGCTTTGAAAATTATAGGTTACCTCCTAGAAGGTAACCCGCACAACCCCTGAAAATCTCATCGGAATCGGACTGACACTTGGTATAGTTTTGGACGTGACAAGGATTTACCACAGACAGACAGACATCAGACAGACAGACCCGCAATTGAAATTGATCAGCAAGCTTTCAAACGCAAGAAGAAAGTTCTTTTGATTTTCACGTACAACCAAGGCGTTGCTGGGGAAATGAAACTTCTTTAGTTTTCACCGGACAAAAATCGTTCTCCGCTCGTTGGAAAGCTCTCGATTTATCACGCATTTCTTTCGTACTTGTTCTTCTATTCATGTCATAGTTTTATATTTATTTATGTTATAAATGGATATAGTAAACAATGCCGCTTGTTTTGTTGTCACTTGGTTGAGATGTTTATCTTGCTTATAATAATTGTAGACGCGCGCCATAACAGAAAATTACCTACTTGGTACAAAATTCTAATTTCGATTTTTAAAACATTCATGTCGTAGTTTTGAATTTATTTACATTTACGAATTAGCGGGAAGAAAGCATGATCCATGATTTAGCATTTTAGTCGAAGGCTCAAGGCGGAAAGTTACCGAGGGTCCAGGGGCCTGTCCACTTTTACTTTTCTAACATCCCAACAGAGTGGAAAGTAATGTCCAAATCGTCATAGCTTCTCCCGTGTGGTCTTTAGCACACCTGGTTTTTTTAGTTCCTATTTCAAGGTGGCATGACATGGACATGGTAATATTCGTGATTTTCAAAAAGGGTGGCTTTGCAGGATTCATCATAACTTATATTATGCTGATAGGTACCTTATAATGGATTCTAAAACTTCACGATCTACCATCAGTCTGATTTCGTTTGTGGGTATTTGGGTACAAGTTCCTATTGATTTTCACGTATAAACCTAGCCGTTGCTGGGGAAATGAAACTTCCTTAGTTTTCACCGGACAAGAATCGTTCTCCACTCGTTGGAAACCTCTCGATTTATCACGTATTTCTTTCTTATTTCTTCTTCTTTTCATGTCGTAGTTTTATATTTATTTATGTTATAAATGGATATAGTAAACAATGCCGCTTGTTTTGTTGTCACTTGGTTGAGAAGTTGATCTTGGTTATAGTAATTGGAGACGCGCACCATAACAGAAAATTATCTAACTTAGGTACTCTGTTCTAATTTCGATTAGTAAAACAATCATGTCGTAGTTTTTAATTTATTTAAATTTATGAATTAGCGGGAAGAAAGCATGTTCCATGTTTTAGCATTTTAGCCGAAGGCTCAAAGCGGAAAGCCCAGCGAAGCCCCCCTTGCGAGGCCCGAAGGGCCGAGTTTCAAAAATTTTGATTTTCAAATTCTTGGAGTCATTGCATTAGCTTCATTTCCTACGAAATTAGGTAAAATAGGTTCCTAGGTGATAATTTATGGTCATAAACCATGTTACTACATCTGGTGAACGTGGAGTGACAACACGGTCTAATGACAGTCCGAAACATCATGATTGTTTTGGAATACACCTGCTATATATATACGAGTACATAAGATTTAGAACAAAGCATCCAGTAATATATCAAAAATAGAATGGAATTTTAAGCCTCATGTACGCCTTGCGAACGTTTCACATTCTTTGCATAGGCCACAAATGTTTGTCCGTCCTCTATCCAGTAATATCTCGAGAATAAAAAAACTGAGAACGAAAATGAAACGTTTATCTACAGCATCATCTTCAAACAGTTGAGTATTGTCCACAAAGAGGGCTACTCTGTATCTAAAATTACTATCGGCGCTTTTATTATAAAGGGAAAGCCATAATTGCCCAGCTCAACCAATTTCTATCCCCCGCCATTAACCCATATCTCCTTCCACTCACGTTTCCGTACTAATTTCATTCCTTGCTGCTCTTAACTGTTCTGGTTTCGTTCGTGCGATATCCTCGAGCCGATCGGCCCTTGATTTCAGTGCACACGCCCAATGTGAAAGGTAGCTGAATGGATCTATACCACTTGTTCACTCAATGTGATCCAAAAAGTGAATACAATAACACTAATACACAAGTTTATTATTTCATCTATTGATAACTCTCCTGTACAAACATTTTCTTGGATAAATGATAAATGACAGTAACAGTACCTATTTCTCTTTTTAGGCCGGCTCGACATGACTCTCATATCAGCTAATTCATTCCTTACGGCTGCAAAATGAGATTGTATTCCAACAATGTATTGAACTTGGGACATTGAACATTGCATGAAATGGCAATGAGCTAACTAAGCTGTCTTTAACGAATTTAAATACTTTTTCGGCATGCCAATTGTTCATCTCATTTTTTTCGATTTCTGTATAATTATGAACAGATACCTACGTCTTATATAAATGTAATATGCTAAGTCAAGTCACACCAGGAACCTCCCAGTAATTTATCTCAATCTAACGAGCGAATCTAGTTCCACCTCGCTGTTAACGATTAATTGTCGTTTATTGTCTAGTTTAACAAAATTTTTGTTTAGTGAAACACCGTTTGCGTCCACAAAAATTTATATAATTTGAAGTTGCATGTGAGCGCTTCCTGAATATTCTATTATGGTAGAATAATCAATCATTCAATCCTTCTTCTATCCTTTTTTTTTTATAAGTTACAATAATGAACCTTTGTACATTACCAAGACAATTTTTTTAACCCCCCCCCCCCCCTAAAATTTGTTGGATTCCGATTCAAGTTTGTTGGTTTTGTGAACGAGACGGCTCCATGTCTCCACCCTATGGATTTTATATCTTCTATTATCCATGAACCAACCTAGTGGGCAACAGTGCTCCGCTCCTCCTTCCACCTCTCCGCTCCGCCATCATCCTCTGTCTCTCGATCTCAAGCTGTTGCTGTGTTAATAAAAAGTGATCATTCTCATTCGTTTAATAATTTATTTATTTATTTTATTTTTTTATAAATCCAAAGGGTATGGGGTAAAGTCGCGCAGTATAGTGCCGTCTATCGCAATATAGTAGGTACCTATAGGTGTGCCGAAAACCACGTTTTTTCCCGTCGGGATCCTGAGCTAACCTCCCTGTTCCTTTGTTCTCACTAACTGCTCAATGAGTTCCCATGCCCATCTTCCATCAATCGAGAAGTTAAGTGGCCGGAAGAACTATTCCTGGAGGCGGGTAGCAGTCAAAGCGTAACTAGCGATTGACGGATTGTGGTCATCAGTCGACGGAACGCAAAAACTTGACTTAATCTCAACTTCTCACAGACTGAAGGAAACCGGATTCATGGTAGATTATGAATGGGTTAGAGCATTATTATTAGCTGGATTACCAGAAGGGTACAATTTCATGATAATGGGAATGCAAAGTTCCGGCACTAGAATCTCAGGCGATTCTATCAGAATAAAGTTGCTTCAAGATTTAGTCAACCCCTCAAAGGCCAAAAACTCTGAAAATGCAGCCTTTATTCGAAGAAAAACCACAGTCATCACTCCTGAAAACCATTCAAGAAGGTAGCAACCATAGAAAAAGTACGATGTTTTATGTGTGAGGATTATGGCCACTATGCATTCGACTGCACGAAGTCTGGCACTTTGAAATCACCTTCTAACAACGTCTTTATGTCGTATAATCATGCAAACCCTCATACTAAACGCTCCGCGAATGGGAAAAAGAAAGCTTATCTCGTGCAGTCTTCCAAGGGACAAGGCAGTGAATGGTACCTCGATTCATGCTCGTCTCTGTATCTCACCAAGGATCATCGATATCTCAAAACCTCACCTGAACTATTCACTATTAGCATTTCAACGGCTGGAGGGGAGGAACTCGCTGCAAAAACTGTCGGTGACATTGACCTCCATGTCAGAATCGCTGATAAGGATGATGTAGTGACAGCGCGAAATGTTCACTACACCCCTTGCATAACAGCGAACCTTCTAACGGTTGGGAAAATCATAGAAGAAGGCAATACGGTTATTTTTGAAAACTCGGGTGAAAGAATTATCACTTCTGATGAAGAGGTCATAGCCACAGTATCCTAATCTAATGGAGTATTCAAAATGGATGTAAACAAAACATCGATCGTGCCTCTGGGGAATACTCGGCCTGTTTATTTCACCGACACAGAAAAATGCCTATGGTATAGAAGCCTTGGACACTTGAGCCGAAAAAACATGAGCCTGAGCAAAACCATGGATCTACGAATATATGAAGCTTCTATCTGTGAACTCCCGTGCAAAATCTGCCTGATTGGTAAGCATTCAAGAACGCCCTTCAAGCCTAGTAAAAAGAAGACAAACCGAATACTGGAACTAATACATATCGATTTATGTGGCCCGATAGAGGAAAACTCTATAGGCGGAAGCAAATTCTTCCTCGCTATTGTCGATGATTATTCGAGATTTACCCATGTCTATTTCCTCGAATCAAAAGAGGAGGTACCTGACAAGTTAGAAGAATTTACAAAATTTACTGAACGACAAACAACACAGAATTGAAGAGAATCGGGACGGACAACAGAACTGAATTCGTGAACCAAAGAATTTCGAAACTACTTAAAAGCGAGGGCATTATTCACCAAAAGTCAAATGTTTACACACCTCAGCAGAACGGAGTGGTTGAGAGCTCACAGCATACTATAATCGAACGTGCACGATGCATGCTCGCCGATGCGGGCATAATAAAATAATTCTGGGCAGAAGCTGTTTCGATCGCGGTGTACTTGAACAACAGAGCACCTACCGAATTAGTAATTGGAAGAACTCCGCATGAAATGTGGTTTGGAGAGAAACCCAACCTCAGCCACTTGAGAATTTTTTATTGTGAGGCTATGGTAAAAATCCCTTCCGAAAAACGGAAATAATGGGACCCAAAATCGACGAAAATTATCTTTACTGGTTACGGAGAGAACACAAAAGGGTACCGGTTGATCAATCCTAACCCAACGTCGACCACGTGGGGCCCAGGTGGACCCCATGCGCACCTTTCCCCCCTCCCTTATAGCCACTTTGCCCCTCACTGCCTGCTCCTCGAGTAGCTTCCTACTCAGTACTGCTCCAGAGGTTGGCGAGGTAGCAATGGTCCTCCAGGATAGTGTACCTTTTGAATTCATTTCTGTTTGATGAAAATCGTTGTTGGGGTCTGAGTAGACCCCACGTGGACTTCCGTGAAAAAAAAATTTCGGCACATTCACTCACATGTTTTGTCTTAATTTTCAATCGTTTGAGCATACATACGTAGTGGTTACCTACTTAGTTCTCCTGTTTGCACCATGGAAAAAACTGGGAACGTGAATCAGTCGTTTTTTATCCATACTAGTAGACAGTGAAGTGGAGGACGAAATCTTGCCTAGCGAGGACTCAGTGTCCGACGAGTTCTTTGTTGTGAAAACATGAAAAATACCAATCGCAATGTGGCTGCAAACAATTGGTTCACGTCATACGTATTAGCGGAGGTGCTCACTAAATGTAAATTCACTTTCGTAGGCACCATGCAAGAAGGCAATTTTCGAAAAAGTTCTGTGTTGGCTGAAGTTCCGTATTTTATTGAAAAACAATGGGCCTTCTTAGAGTTTATATGCCTAAAAATTGACTAAAGTTTATATTTCGTTCTGATATAAATAAAAGACTTGAACGTTTTGCTTTTTATTCCTTTCTCTTGCGTTTTTGGTTTTCTTAGATGAGGAAATTCTTTGGCCCATGTAATTTCGGAGCTACAAGCTGCAACTTTGCTACCATAGACACGATATTAGGAGACTATCCTCGTAGACACCTCAGCATTGATTGCATGATGTTTTGACGCTAGTCCCATGCAACAATAGGGCGGCAAAGCCAGAAATGTGAGTGGGGTCCTGGTGGACCCCACGTGGGCGACTATTATTCTAGCTCCCACGTGGTCGACGCAGGGCTAAGAATCATCAACTAATCTTGACATTGCTGGAATTCAAGCAAAATAACATCGCAGAACCTAAAACAACCGAAATGAAAAACAATGAAATCATTGATTGTATATCATGACAGTGATGACCCCGCTGAGATTACAACTGATGTGTCCATGTTTCAGCCAAATGTCGGAACCGAAAAACCTGAAGGACCCCCGTGAAGATCGGAACGTTGACCCGTACCACGAATATCCCTGATCATGTGACGTACTCCTCAGTGAATAACCTACTAGCTGCACACGAAGCTCTCCACAGATTGACCAAAAGTGGGAGAAAGCCATTTTGTCAGGATTATCGACCTTCACAAAAACCAAACCTTTGAGTGGACAGAGTTGCCACATTATAGGAAACCTTTGAAGATGAAATTGGTTTTCCAGATCAAACTTCCAAGCGACAGGGAACCTAAATATAAGGCTCGCCTAGTCGTTAAAGGATGTCAACAGAAAGAAGTGGTAGACTATCAAGAATCATTCTCACCAGTGATAATATACACATCACTGAGATACCTATTTGCCTTAACTGTCAAAGAAAAACTTCAGATATACCACCTAGACGTGACAAAAGCCTATCTGTATGCCATATTAGACGAGGAAACATATGCCGAACCCCTTCAAGAAGCCTTTGAAAACCCTGAGCATACAAGCAAAGTATGGAAACTCAAAAAATCTATATATGGACATAAATAAAGCAGAAGATGCTGGTTCAGACGATTTCACGACTTCCGTATAAAGCTTAGGCTATAACAATCTAAGGGCTGAGCCATGTTTATATTATAAATGCCTCAAAGACGAAACAATAGGTAATCCCTGGAATGTCCGTCGATGATGTGCTCCTATTAACTGACAGCTCGAAAACAAAATCAAAAATCATCAAAGAACTACACAAACAGTTCGAATTTATTTATTAACGGGCAAGCCCAATTTACTACAGCATGATAAAAGTAGCGATTCAATAATGTATACAAGAATTTACACGTCTAAGAAAAACAACAAGAAAAAGAACAATTTTAACAGAAACATCAATAATATAGCAGTAATTGACTTATGAATTCAGTAGAGCAATTCGGAGATAATAGTCAAAACAAAGCGGGAGAAGAGAGCACTAGAGATTTCAGAGATGACAGGGGACTATTGAAAAAGTCAAAATCCTGGTTTAAATTTAAGAAGAGGTTTGCAGAACGGGGGATGCGGTGCAGTGGTCGATTCAGAAGATAGTTTGTCGGAGAGAAAGGGACGTGGAAAATTTCAGGCTGACGACTTGAGATGCGAGAGACGGAGAGACGAACTTCCGCCAGCAACGGAGGACAGTTGATACCGCCGTTAACGAGCTTGTGGAGGAATGACAAATCAGCCATGCCGCGCCGCACTTCCAGGGACTGGAGTCTGCAGGTCCTGCGGAGTGATGGATAGTCCACGTTATCCGAAGATATTCCTAGCTTAAATGCAATATACCGCTGGAATTTATTTTGGACACGCTCAATTTGATATTTGTGGACGGCATAATAAGGAGACCATATCGTTGAGGCGTACTCCAGCTTAGGAAGGACAAGCGCCTTATAAAGCATAACGATGGCATGAACGTGGCTAAAATCGCTGGTATGCCTCTTTACAAAGCCAAGCGAGCGCATAGCGCTACTGGCAACCATTTCGATATGCTGCGAGAAAGAGAGGTGACCGTCGCACCTAACTCCCAAATCCAAAGCTTCATCCCTTCTCGACAGGGGTGCATTTCCAAGGGTGTACGCAAACTGAAGGGGCGCCACTGAGCGATGAAATGAGACGATGAACACTTCGACGGGTTCAGAAAAAGGCAATTCACCACGCACCAATCTTCCAGTTCAGTGATGACCCGCTGAACGAAGTCACGGTCTTCAACCGCGGTGACGTATCGGAAAATCTTCAAATCATCAGCGAATTGAAAGACTTCGGAAAAGTCAATAACTTCCTAGGCATGCAAGAAACCCGGAACGATCAAAGAGGCATCCTACAACTCAGTCAGGAAGAATACACGAGCAGCATACTCCTAAAATTCGGTATGGCTGAATGCCCTCCAGTCGCATGGACCAAGGAATACAGTGGAGTAAGAACGTGAAAAATTTGCTAGTGAAGTACCTTATCAGGAAGCTGTTGGTAAATTGTTATATTTGTCTCAAACCACTAGGCCAGATATATCAAGTGAGTAAATTTACCTAATAAAGATCCTAGATTAGTTCACTGGCATACCATTAAACGTATTTTTCTGATCTTAAAGGGCACTTCAAATTTAAAACTTAGTGCTTCGATCAAAATAGCAACACAGAACCTGATATTTACAGTGATTCAGATTGGGGAGATTGCCATTAAATAACAGATTGTTGTATAAAATACATGGGGGGGGATTGATAAGTTCTTATTTCAGTAAAAAAACAAGCCACGATCTCATTATCAACTGTGAAGTCCGAATACATGGCACTGTCGCTTACAAACCAGGAAATACTTTGGTTTCGCTCACTAGTCAAAGAACTCGAGCCAAATTTAGTATTAAAACCCCTTAAAATACATTGTGATAACCAGGGAGCAATTCATTTGACAAAAAATGATACTATAAGTCAACTCTCAAAGCACATCGATGTAAGACATCATTTTATTCGTCCTCACATAATTAGAAACATTTTATTAGAGTATTTGCCTACTGAAAAGATGTTAGCAGATTCATTAACTAAACCTATCAATCGTTGTGTCGTCAATTGTTGTGGCCTAAAATGAATGAAAATCAATTATTATTCTATTTATGAATGTGTATTATTATAAAGAAATATATTATGTAAGTTATTGTATTTCATAATTGTTATACCCCATTTTTTGTTAAGATTGATGAAAATTTGTTAATTATTTTTTGTGAGAAGTGAAGTGGAGGACTCGAAACTTCATAAATATCATGCAATAAATTTGTAAACGAATGTAGCTATAACCTAACAATATTGTAACCTCATGTGAAACCTGTCCTACTTCCACTTCCGATCCCAATAGTATCCATATGATGGGGAGTATCGTTCAAGGGGAGGCGTTGAAGTTTTTTATTTAATACTGCTCCTCTCCTCCTTCCACCTTGTTGTCCGACATCTTCCTCTCTCTCTCCATCTCAAACTGTTGCTGTGTTAGTAAAAAGTGATCATTATCATTCGTTTAATAATTTATTTTCTTATAAAACCCAACGAAGATGGGTATAATACAAAATTCGAATAAAAGAATCCATTCGTCTGCCGATTGCCATCCAGAACTTTTCACCGAAAATACTGGACCAAAATTGATGAATTTTGGGTTTAAAAATCACAGATAGGGTTAAGATGATTCTAGAAGCTCGGCATCAAAATTGTTTAACCCTGAAAGATAGCATTAAAAGACTAATACATTCAAAAACTGAAGAACTCGAAAATTTTCAAGGTAACGGTAATGATTTTTGGCTCGTCAATGATAAATACAATCCCAATGAATCAATTAAAACCATCCACAATGCTGAACCTTGAACGGTTTGCTTTCTGTAAGGGCTAGAACTTCGAAACAAACACATCGGATTTCTAACGCAGAGAACATGGAGATGATATCATGCGCTGCCAGCGACTCTATTGATTAGCCCATCAATCTATAAATATCAACAATGATCCCTAGATAATGGGATTAGAAGACATAGAACCTTGTGAACATCAGCTGATATAATCCCGCGATGGAAATATTAGGAGAAATCGTTCCAAGGACTGTAATCTAACTTTGCGAAATTCAGTTAATTAACTTTTGTCTGTGCGGATGTAATAGTGAAGCAGTGGTAGATACTCATTTATTCTCATAAATTACTTTCGAGTTTTCGCTTTTGAGAGATGAAAAAGTTTTAGTCTAAAAAAATAAAAAAGTTGTTGTATTTTAAAGTGGTAAAATTTCCACTTGCATTTTACGTTTTAGAATATGATGAACTTCCGTTCCGTGACTTTCTGTGTGTTTGTGTGTGTGTGTGGTAATTAGAGATACCGGTGAACAGCAGAAGTTTGGTTATTGAAGCAGGTTCGAAGTAGGTACGTTTTCTGAAATCAGTAGCTCCTTTAATTGAGGCATTTTTAACTTGAGACACAAAACACATATTTCACATGGATATCCACAGTACCGATGTATCTGCATGTACTCAACATCAGTTTAATGATGTTTGGTTTGCAGTTTTTTCTTAATCGATGGCATGATACCACAGATGTCAAGAAACAAGTCACAAATAGGTGGATAAGAATACTCGTTTTAGTAGTTAATCAAGTTTTCGAAAAAGTCTTTTTCGCAAAGCGGACCATAGGTTAAGAACTATTAATCTAGATTTACTCCTCCTTCAAGAACTTGGCTTTCCGTCAAGGTAAACAAATTTGAAAGTAA
Organism: Adelphocoris suturalis; assembly: GCA_030762985.1. NCBI lineage: Eukaryota > Metazoa > Arthropoda > Insecta > Hemiptera > Miridae > Adelphocoris > Adelphocoris suturalis. Next base: position 96,440,927 of record CM061042.1, read on the forward strand.
GGAGAAACCGGATATGCGTCAAACTTTTCACGTAAAATGTGGATGGACTGGGTTCACGAGTGAAGAACTTTCGATAACAAATTCAACGGTACCTACTAATACGATTTTGGTGGGTTGAGCCGAGCAGTTTTTATTGAGATTGATATTAAAAACGCAATATTGACAGCAACAATGCTGGTCGGGATGTGTTTTAACGTAACTAAAGTTATATCTCTATGTATTTATATATATATATGTATAACTAAAGTTATATCTCTGTCACTATCTTGATTATATTATAAGAATGGAACTCCGTCTGTTTGTCCATCCGAGCTATGCATGGCCAAACGGCACTTCTATGCACGACTGAGAGTCGGCCAGCTACAAAATTAGTTTGATGGAGTTCCGATTCGGTCCCATTTGAGTTTCGAGGCATGAAATTGTGTTTTCCAATTGTGGTGAACGAAAATATAGACGAAAATGTTGGTTTTCGAGCTACTGTTCTTCCTATTTCATCGAAACTAATATATTCTGAACTTTCTATTCAACGAACCTCTTGATTGCGAAAGGTCTCTTATTTGAAAGACACTTCCAAAAGAAAAAAGACGAAGAAAAGAATGGCACTTCTACGCAAATAAAATATTGGGCTATCTTAAGTAAACCTTATGAACTTTTCGTGGATCCTCATAGTTTTATGAGATTTAATTTATTTGAAGGTAATTTTCAACTGAAAATACGTCTGACAAGTTGGGTGGGCCGTACAACTTCCTCGCATACTGTAACATGACCACATAGAATTAGTTGAAGAATTGAAATGTTCTTAGAATTAACTTTTCGTAGCTCCACATAGTTTTATAAGATTAATTTATTTATTATTATTTTTCTTTGTTGCTTTTTTTTTGCCTTTTTTTGGGATTGTCAATGGAAAGGAACTTTAAGTAATTTTTAAATTTTCACCCCCACCCGAACCTGTATGTGGTATGGGGACTATATCCCATCGCATCTATACATCCCACACCGAGTGAGCAAGGAAACCCACCCTCAGTGAGTGAAGGAACTTTTCTTACACATTTCAAATTACCTTGGTGATCTACCGTTTCCATTCATTTTACATGTCCCACTCAACAGTAAAGACATCTATACAGCCATTCTGAGCGAGCCAAGCGAGCGAGAAAACTAGGCTAGTTACTTATAAGGATGAAACTCTGTTAGTCAGTCTGTCGTGTGAGGTGACTCTCTGTAGCCTCTCATACTGTCTCAACCTGAAGTTCATGATGGAAACGTTCATTTCGGAAGTATCATGGTGCATTGACAATATTTTGTAGTACATTATTCTGGAATCGGCTCAAGGACCTGGTTATCGCGAAATCCGACACTTGGTCGATTGAAACACCAACTGCTGAGCAAGGGCTGCGGTTAAAATCACAGAATGGGTACATGGTTAGGTAGCAATGTATCAAAATTATTTAAACGCGTTGAAAGCAAACCTAAAGTAACTATTATACTTAGGTCAATTTTGATGTAATTTTTACCTTCAACACCTTAATTCCTAAGAAATAATGTTTGCTCATTGAATTCATCAAACTTCAACAGGCGCAGGGGGTGTTTACACATTTTTGACATCGACAATTTACATGATTTAACATAGAAAAACACCAATAGATCTCATTAAATGTAATATAAGTACATCTACATGTTATTTCATATGGTCCTTTGTAATTGACCAAGAAAACAAAAGTGTAACCCCCACTCCCATATAATTTGTTGGTTTCCGTCCCAAGATACAAAGATTCTACAAATCGAGTTAGAAACATCCGTCCATCCGCCGTTCGCTGCTTTTGTTGGGAACCTCGGGACCACATTTTATGAAATTCGGCTCAAAATTCATAAATTGACCAAAAATTCGCCAGTAACATCGCCATTGATTTCGCTCAACTGTACAGAGTTGAACTTGAGGGCTGAAATGTAACAAAATCGAGATCTCGTTTACATTAAAGGTAACAGTACCTAGGTACTTAATGTTTTTTGGTGGTCATTGATAGGTATTATCCCAAAGCATGGAATGAAACTACCCGAAACCCTGTACGTTAATTTGTTCGCTCCACCAAGGGCTAGAACTAGAAGTGACATCATTAAATTACTGACTGAATCACTTTTAATAATGGCAGCTAGTAACTGCAAACGGTTGGAAAATCGAAACATATCTACTAGAACTTGCCTGATGACCTCCGACGAACGTATCAGCCGATATAATACTTTATAATGGAGTTCTGACTTCTCCAAATTGAGTTTATGACAACTCTTGTAGGATGGACTAGTGAACCGTTGGTTTATGTGTTATTTTATCTCATAAATTTGGGGGGGGGGGGGGGGGGGGGTCATACTTGGGTCAGGGAGTCTAGTAACGTATAAGGTCCGGTTTCACCAATGATTTTAATCAACTTTTGCTCATTAAACCTCAGATCTCTTATAACAACGACATTCGGTTCACCAACTCCGGTTTAGATAAATCAATGATCAAATGCGCTAAATCAACGAGCAAAACTAAAGAGCCGAATTTGGGCAGTTAGCTTCCAAATCAACGATTTACTAGGTGGGTAGTTCTTTTCGCCATCTTTGTTTACTTGACTGAATTCCTTTTTCGCTACGTTTTCCCATCTAATTTGCTACATTTTCCTACTTATTTCCCACGTTTTCCAACATGCACGCAAATGAGCCACAGAGGATTGATTAGATCATTGGATTTTGAAGACGAATTCGACGAGGATGATATGAAGTCTTTACAATTCACCGTTCTCGTTGTATTAGAGAGAGTACGGATTTCAATCTCAATGAAATCGATCTTCTGAGGAGGTAACAACTTTCAAAAAGTACTTGTTATTAGTCCTTGAACAAATTGAAGATAGCACCGAATACACAAGTCACGGGTAGGGATTTAGGGACATACATGGAATGTACACATACAGTTGTAAAATAGTGTTATAAATTAGCCAACGGCTCAATGTGCCTAGATGGTGTCGTAGGCTGTTGCCATTGGAGTGATGGGAGATGCAAACATAAAAATACCTAGTTATGCAAATTGACCATAATATTATTATTACGATATCATTATAACCTGTTTCCTGCAATTTTTGAGTTGAAATAACTTTGGAATCTCGGCTTCTGCAGTGGCTACAGTTATAAAATCCATCGAATACCAACCACTCCTTTTTAGGAGGGCGACTCCCGAAATTTCCAATGGAGACGAATCAAAGTCGCGTTTGGGTGAAGTATTCCAGTGGTTCGAAATTTTGCGGTTTTTACTTCAAACTCAAATCAAGAATTCTTAAAGAAACCCATATATTATCATCGCTGAACTAGTTTCGAAATGGCAAGGCAGTAAAGGACTACCACTTCGAGTTTGTAAAACATTATACTCCCAGAATGGAATAAAATAGATAGATTTCATTGAAGATTTCAGGTTGGTAACAGCTGTTCCCTCACTATTAGCTCGCTATCACCCCCATTTTGCGGGCAAATGCCTCCTTGATATCGTCTAAATCAATGTTTAAACTTTGAATCGACGTTTCACGGAAACGCTGTAAATCGATGTTTGCTGATAACAATGTAACCATCGATTACGTTGGTGATACCCGTTTGTTTTAAATCTCTGGTTCCTTAAAACAATGATCTACTTAAACCATGGTTAGGGATCGTTGGTGAAACCAGCCCTAAATGTATCTATTTATTAATTACATTAATTTTACCTCTATAGGTGCCTATACCTACGTGGGCAAATATTTATGACAAAGACAGGCTTCTACCCCATCAAAACAAAATATCGATTGCGAAGTTGCGTTACACTAAGGGGTTGTGATGCTAATTTGTTTCTCAATCAGCCTACAGAGCTGAACTTTGAAATTGAGCTCCCTTGGGATATCTAGAATGCAATTTCAGTGCAATTAGGTTCACTGACCAGCTGTGGGATCTTTGTGCCTAATCTGCTTCGTAATCTCCACATGATGTTAAACCTGAAACCTGAAAGTTTTATTGGGACATATAACACAATTATAAAGTATGGAGAGGCTCTGATCATCTGTGTGATATCTGAGGGTAATTTATTTCCTAATCGATTTACGGTGCCGAAATCCAGATGGAGATCCTTTGGGACACCTAGAAAATAATCACGAGGTATTACAGAAATGAACTGATTAGCTGCGGGCCCTCTGAGGGTAATTTTGATCCTTTTCGACTGTTTCTTTTTCTGATATTTTTTATAAATATTTCGACATTTACTAAAAAGCTAAGGTGAATAACACAGTTCCGGTAATTTATGGGGGGGAATAGTGGTATTTTCCTTCCCTAGATTTCAAAACTTCCTGGCAAAAATACCTACCTAATCTTAAGATTATAATTTTACGTTGAGTTTGAAGAAACTCCCAAATTTATTACAAATCATAGGTGATCGGGATTAATAATCTGTAATTTAAGTTCTCATGCTGAAATGGACAAAACCCAAATACGTTATTTACATCACTTCAATTATCGGTGAACTCTTTAGGATGTTAGACGTAATCAGACTGAGAGACAAACAGACGTTGAGCGAAATGGCGGAAGAATTTTTTTTGTTAAGTAATGGTGCCATTATAGGTAGGTAAGTCAGAAACTGATTAAAAACGGCAAAGAAACACGAGTTCTGATAATTAAAATCGTAATCAAGACATATAATATTATACATTATACCTACTATAAGATAAAGTCTGATGAAGACCTACCTAGGTATAGGTTAATTTACCAAATATGCCTACATAAATCTAAATTGGGAAACACATTTCTGATGATGGCTAAACAATTCAGAATTAAAAAGTGACGAAATATTTTATTCCAGTTATTACCACGTCGTTGGATAGCTCCTTCTTTTGGATCGGTTTAGTAAAAATTCAACGTTTTAAGTGCCCAAAGCCCGACACTGACATCTCTGCTACTATCGAGGGATTTGAAGATTCCGTACAAAGCTACAGCAGAGAACATCACAGTCTTGGAAAAAAATATATTATTAAAAAAAAAAAAAAAAAAAAAAAAAAAAAAAAAAAAAAAAACCGTGAAAACCTCACCACCAACCAATAAATCTATACTATTTATAAGAATGAAACTCCGTCTGTCTGTCGTGTCTATGCACGGCCAAACGGCTGAGTGGGGGGAGTGTACGAGTGGGGGGATCTTCTTGAGATTTTCCGAAAGGTGGAACGAGCGAATTTAAAATTGTCTAATCCCAGCCGAACCATGGGCCGTAGGGCGGGAGGGGGGTCGAAGTAAGAATTAATGTGCGCTTTTTGGACTTCCCCGCTTCCTCTACCCCTCTAAACGGCCGTTGAAAATTCCGGAAAAATACCGGTTTCGGAGGTTTTCCTACGAGGAAGACGACGGCGCAATCGGATCGCGAAAAAAGTATCGGGAAATGCGTCAAAAAAATGCGAGAGTACGGACCCGTTTTCTCGAAAAGTCCGCCGAAAAACTTGGTTTTTAAAAATTGAAATATACCCCATAAAGGTACGTTTTTCGGGACGGTTTTTGCGGGCGAAATAAAGGTTTGATCCCGCCAAATCTGAATCCGAAATCGGATATCGAAAAAAGTGACGAGAACTCGGTCAAATTGCGAGCGGAAGCGAGCAAAGCGATTAAAACGATTGTGCCGTGGACGAGAGAAGGCTCAAGAATTGACGTGAAGGGTTCGATGTCACAATGTTGAGAGGCGAGCAGGTATACATAGGTACCTACCTTGCGAGCGAAGCGAGAGCCATTTCAAATAATAAATACGGACTTTGTCCTACACATATACAGGTATACCTTGCGAGCGAAGCGAGCAACATCCCCGAATAAACTTTTCGTGGTTCCACGTAGTTTTATAAGATTTAATTTGTTTGTAAGAATTCCCAACTGAAAAAAACGTCTGCCAAGTTGGGTGGGCAGTACAACATTCCCTAATAAACTTTTCGTGGTTCCACGTAGTTTTATAAGAATTAATTTGTTTGTAAGAATTTCCAACAGAAAAAAACGTCTGCCAAGTTGGGTGGGCAGTATAACTTCTTCAAGCGAGCGAAGCGAGCAGCATCCCCTACAGAAGTAAAACCTACCCTTAGGGATCTACCATTTGCGAGCGAAGCGAGCAACATCCCCTACATGTTTCAATTGTAATACATCGCATGTATACAGCCACACTTTGCGAGCGAAGCGAGCAACATTCCCTACATACCACACTAAACTTTTCGTGGTTCCACGTAGTTTTATAAGATTTAATTTGTTTGTAAGAATTCCCAACTGAAAAAAACGTCTGCCAAGTTGGGTGAACAGTATAACTTCCTCAAGCGAGCGAAGCGAGCAGCATCCACTACAGAAGTTAAACCTACCCTTAGAGATCTACCGTTTGCGAGCGAAGCGAGCAAAATTCCCTACATGCCACATTTTGCGAGCGAAGCGAGCAATTTAAGGGGGGGTCCAGGGGGCTTGCCCCCCGGCTGGACGTGGAGGCGAGCGTAGCGAGCCGGAGCGGCTAGTAAACAATAAGGTCATTCCTCCGCAACCCTTTTCTTAGAGTCTCTCTAAGGAATTCTTGAATATAAATTCCTTGAGATTAAATTAAGCTTTACCTCCAACGGATTCTATTCGTGTTCATTAACCACACTTGACTGTTTGATGACATTGCTAGATGATATTCCGTTTAATTCAATTAAAGAAATTAATATTCATAGGTACACCTAAATACGAAACCACTGTAAATTATACACGATCTTTTATCATTTCAGGTTAAAACATCCTTTATATAGTTTCCCTTTTATATATACATGTTTTATATCACCAACGGAATGAAACTGTAGTGTCATTAAAGTTGAAAATTCACTAGTCTTAGGCGGATGTATGATTTTTTAGTCGAATTTCATAAAATTTGGTCCAGTGGCTCCGGAAGTAAGTTCTGGACGGCGAACGGCGCACAATGGGGGCAAAGAAAAAAATGACCATCTCCAAATTATCCTAAAATAAATTTGTTTGATTTTCAAATACCTACCTAAACAAGCGGTATCTATTCCCTTTTAAATTTAAAATACAATTCGGCCTTAAATCTACTTAAACTTTGTTTTAATCTTTTTTTTTTTTTTTTTCTAAAACTTCACTGTTCTTGTTGAAATGATTTCCGATTTTTTCGGTTCCCTAGTACGCCTCTAAAATTTGCCATGTTGTAAAAGAATAGGTATAAAAGTCTTGAAACGAATTTTTTGATCTGGGGGGAAAAATCGTGAAATGATTTCTTCATGATTTATCTAAAATCACGGGTTCTCACATATATCTTGGATCATAAAAACCGGCGTTACGAAGCTTTGGTCGGCAACCGTGTTTAGGCAGTTGTATATAGTAATATTGACAAACCTGGAGTGAAAGTTTCAGCTGACGATAACATCCGATTTGATCGTTATCATCATTTAAGTTAGAAATCCGAAGGGGACAAGGCAAACAAAAAATCACTGAAAATAACACAAATGGACGCAAAATCGCTCAATAATTATTCCATGAAATTGCATTTCTACGCAGAATAAAATATTCATACCATTGATTAGATCATAATAAATTTCTCCTACATTATTTTATAAAATTGTGTACGTTTTCGTGGAAAATTTACACACTTTTGCAGAAAATATAATGATTTAATTTTTGGTCATAAGACTTTATTGTGCGTTTAACTCAGATTACATGATGAAATTCGCAATTTTTGCCATTTTTTATCACGTTTTTGATGTTAATAAACAAATAAATATATTTGCTTATAATATGGTCTTGCTGCATGAATGGTCAGTTTGTAAAATATTTTTAGTTTCTTTCTTAATGTAGGTATTTATTCCTGGGTTGGGAAAAACTATTCCTATGTCGAAATGACAATTGGTTTCCAAGATACAGAGTTTTATTACCCTTTTTGGCCATTTGGCACCACTGTCGGGCCGGAGGTGAGACAAAATTAGATTTATTTATTCATTTTTTTATTTTAAGCCTAAACAATTACATGTACTTACAGATAGTGGGAGATGATATTGAAACACCGGTTCGAACAAAGATTCAATCATGATGTTAGTCATCAAGGTTCAATGATGATGTTAATTTTTCCTGGAAAAGACACCTGCCTTGCCTCTGCTATCAGAATATTAACTCGATTAACTCGATAGTGGGTGTCAAGGGTGAATTCAACAAATGAAGTTCGTTCTCGCATTACTCTTCCAAAGTATGTACCCAAAACCTAAAATAATCATAAAAATGGAAGAAAAAACACATTCTGTGTTAAAAATTGAATATGTAAACTTTTTTTTTTGGTATATTTCAAAGGTTAATTATTGAAAATAATAAAACAAAAGCGTAAAATTGTGGGGCACTGGAGCAGTAAACAGATAAACCCATTTGAGAGGCGCGAAGCTCCGAGTTTTGATAGTGTACCTACCATGTACTGGGTTTAATTATAATTATAGACCAGTTATCTGCCTACAAGTCAGGCCAGTTATCTCATACAGAAATAATAAACCTTTGTGTAATAATCAGAAGCATTAACAAAAAATATACCAAGCAACTCTTGAATGAAGAAATACATTCTCTTCAATTGTCAACTGAATGAAAAAAAGCTCTGAATTCTCTAACTCAAAATTTACGGATAAAAACTCAGCGTTGTCTTTTAAACGGTCACATCAATAGCTATTGGAAATCTCCAGTGGTCCAGAAAATTTTATGTGTTTTCGATTTCGTTCGGTGACTTCAGCTGTCGAAGAAGAACCTAGACTTCTATACGCTAGCCTCAGATTCAGGGAGTTATGTGTCTGGACACGCTTAAACGGAAGGAAAGTTACTACAGTCGCCATCCGAGATTGGATTACCAAGTATTTTAGGACCTCCGCAGCTCCCGTGTTTACTGCTTCAGTAATCTGTTTTGACGTGAGCTTTATAGTTTTCCATCAGGCGCTCGCCGTCAAATACCAGAGTTGGACCAACTTCTTTGTAACCTGAAAAACTGTTCATGGACAGCAATGCAGCATGCTTTGGGGATTTCTGATTTACTGTTGTGGTGGGGGTGGAGGGATACCTACCGATTCTTTCAGGCGCTACCCTATCTACATATCTCGACCGATTTTCGTGACTCTTAATCTGTTCCAATAAGAATTCGATATAGTTTTAGATCGTATGTCAGGATTTTTAAATTTCATCATGAGAGGGGGTGAATGGAGGAGGTAATACTGATATATCATGGTGTTTTAACAATGCTCGTCCGATTTTCGTGATTTTTTTTCCAATCAGGTTTTCGGTCTAGTTTTGGAAGGTAAATCAGGAGTTTCAAATTTTATTATGGAAGAGGGTGAATGGAGGGTATAATAAAAATAAATCATCTAACTATTCTCGTCAGAGTTTCGTGATTTTTTTAAATTCAGTTATGAATTTGGTCTAGTGTTGGAAAATATGTAAGAGTTTCAAATTTCATACTGAAAGTTTTATGATAGAAATTTGATGTCGGTGGAGTGATTCATAGGGGGGGGGGGGGGGGATGCAAGTCCGATAAGTCGTAATATTTTTGCTTTTTCTCCTATTTTTGGCTCCCACCAAAATTAAATAAAACCCACTCACAGGGACGTCCCTGTTATGCATGCATTACTTACCAATATATTTTAATTTGATTTTCGGATTGTACCTACGCATCTCGGAACGTAAACCGAAAAATTTTCTGGGGGTTAAAAGGTTTTCTCTCAAAAGCTCAAATTAATGCAGTGATTTGGTGCGGAATGGCTGCCACAACCATTGGTCTTTAATCTGATCCATAATAGGATATGCAAGGTGATGTGTAATCACTTCATGTCGTCGTTAGATTCGTCTGGTATCAGGTATTGACCTTCTATACTTATACATATGTTTCTATGACTATGGATATATGGCTATACAACGTCAAACAAAATCAAGACAAAAGCATTTTTTTGGATGAGATCATTAGGTTTCCAACTTAAACTAACTTATGTACTGAAACAACGAGCCTGACATATGTAAATTCCAACTTCAACCAAACATATATTAATTCATGCGTTTTTAATCCAGACTTGCTAACAAAATTCACAATTTTATCGATCCGGGAAAAAGGACATTTTCACTTAGCGATAATAGCAAACACTAATTTTCATAGAACTACAAATTCCTGCAACTCCCGGAAACGGAGAAAGAATCTTCATTGATCCGTGAACCAGTAATTGTGTTCTTGCTCTGAGGTTACTTGGAAAAGACAGTTCGTAGCTTTGATGATGTGGCTTTTATTGTCCAAATGATATCCGAAGTCGGTTCAGGGTTAATTACTGTGTTCTGCCGGAAGGTAACTGTTTTATGATTGAGGATCTATAAAATACTTAGGCATTTTATTATGAAATCTCTTATGAACAGTTAGATCTCCTTATACTCTATAAAGGCACCAGATACAGTATAAATCAACTTGATTTCACGGGTTGAAGAACGAAAAGCAGTTTTTGCTGAGTAAGCTAGTGACTAGATATCACGTGATAATTCGAAGGTGTGAGGAAAATTCTTCTTCAACCTGACGTGATTTAAGGACAAACCCGCCACCTCTGGGGACTTCCCCCCACAACCCTCTTGCTCTCAGCAAACCTCACTTTGTTATCACATTTCCTATCCGTACAGATATACACAACAGGAGGGTTATAGGGGGAGCACCACCGCAGCCTGTCAAACGCCTTTATTTACGACGGAGGTATTGCTTGAGTTGACCTGAGCTACAGCAAGGTGAGCTGCTTTTTGGGCTCGCCTACACGCAGCAGAATAATATATATGTTATCTCTTCGGTTTCTTACTGGGTTCCTCCAATGTTTTACTAACTTCAAGAGGGAATGATTCAGAAAACTAGGGGTAATGTATTATTCTAGGCTGTTTGAGGATATTCTAATCTGTAGGAATACTCTTATACTATAATCGACCCCTTTATTGAATGACTTGAACTATCATAACATACCTACTGTTTTTCTCTTCTCCGTGTTCTTTTTATACTTCTCCCTCTTCACTCGTAATTCCAAGCTGAAAAATATGTTAACGCGGTTTTAACATGTTTTTATAACTATTGATGCATAAGGACAGTTATATGTACTTACATGAGAAAAAAACTATGTACTAGTCAGAACAATACGCTTATATAATTGATTTTAAAAATGCAAATACCTCTAAATCTTTGTTTAAACGAGATTGGTACACTTCTTCTTCTGAAACATTAGCATTCTGATTTATAAAATGAATAAATTATTTCTGTTTGTTAAAAACATGAGGTGCGAATACTGATTTCAAATTCATGCGGTAATCACCAGTAGAGCAGGTAGGCCATAAAATTAAATTTTAAAGAAATTATAATTAGAAAAAAAAGACGCAATATATGTACAGTTAGTTGATGTTCGGTGCAGACTCAAAAATACAGAAATGCTCCAAATTAATTATTTTGGTTTATCATTATCAGTAGTGAACCTTTGTAATGGAACAACTAAAGACAATTATTATGTAAAGGAAGACTCAGGTACTCACAGAGTTTTATTGCAGAAAATTATAAAACTTGTTTTACCTATAACCACCTTCAAACGAAAAATGCTTGCCTCATATTATTATATTATACAAACAATCAATCTCATAATTATACATAGAAACATATAAGTAAACAGCTTACAACATAATTATGTAATTATAACCAGGCAGTTTCATTAGGAACGTATGTATCCTAAAAAGAATTAAACTTTTCCTGTCCAACTCAGTCCATCAAGTTTTCAAGTTCGTTGTTTTTGTAGGTCTTTTTTTAAAATCAAAAGTAGGTACTTGTATATATACTTAGCAGGTGATCGTTAGATTGACAAGTAAAATATCAGTCTCAGTAAAATATCAGTTACGTGGTAGGTCGTTGGACAATTTCTTGTTTGTCTTTTCCCACATAAGGGAAGAACTTAGACGAACTCGTTTTCAAGTAAGTTTTTTTTTCTTTTCATAATATTTATTGCACCAAGTAATACAACTTATTAGCAACATTTCTTTGACAATGAATAACCGGTGACTGAAACAAGACTGTGATACATAACACATCCTATACATCATTTCAGCTATTTAGTGTCTTCAATAAACACGATTTGCAGGAGCGCACAGCACTACACTCACTGAACAAACTTTCATGCACATCATTCCCTATTTCCACAGGTCGTGTCGTTTCGTCTTTTCAGTCGTCTGAGCAGATCATCAACGTCCTGCAGCTTCACAACCTCCTCGTTGATATGACCTTGGAGCCTCTGATGATGGGCTATCGCTTGAGTTTTTATTACTTCATTTATTGCGGGAATTTTGAGGTCGTTATGGATATCATTATTGGTCGAGTAGCGGTACGCATCGACGCATGACCGCAGTACTTTGTTCTGGACTCGCTGTATAATATCACGATTACTTTGAGAGGTGCAGCCCCAGAGCTGTGCACCATATTTCCAGACTGGCTTAAGGACCTGATTGTATAAAGTTAATTTATTTTGGATAGACAATTTTGATCGTCAACCAATCAACCAATACATTTTTCGGAATTGGGTGTCCAATTCTGTTTTTTTATTTTTAACATGCGCTCTCCAGCGGAGCCTTGTATCCAAAGTCATACCCAAATATTTTGCCTCATTGGCATAGGGAATGACTCTGCCATTCAGATAGATTGGTATATTTTTGATTTGGCGGTTGGTGAAATCAACATGGACTGATTTTGCCTCATTCATCTTGATTCTCCACTTAATTGCCCAATCATGGAGATTCTCGATGGATCTTTCAAGTTTTGAGGTCGATTCTCGATTGTCTTCACCAATGGCAAGAATAGAAGTATCATCTGCAAATGATGCCAAGGTGTTCCCCTCGTGTTCAGGTAAATTGCTGGTGTAAAGGACGTACAGGAGTGGGCCGAGTACACTTCCTTGTGGTACGCCAGCATTAATTATTTTTGCTTCTGAGTAAGCATCATCTTGTTTGATCCGGAAGTATCTATTTGATAGATAAGAGTGAAGCAGTTCAATATATTTGGCTGGAAGCATTAGTCTGAGCTTATGGTCAAGTCCCTTGTGCCAGACTTTATCGAACGCTTAAGTAACGTCGAGGAAGACAGCTGAGCAGACTTTTTTATCTTCTAGGGCTTGTTCAATAATATGAGTGATACGGTGCACCTGATCTATAGTAGAATGCTTATGGCGGAACCCAAACTGATGTTTGGGGATGAGGTTTCTTTCTTCTACGATTTTAATTAGACGTGCATACAGCAATTTTTCAAAGAGTTTTGACAGTACTGGTAAAAGCGATATTGGTCTATAAGACTTTAGATCTTCAGGAGGTTTACCTGGCTTCAATATCATAATAACTTCAGCGAGTTTCCACAGTTGAGGAACATAACGTAACTTGAGAGAGGCATTCATGATTTGCGTGATCTTTACAAGTGCTTTTCGTGGTAGGTGTTTGAGAACTTGACCGGTGATCAGATCATATCCAGGTGCCTTCTACGGATTGATCTTGGTATTGATGGTGTTTTGAACTTCTTTGACAGTGATCAGTGGGATGTCAATTTCTTGTTCTAGCAAGGGAATTTCTTCAAGGAATTCTTCGTCAGGGCGGCCAGGATTGGGCATGAAAATATCTGCAAGATGACGAGCAAAAGCATCAGCCTTTTCTTGGTTGCTTTTTATCCACTTGCTATTAGTTGTATCTTTAATAGGTGGTGCCTGGATGATAGGTCTCTTCAGATGCTTTGTTGCCTTCCAGAGGGAGTATTCAGTGTCTCGATGATTGGTGAGCGATGTGAGGTAATCTTCTTGGGTTTCTTCTTGTATCTGCTCCATCATTTTCTTCAGTTTGTAGTCGAGTTGGTACCATTCAGTTTTAAGAGCGGGGATACGTAGTTTTTTCCATTTACGCCTGGCTTTTCGTTTTTCTCTGATCATATTTATAACTTCACGTGGATAGTTGAGGCCCTTTAGCTTTTTCTGTTCTTCAGGGGTGTTTTTCCATGCCGCAGTTTGGATAGAGTGAACGAGTTGACTTAATTCTCCATCAACTTCAGCTGGAGTTGTTAGTGGCACACTGAGATTTATATATTGATTTAAGTTGACTTTAAACTGATCCCAGTCTGTCTTTTTGTTCACCAAAACTGGATTATGTTTTAGAATAATGGTTTCACTTAGCGTTAGAAGTATTGGCGAGTGGTCAGAGCTGAGGTCAAAACATTCCTCAACAAGTGCATAGTTCGCTGAAATATTTTTCATGATAAAGAAATCGATTAGATCAGGCTTCTTCTGGATATCCCCTGGCCAGTACGTTGGTTTCCCAGTTGACAATGGTGTACAGTAATTCGATTGAACATATTTAAGGAGCTCTGTACCACGAGGTGTACAAAGTCGTGAACCCCAATGCGCGTGTTTTGCGTTAAAGTCACCGCCGATTATGAAGCGATTTCCAAGTAGGGCAAACACTTCAGCAAATTCATTTTCTTTTATGATATGCCTTGGAGGAATGTAAATACTGGCAATATTAGCTTCAAAGGATTTCGTACTAATGGTGATTGCACAGCTTTGAAACTTTTCTGTCTCTATTTTGACACATTCATGATGTTTTATATTATCTTTGATCAGCCCCCTCTTGCATTATTGCTGGGATGGAGAGCATGATATCACTCGAATCCTTTTATCTTAATGCATGACTCCTTAGTAAAGTGGGTCTCAGAAATTAGACAGATGTCTATTTTGTTTACATTAAGAACCACCTCCAGGTCCAATTTTCGGGACAGGAGTCCATTGGCATTCCAACACATAATTCGTAGGTTGCGCATCATTGGGCTTTCTTTCGTGAAAGGCTGTGATCTTTTTCTAGGGCAATTCATCTTTGATTAACGTTAGATAGGGTGTTTTCCATTCGGCTTTGATTTGCAAGTATGTTTTGCAATAATGATTGTATAGTGTTATCAGGCTGCAAGGGTGTTGGCTGGATGACACTGCCACTTACCGCTTGGGAGTATGAAGGGTGCTGACCGAAATGTTGATTTTTCTCATGCATAGGAGTTTTCGGGATGAAAAATTTCCTAGTTGTATTGATTTTTTTGGTTTCTTTTTCGATATTTTGGGAGCCAGCCTTCAGTCCTTGAGATCGTTTTTTGTGAATCTCGGCAGCTTCAATAGCCACTGGACATTTGCGGTAGTTTGCTGTATGCGAATCTCCGCAGTTTGCACATTTGGCTGGGGTGTCGCGAGGTTCGGTGCACTTTTCTGTAGCATGGAAGCCAGCACATTTAACACACCTCTCCATTTTCGTGCAGTAGTTTTTTGTGTGTGCCCATGATTGGCATCTCTTACATTGTGACACAATTTTATTCGGTTTAAGGTTTTCGAATTTTACCTTCGACGAATAAAATTTTGTGAGTCTATGGATAGTGTCAGGATTAGTTCCGGGGGCAAAATCAACTATATACATATCAATAGGTTCTTTTGTTCCCCATTTCAATTTTTGTGTCACATTCAGGACTTGAAGGTGTGGGAATTCGTGGGCAAATGCGTCTTTGAGCTCTTGTGGAGCAAGCCCTCTTGGAATTCCTTTCAATATCACTGTATATGGTCGTTCTTGTTTATTTTGGTAAGTCGTGAACGGGCTTTTTTTATTGATGAGCTCCGATCTAATGGCTCGGAATTCATCTGAGGTTTCCCTGTTAATTTTAACTTTACCGTCACCAAGAAGAGTATGGGTGACATTTGGTACTAACTGTGTTAGCCGTGCTTTAATATTTTTGAAGCCCTCAGCATCTTTAAGTGCTTCTAGTATGAAAGGAGGAGGTTTTGGTTCTTTTTTTGGTTGGGATTTATGTACCTGATTTTGAGATGTAGGTAGTATTTTTTTAAATTTTTTTTCGGATTACCTTCACTGGTTTAAAGTCTATGCCAGAGACATCGTATGAGCGAACCTCATCGTCCCCAACTTCATTGGCAAGATCACTTGAGTCTGTATGAAAAGACATCTCATATTCTAATTTTTCTAACTTGTGTTGAAGGTCTGAGACTTTTTTCTTTTCTGCCAATACATGTGCATTACACTCAGATAAATAACCACTGAGGGTATTGATTATGGTGTATAACTCACTGAATGAATTTCGGATGGCCTCATCTTGAATCCCTCTGGTATTCGTCTGATGCTGCGCCAGAGAAGCCTTCACTTGCGAAATTATCTCCGCTACCGTCAGCACTCCACCGCTGTCCGAGTTCATCGTGCCGCTAGAAGACCTCGCGGCCCGAGACAAATATTTTCGTTTCACGGAGCTCGATATTTCTACCTTGAATGTTCGCGAGCTACTTCAAGTAAGTAAACGTAACAGTTATGATAATTATATTTAATTGATTTTAGTTTACTTTAATTCAAGCCGCAACATAACTAGGAGGGTCATTGACAGCATAAAACACAAATTGTTACCCTTTCTGAAAAATTACGTTCTTATTGATTTCTCTGGCACCCTTCTGCGACTACGCTCATGTTGAATTTCAATGCACACTAACATATAACTGATACTAAAGATAGGTGCTGAAGAGAACAGCCATCATATGTCCCTCGATTGACAGTTTTGATCAGACCAGGCTTTCTATATCGCATATCAGTGTTCCGGGACCAAGTTGAACATTTGCATCTTATACTCGATGGGACCCAGTAAGGCAGCGCAAATCCTACCGAGTAGGATTAAAAGGCTGACAGCTAAAAAATTCATTGAGTGAGGATCACTTCAATGAATCGAATGAGTTTACCCTTATCGCTATTCATTTAATCTTTCGACCTTCCTGACACCTTCCTGGGTGCCCCTAATTTGACTTTCATGGAAACCGAAGCTTCATTTAATGGTTCATTAGCTAATGAAATCATAAGAAACCACTTTTTTTTTTTTTTTCAATCTGAATTTCCAGCACTTCCGTTTTCATGACGGAGGTGGCACAAAGCTAGCAATCTGCTATACTGTGGGGTAGCATTTTTCACTACCTGAGCTTTATTCCCCCTGCTTCTTTGCAGTGACGGAGCTCTGAAAATGGTCAGGGAAACATTAAACCATAGTTTACTATTTCTTGTTTATAGCCTAAATATAAAAATCAATGACAATTCGTGATGAACTTATACCCTAGGTTTAGAGTTATGTGGTTCAGAAAATTTTGAAGTAATATCAAAGGTAGGTAATTGTATAAAAAATCAAAGCTGCATTGCGGGTTGATATTTTCCATTACTTCTGTGTGCCAACCCCATCACAGTAACGGACCTCTGGAACTGATCAGGGAAACATGAAACCATAGTTCATTATCTTATAATATAGAGATGGTAAACACAGATTTGAAGTACTAATAGAGGTAGTTAAACTAAAAACCAAGGGAAATTGACTTGCTTTGAGAAGAGAACGCCAGATCCTCCACTGTTCGAAAAAGAGAAAGGAAGACAATAAATTGGAACCTTCCCCTTCTCAAACCAAACCATAGATGGAATTATAGATCTCATGGAACAAATACATAGAGAATCCTGGCATGAAAAGAGAACGTCAATATTTGTATGAATGAAAACCATCTAACATACTAAGAATCATCTTATAATCGAAGATGACTGCATCAGCTGATATAATTCCAATGGATTATTCTCACTTCCCGAAATCAAAGTACAACTTTTTTTCCACACATACCGAACTTAGATGGGAGTCTTATTTTATAAAAATAATTTTCAGTTCGTGCTTGCGTTCTTTCTTGTCAGCTTACATGGATTCTGATCGCACATACAAAAATTGTATTTGGATATCAGAACTTGTTACGTACAGGCTAGTTAAATGTAGGTGTTCTATTGAATTCCATTAAATTCTTCCATTTTCCGTCTTCTATTTAGATAGTGTGCCATAGACTATGTATATAATTAGCCGGTTACCGCCTGTTGCACATGCTCGCATCTGCGGGTCATTTTTACCAGTTCATTTTATCCTAATGAACCTTGTATTTTTTACCCAGCAGTCCCAAAAAGGCTTCAATTCAAATTCATGAATCAAGTTGAACTTGAGTAATTAATTTTTCAGCTAAGCGTCCCCTCAACATGACCAACTTGATATAACCTTATTTACGTTATAACTATTCCCTACCAAAATTGCTGCAGTTAATAAGGCGTTTTTAATAACAATTTTCGATGATCTATCTATACAAGTAGATAGTGCTCGGCTCAACCTACCAAACTCGTTTTGGTAAAGTTGAATTTGTTATCGGAAGTTCTTTACTCTTGAACGCACCACAACAACATTTGATGTGGAAAGAGCAACGCATGTCCGGGTATTATTAATTACAAAGAGAAAGCCGAGTTCTGGATGCGGAAGAACGTTTGGAGGATTGTAATATTGCCTATTTATTAACCAGGGACCCTAAGAATATTCATGTACAATTTCGGCTCAATGGGTCCATTAGTTTTCACATGATTGAATAACAACACACACACACAAAGACAGACACCAAGAGAAAAGGAAAAAAAAAAAAAAAAATAATAATAATAATAATAAATAAATAAAACCCCCTGAAAATTTTTTGGTTTACGTATATGCGTAGAATCCAAAAATCGAATTAAAAAGAAAATCCTTCCGTCCGCCGTTTGCGGCTTTTCTCCGAAAATACTAGACCAAATTATATGAAACTTGTGTTAAAATTCACGTTTGGGGTTTAGATGGTCCTAGATTACCGGCATGCATTAAAGGGCTGAAATCGTAATCTCGAAAACGTTATAAGTAACAGAAATAATTTTGTGCTTATCAATGAGAAATTTAATCCCAATGAGTTGATTAAAACCATCCGCAACGCTGTACATTGAATAGTTCGCTTTCGCTTGAACATCGAAAAAAAAAACTTCGAATTTCTAAGCGTGAGAAGATAGTTAAATCACATGCTGCTAGCGGGTCTATTGAATAGACGGTCAAGCTCTAAATTCCATAAAAAAATCGCTAGATATGGATGGATGGTTCCCTATGCGTTTCTTTGTTCCCAAATCAATACTTCACTCGGCGCATTCGCACAGGTAAAGTACGTACATCAACCATCATTTTCCCACGATCCCCTTCTCAGATCTCGCTCAAACTTGAAGGATAGGTGTAAGTGGTAAAGTGGAACATTCTGTAGCAATTCCAACATAATCCTATCATTAGTAGCTAATGCGCATGCGCGAATATGTCTTCCTTTTAAACGAGCTTAATTTTAACAGTTTTTATCTGATTTTGGTGAAATTGTCAGGGAATTAAGGGTCAGGCTGTAAATGGTTCACTATCATTTCCAGACTTCTCAAATCATTACTCCATTTCGCGCATGCGCAAACGTAATCCTTCAACATCATTTTGTTATGCCCTAGTCGTCCCATCCCGCTCAAATTTGGTGCATAGTTGGGGAACAATGGTTTAATTATTCCATGTTAATTTTAACATGGTTGCATCATTATTAGCTCCTGCGCATGCGCGAAAGTTTACTCCGAAGAACAAGGTCTAGTTTTCATCAGATTTTGATTACATTTTCTTGGAATCTGTGGGTTAGGCTGTAGATTGTACCCTACCAATTTCATTTTTCTCAAATCATTAGGGTAATTGCACCAATTACTGACGCTCTAAGGAAGCTTTTGTGGTTTTTCCTAAATTTCTCCGTTATTTATTGACCGATCTTCACAATTCAAAGTTATTCTACTTGGTCAATATCTGATCTTTCCATTCTGCTCATTAAATATGTCAAGTTTATGGATTAATCCATTTTATTAACTTAAAATTCGGATGCATGTTTTTTCTCCTATTACTAACACACGTGCACCAATTACTGACAGTGTAAGGTACCAATTACTGACACCCTGTTCAAACTTCAGAATAATTTTATTATATATTTATATTTCAAAATATTCAAAATCACAAAATAATAGATACCTAATGGAGTACCTAGATAAACAAGTTAGGAACTCCTCAATATCATCAGCCTTATTATTAAATCCCATCGAAGTGAAAGGGGTTTAAATTCGTAAATATTATTTATTAGTTAGATTGATTTTAAATACTTGAAATATGTATTTCACTCTGATTCTAAAACCTAATAGAAACATCATTTATACTATTTATCGTCACTATCACAACATCGAAGCTCAGATCTATTTCCATTGGGAGTTCGAACAAGATTATTTTGTTGGCAAGAACCATTTCTTTTGGTAGCTGTGTTATTATACTGTTCTGTTCGATTGTTATCACCTCTTCTTGGAACGTAAAAATATTTTTCATACCATTAAGACTGTCGTACATTTAGCTTGTATATTTCCATCTGCAATCTTCAATACACAGCTCGCCACGGATCTTCTTCTTTTTAGTGGACATAAATGCGGTGGTGTAGTCGCCCTTTCCTACAGTTCTGTTGTCAACGATGTTCTTGTCTTTCCTCTACTGATCTTCTTCAACGATTCTTCTCTGTCTTCAACTCATAGATCTTCAAGAGTTTTCCGTCCTTCTTCGTATGATTTTCATTGTCTATCGTAGATCCTTCTTCTCCCTAAACTCCTTCCTCGTCCATTTTTTCGATTAAGGAATGCGATGTTACTCCAATCACTTCCTCAATAGATTTGACAATTTCTCGTTGTGTTTCTTCAATATCAGAGCCTCCAATGATCAGCCAGTAGAATAGATCCGTTAGTATCTTCCGTCAAGTTCTTTTCACGATCAGGAGGAATGCAAGTGAAAGAGAATGAGTGATCCAACTGCATTTCCTCGTCATTAAATGGATCTTGTTCGAGGTAATCCTTTTTTTTTTTCACTGTTCTCATCTGACTCATCTTGCATTGTTCGTGCTCGTTTTCTCCTTCTTTGCTAGAAGAAGTTTGAACTACTCTCTTTGATTTCTTTGATTTAGCTTATTTCTTCTATCTTACTTCATTGCTTTCTTCTTTTCTCTCTCAGTTGCCTTACCTATCTAATTTAATCTTCTCTTTTTCTGCTGACAATGACACCTTCTTCTTTAGTACTCAAAATACTTGCAGGTCCAGGCTTACCAGAAATAGGATATTTGCCAGTTACCTTACAATGAGGTGTGATACAACGGACCCCGTGATTCCGTGTTGCAGTCGCCACAGGAACTCCTTTCTACACGTCAGTGAGTGCTGCTGGCATTTCATCCTCTCTGTACTGTTTCCTGCTTTCGAATCCCTTCTGAATTGGGCGTTTTTTCTTCCTAGATATCTTGGAGGGAGCCATTTGTGAATATATGAAAGGTGAATTCATAAATTAGAGACCGTTTCTCATAGAGAGCAAAAATACGTGGTAGAGGCGAGATTATATCTATACACGGGAAAGTGTCAGTAACTGGCTATGCTCACTGTCAGTTTCAGGTGTGCGTGCATCCCAATTACTGACACTCTCAAAACCAGTTACTGACACCCTGTTAGGAATTGGATCCCTTCCTTTATTCAAAAAACGGATAGCGACATTGTGTTCTACGTTAAAAAACTACCTATTTATGCAATAGAGCAAAAGTTCTATGAAACACCCAGTTACTGACACAGGCGTTAGTAATTGGGTAAAGGTATGTTTTTGGATACCAAAATCCTAACATCCCAAAAATATGTAATTTTATTGGGAGTTCACATTGGAATAGTGTCTTCTTATTACCTAACATCAGTATTGGAGTGGTAAACACAAAATTCAAGTGGAGAAACCAAGAAGAAATTGTTATAATAGATAGAATCACAACTCACCTCCTTAACAAAAACCTTAACGATCTGGCAGCTGAAGGTGGAATGATGATAAAGCTTTATCCCCGCATACCTTAACAGTCAATGCTGAATTGATTTTTGAGGAAATCTGTGGCAGATTTATGTGGCTTTGAATTGACGCCAATTTTGAATCCCTAGGTGGCCTGAAACACTTGTTTTTCAAGGTAAAAGGAGCAAGTGTCAGTAATTGGAGTAGTGTCAGCAATTGGTGCCTTTACCCTACTCCATTCTGCGCATGCGCTAACGTAAAATACTCAAGCATCATTTTACTGTATTTTTAAACATCTTTACTGTGAAGCGTAAAATTGCAGGGACTTGGAACTGTGAAAGTGTGAACCCTTCTCAGAGGCACGATGCGCCATGTTCTGATCATATATTACATAAGGGGTTTAATATTTATAGACCAATGATCTGCATTGAAGGGCTATCTAACACAGAAATGATAAACCATTTAATCTGCAGCGTTTTGGATTCTACGGATCTTGAAACATAAACCAAACAATTTTCTGGGGGGGAGGGGGGGTTAAAAATTATTTTCTTGGTCGATTACAAAGGTTCATTATTGAAAATAATAAACCAATTGGTAGGAGTCTCTTCCGATCGGAAATTAGTTGGAGAATCGAACCCCGGCCGGTGGTGCGACCTTAATGTGTACCTACACCCTGTATATATATAAAATCTATAACATTTTGTTGAGTATTGGATAGATTTCACAAAGCTTCCTACCCAGTAAAGGTTGAGTATTAAATTTAGCAACCTAAGAAAACTAGTTGGCCAGATCACCAGGTTCCTCGCTGGAATTACTTCAACTCCACCCAAAACGTTGAAGCTCCGCCAGTTTACTTAGTAGCACCTGAAAACGGACAGTGTAATTGCGCCTGTAAACTTTGCAGAACCTGGAGAAGGGTGTTGCATCTCTTCCTAGGGGTGGATTGGTGCCGAAAGGTGAAGGAATTGATACCTAAATAAGAACTAAATCACTCGCGACAAAGTTGTGGGTACCCATTTTAAAACGGAAGTTAGTGCAAAAACGTTGTCTATTTCTACGAAAAATAAGGAGTTGTAATGTTGAATGGATTTCGACGGTTAGGTCATCATCAGTTAATGTTTCTTACTGATGAGATGGCCTAACGGTTGAAATCGATTTAACATTGTAAAACTCTTTATTTTTCATGGAAATAGACCAAGATTTTTCACTAACTTCCATTTTGATACCTATATGTGTGAAAAAATTTGTGTTCATAACAATAAATATGTAAATATTGTGTACATAACAAAATGCAGTCTAACTTGAAATCCACGTAACAAACATCAGGTACTTCTACAATAAATTGTCATTAGATTCCGATGCATTTTGTTAGGAATATATATATGAAAGGGAAGCTAAAGGTGGACCCATGCCCAAGTCAATAAAATAATAATGTTAATAATAAATAATGATAAATAATAAAGAATGTTATCAAAAATAATAAAATAGTAATGTCAATAAAATAATGGCTGTTCATGCGCAAACGTAAAATATATCAAGCATCATTTTCTCGTGGCCGATTGTTCTGGCCAGAATCACCGTTAAATGGCTATGAATCCAGCTATTTTCGAGCTAGAATCGAAGTTGGCCCCTAGGTGCGGAGGGGGTAACTGGCAGAGTTGACAAGATGTTCAAGTAAATACAAATGCACAAAAGCGGAGCTGCAATGTTGACTTTGAAAGAGTAGTCATAACTTGGCCGAGATGTCAGTGCACCTCCTCAATAAGTTTGGGAAAAATATAATTCACTTTCCACACCTGCTGTTGTAAGATCCAAACAACTGAATATACAAATTAGATAGGTACGTAACCCAAAAATTGAAACTTGGTTAACATTTTCGGTAATGATAAAATATGAACAACATTATTCCTTTCGATTCAGGATCGATAAATTTTCGAGAATTACAATAAACAATACGCATTTTTCAGACTCGTCGTTAGTTAACGAAAATATTGTCCTTGCATCGAATGGAATTTCTCTAAAAATAATCTTAATCGATTCAACTCGCCAAAAAATTCCATAACTCACAGGTATTTTTCGATTGTTTTGTCTGAGGTCGTCAACGATACCACCACCGGATCGGCACAATAAATTACACAGCATATTCCGGGTGTCTAAGGATCAATTTTCAAGTCGATAGCACCAAAACTGAAAATGCAGAAATGCAGACCAAATCAAAGTAAAGATTTATTTCGTTCGTTAAAATATATATATATATATATATATATATCAACGATCTAGAAATTACACTCTACAGACAGTTAGAAACCGGAAAGCTATAGTAACACTTCCAAACGAGAATTTTATGATTTGACGCATTGATTTGACGACAGTTGATTTTGGGTCGCTACCACTTGAAAACTACTAGATGATGACTGCATGTGCATAGAAGAATGATGAGATCGATATAAGCGCGGATGGACAATAATAGGAACAATGAACTTGAGTATCGAGAGCTTATTTCCCCCTTCTTTCTTCAAAGTCTTTGCTCCGTTTTTTTTTTTTTTCCGTATTCTTTTGTTCAACTTTTGAACAGAAAAAAGAAAATGAAATAAAACTCAACATTTCCGCGTTGGTGTTACGGAATAGATTTCCCTTCGCACTTTTTCGCCAACAATTTCTCTTTCTCTTTAAAGTAGCAGCGAGTAAGGTACTTGCTATTTCTTGGGGTCTACACAGAGCTAAGAGCTCCCCAACCGCAAAGAAGGGCTGGGCTCCAGCCATCCCTCATCCGCTCCTTCCTCCACCTCAACGCTGTGAGAACGGGACGGTGGGCGGTTTGACCGTAAAAGCCTTCTAAACGGCCTCGGATGTAAATAGCCGCACAGACCTTAACTTCTTGCTTCTCCCCTCCATTCCGCCTTGTACATGACCAAGGCGGAGAGGTTGGATTTTATGTACAACTGGGTTCTTTCCCTTAAGGGAGATGGTGGACCTTTCATTTAGTGGAACGCGGTTGTAAAAACTTCATATCCCTCTTTGTTTTATGAGAAGGGCTTCTAAAAATAAAAACGTTGAAGGGCGATGATCGGATTGATTGATTTATTTTAACATTACCGTTTGTTGTCGCCAATAATATTATATCTGAGACTACGGAAGATAATCCCAAATACAGTCACTTATAGTTTTCATCAACTATAATCCATCCTTATACCCAAGTTATGAGTAGCCGATTGAAACTTTCAAGCTTGTACGGTATTTCATAATTTCAAGACGTATTTCAGGTTCAATAAATAATGTATAGTAGGTACTTCTGCAAATCTCTTTGTAGTGGTTATGACATAAACTTTCTATCAAAATTATGGAGGGAAATATCACGCATAATAATTCGAACGAATTTCAGACTCCATCTTGTTCTGCTTCATTGAATCATTGGTACGATGATTTCTGACTAAAAGACTCGAAACGAAGAGATGAGCTTTTCAAAATTTGTCCATCAATACCAACTCAGTTTTTTTTTTTAAACTTAGTGATGAGAAAGCATGTTGCACCTAACAGCTTTTAATTACTGCTCATTATTATCCTTCAGATTAAATGCTTGCTTCTCAAGATATCAAGCCTGCGTGGAAGAAGGTTGGACATTAAGTCGATCAGTGACATAGTCTCTAAAGACCGCAATATTTCACGACTTGGGGCTCTAACTGTCACAACCGTCCTTGTTTATCTTCGGAGGATTAATTGCCACGCCCTCCAAATGGGTTTCGGGCCAAACGTACGCTGACCCACTCTCAAACATCATTTCGTTCCCATTTAAGTACTCCAAATTTCTCTGGAAATTGTTAAAAAAACCTGTATCTGATATCTTTATGTCGAAATTGAATAAGATACAGGAAGAAAATGGAGAAAATCTGAAATGACATATATTGAGTACATAAGTAACCATATATTTGAGTCCGTTAATTAGAGTTTTGAATTAATGTAGGTACTTACATTGATAGAAACGATTGTTGCAAAGCTAGTCACCTAACTTAGGTGGTACCGAGCTAAAAACCAGCGTTGTTATTAAATCCATGTGGCATAGAATGTTCCTATATTTTGTATTGATATATCTATATCACTAAATAGATTTAATCTCCATGAATAAATAATTATCAATCTAAACCATAAACATAACAATCTATATATATATATACATATATTAATTGCTATGCAATTCTTAGCCCGACCCCCAACAATTTTTTTGTAACGTCCGTGACGAAATTAACGATGATTTTCACGTACAACCGAGTAGTTGAGTAGTTGCTATAGATCCTAATCGTCCAATCGTCCAACCATAGCAAACGACTCATTATATCACCTGGTTACCCCACGCAAAAAAAAAAAAAAAAAAAAAATTCCTCCCCTGAAAAGTTGAAGTGGTTTTTCGCTGAAGCGAGTGATATAACATACTACATTTTTCATGATGTACAATTGCCGTGGACCTCGTTGATTGCCTACGACATCCAATGGGAAATGTCCTTTACATTACAAACCTAAAACAACGGCTAAGAATTGCATAGCAAATTATCCTCGTTTTCTACGCAGTACAGAAGAGAAAAGATCCGGGGGGTCCAGGGGGGCGAACCCCCCCGGCGAGGCGCGAAGCGCCGATAATATATATATATAAATAAATAAATAAATAAATAAATATATATATATATATATAAATAAATAATAAATAAATATATATATATATATATGTATATATATATATATATATATATATATATATATATAGTTTTATTCAATTACCTATTATTTTATTTATTTATATTTTCTTCCAGTAGGTGTCATGGTCCAGTTATATTTCGATTATGCACAGTAGACTCAGTTTGATATGTATATCTCGTTTTCGACCTATCGATTTCTCTTCTGAATTCTCCGAAATTTATTAAGAAGCATAAAATTGAAGGGCTCTGGTGCTGTAAAGGTGTGAACGCGTTTTGGAGGCGCTAAGTGCCGTTTTGGTGATATACCACATACTGGATTGAATAATATTGTAGGCCAATGATCTACTTGGAGGGGCTATCTAATACAGAAATTATTAACTTTTGTAATGATTTGCAGCGTTTTCATTACGTACATCACCTGAACAAGCTAGCAATACTACTAGGTATGTACTTCTTAGGGAATTTTATTAGACTAGATTTTCATTGCTGCAATAAAACAAAGTTGTCCAATGTTCCTTTCCAGTTAAAGGAAGGTAGTAAAAATATGTTAGTGTAGTTTGGTTTATTTGATTCACAATTATTATCGTGCGGTAACGTCACATCCTAGGAATCCCTAGGACATTGATGTACCTTTGGTTTCAAAAAGAGACTATTTTGCAGTGGCTTAGCGTGACGTTGTTTGTCTTCTGTCTCTCCGCATGAGTGTTTACCTAGAACTATCACTCCCACTTGTTGACAGCTTATTTCACTTTCGTTGCCTTGGAATGGAACTATGCGAACTGAGATAACACTCAAAGAGGAAAATATCAAATAAAAATGGTGAATCTAATGATGTGTTTGCTCTTGAATTATTTAGTTGTAAATGTTATCCAGGAATGAGGGTTTTGTACGAACACTGATTTATTTTTATTCGGCTTCTTCAAACATTAGAACAAAATTATAATTTGGCACGAAATAATAGGTTCCAACCGTTGCGTCGCGGGGGTAAGATTGGCTTGTTTGGTGAGATTGGTAAAACTCACGTTTTTGAGGACTTTTATGATTAAAGCGCCCTTGGAAAGTGAATTAAGGGCGAACGGGGCATGTAAATCGTTACTAGGCATCATCATGTGATGGTGCAAATCAATTCACTTCTCCATGGACCGACCCATATGGAGGTTATTCAAGTAGTCGAAGTTTTCGTGTATTTGTGGAGATTGTCTGGAAATTCTAGATGACCATCAGTTTGGGACAACAGTAAGTTCCTCTACCCACTGGTTCCGCAATCGATCTGGTAGGTTGTTGTCTAATATTTCCATCTAATAAAAGTATTTTTGTGGCTTCCATGTGGGTTTGTTTGAATCAGTGACAGTTGTTAGATTGAGTCTGGAAAAGTGGTTTTGTTGACCTTGGTTGACAGTTGATTGGGAGTGTTGGGTACATCTTTGAATATTCTCACTAGCTGCATAAGTAAGTGAAACTAATTATTTTGTTTCGGGAACCTACAATTTAGTTTATTATTTTCAATAATAAACTTTGTAATCTACCAAGGGGGACGAAAATTCCCTCTCCCCTCCACTTAAGAAAATTTGTTAGATTCATTGCGTTTCAAGATGCATGAAATCCAAAAATCGAATTTAAAACTTCCTTCCGTCCTCCGTCCTATGTCCAGAGCTTTTCACCAAAATTACCACGTAGACCAAACTATGAAACAGGGTATCCGCGGGTTAGGCTGTAGATTGTTTCCTATCAGTTTCATTTTTCTCAAAAAACTACTCCATTCTGCGCATGCGTTACGTAAAATACTGCAAGCATCATTTTTCCGTTACTCAAACTATCGATTTCGACGTTTTATGTTACCTTCATCTTGATTGACTATATTCCGCTCAATAATACTTAAAAATGATTAAAACAATTTCAAGGAATTATGCATTTATATTGTTTTCGTTGGTAGGTACCAACTTACTTAAATATCGTCATACTGAGATCAGGGGGGAATAGTAAAATGTAGGTAGATGTTTTAATTATTTGCATTAATTGTCCCTCTGCAGGCGCCTGTATCTACGTAAACATATTGATGTCACCATGTGGATTTGTGATTTGAAATGGATCAAGAATTCAGTATGTGACAATCTAACGACTGTCGTGATTAAATTTATCGTATGTAATACATAGGTATATTTTAGTTATCCATTTGGGATGAAGGTGAATGAGTGGTACAAAGAATTTAATCACTTAAGAAGAGATAACTGAAGGGTTTTCCAGACTAAGCACTTCAATCGAAGGTTAGAAATACCGTAGGCGATTTCAGAATGTGTCTGGGATAGCAAGGGTTAGGTATGGTAGGTAATAATACCTTAAATAAATTATATTGCTATATGCAGAAATGGAGGTTGACTCACCGTTTCAACTGGTAGCTGGAGAACGAATAAGGCAAGGCAGGCCTCTCTGAACGGTTCTGGGTGTTGTCGTTAACTAGTACAAGTACCAGTGCACACCGATCAGCTGTGGGGCCTTTGAGCCTAATTTGTTTCTTCTACGTATGATGCTGAAACCCGAAATGTAGCTCTTTTCTGGAGATCTGGAATATATTACAAAGTATTGAGGGTCTCAGATCATATTCGAAACCATGAGGCTAATTTGCTTCTTAATCTACTTACCGTTCTGTTATTTAGATGGAGCTCCTTTGGGACGCTTCGGAAACAATTACCTATATAAGGTAAGGAGGCACACTAATCAGCTGAGGGGTCTCTGAGGCTTAATTGTTTCTTTACCTATCAATTTTTTTATTTTTTATTACTTTTTTTTTTACATTCAATGTACCTAAAGCGTAAAATTGCGGGTTCCTGGAACTGTAAAGGTGTGAACACTTTTGGGAGGTACGATGCTCCATGTTCTGCTCATATATTACATATACAGGGTTTAGTAATATTATAGACCAATGATTTGCGTAGAAGGGCTATCTAAAGCAGCAATAATACACCTTTGTGTAATAGTTTGCAGCGATTCTAATAGCAAACAAGCTAAGAAGAAGCTTACATCTCACAATTTCCCATGAATATAAACCTCATTGAAATTTTGAGATGTAAGCTTCTTCTTAGCTTGTTTGCTATTAGAAACGCTGCAAACTATTACACAAAGGTGTATTATTGCTGTGTTAGATAGCCCTTCTACGCAAATCATTGGTCTATAATATTACTAAACCCTGCGCATTATTTTCTCGTTTTTTGATTTTGCTATGTCTCGTTTTATCAAACATTAATGCCACAGAGCGTTGGTCAGTGATTAGACGGAAGTGCCTCCCAATTATGTATTGCCGCCATTTCCGGAGGGCCTCGACAATTGCTGCCGCTTTTTTTTCTATCGCTGTATGATGAAGTTCAAAATTTTATAGCGTTCTGAAAAAAAATGCCACAGGACGGCCTCCTTGCGATAGTGTGGCAGCAACGGCAAAGTCCGAAGCATCTGTTTTTACTAAAAAGGTCTGGTTTTTATCAATAGCTGAAAATACGGAATTTGCTATAGTAGTTTTCAGTGAATTGATGAGTTTATTAGTTTCATTTGATAAAGGGAAGCTTTTGATTTGGACAAGAGGTCTGATTATATCTGAATAGTGAGGGATCCACCTGGCATAATGTGTAAACATTCCTAATGCCCTTTTTAAATCTTTGGGATAGATAGGAGAGCGAAGTTTCATCAGGGGTTGAAGCCTATCTTCATCAGGCTTTATTTGGTTGTTTAAAATCGTGTAACCTAAGAGTTTAATGGATTTTAGTGAGAATTGCGACTTATTATCATTGAGAGTAAAGATTTTATGTTTATGTTGCTTCAAAGAATGATTGAAGGTTCATCGTGTTCTTTTTTTGTTTGGCCACAAATCGTTACACCATCTATGTATGAATAGGTTTGTCAAATTTTTTCAATATTAATTGTGTTATTAATAAATTTCTGAAATGCAGGGACCCCGTTGGTTACACCAAAAGGGATTCGATTATATTGGTATAGATTTCCATCTGCTTCAAATGCTGTTTACAGCTTTTCCGAATCAAGAATTGGCACCTGACGATACGCAGATTTTAGGTCGATTGTGCTAATAAAATTATTTTTAGCGACTTTTGCCACAATATTCTCAATAATTGGGATGGGGTAAGCGTCCAATATGGTAAACCTGTTAATGGTCTGAGAGTAGTCAATGCACACTCTATTTTTGTGATTAGGGTTTTTATTACGAGAATTTGAGCTCTCCAAGGCGAAATACTTGGTTCGATTATCCCATCTTCCAATAGCTTCTACACTTCAGTTTTGATAGATTCTGAATCTTCTTTCGAATGATAACGGGATCTAACAGCAATAGGACGGATGTCCTTAAGGACTTTGGTAAATAGTGAAACGGGAGGGACACTGGCAGCGGCAAGATTTCATATTGACAGAGGTTTTTCAGAACCACCTAACCTCATTTCAAGCAATGAATGTTTCGATAAGATGTCATGCCCTTTGAAGACACCAGAACATAAGTTTTTCTTTATCAATAATTTAGAGTTGATATAAGCGTAGCCTTGAAGCTTAATATCGACATAACAGCAGCCGTCAATTGTTGAGATTAATGAAGAACTTGCCATGGTAATTTTTTCGTTTGAAGGGAGTATTTTAACGTTTCACTTACTGACGAGCGTGCTATCAAGGAAACTAGAAGAAGTCCCTGTATCTATGAGTGCCATGCATTTCATGTTATTGATCTCTGCTGGGACTATGGATTTATGGAACGACTGAGGTGAGGAAACTGTTGTTATGGCAGAGATTATGTGGTCAGAATTGGAAGTAGCAGACACTTCATTAGATTTCTTACTACGAGATTGGCACACACGAATGTAACCCCCAATTTTACCTTAATATTTGCATTTTTCATCTCTAGCCGGGCATTCACTTCGGGGGTGACGTTTGTATCCACAAAAGTAACATCTCGCGATCTTATGGAGTGATGTTGCAGCGCGATTATCGGTCACATCCATGAGAGGATGATCTGTGGTATTACTGTCAGTACTGCTTGCGTTCATTGGTAATGTTGGGGCTTGAAAGCTTAGCGCATGTTGTTGAGCAGATTCCAAAGCACGAGCCTGATCCAAAGCCTGTGCTATTTTTAGTGAAACGTTCTCTGATAATCTTTGACGAGTGGAAGAAGAGGCTAACCCGGCAATGAATGCGTCTCGTACAAAGGAATTCTTATTTTCTTCTGCGGTCACTTCTCTGAAATCGTAATCCTTACTGAGAAGATAGCTTAGTTTAGCTTAGCTTAGTTACATAGCTAAGCTTGTAAGTATTGGTTTACAGTATCGTCAGGGGACTGACGACGAGTCGCTAGACAGTATCGTGCTAAAATCATGTTTTGGGCTTAACGTAAGTAGCTTCTAGAACTGCTATCGCATCATTATAGGTAGTGCTATCGCTTATGAGAGTATACATAGAAACTGAAATGTCGTTGGTCAGTAAAAGTAATTTCTGTTCTGCTGTTAAGGGGGTCTTATTTTCACCTTTCATTATATGTTGAATTGCATTGAAATTTTAGAAATTTCAGTAGAAATGAACTGTTGAAAACCAATTTTATGACAAAAATTAATTAGATACTAAATAAAATTCGGCAATTTGGATTTTCCGATTTTTTTTTTTCGGTTTTTATAAATATTTCAACAAATATTGAATTAATTTAAGTACCTAGGTTTTTCAGTAAAATTGTGTGCAAAAATTTTTAATATCCTGGTTGATCATTGATCATTTTGTTTTGACTGAATTCCTGCTAAAAGTTATGAACTCAACAATATTGTTGGCCGGTTTTAGCCATTTCCTGTGATTTTTTTAGTACATTCTTTGAAATTTTACCAAATTAATGTGCTTAAAAAGTGCTGGCCAATGGACTTATCCTCTCCATGGCCTCTCCTTTCATTTGGAAAGTTTCATTTTTTTGTGCAAGAACGGGATTTTTCCAGTTATTAGGTCCCCTACCTACCGTTATACTCGTACTTATCAGGGGGACTAGTAAGATGTAGATATTTTAATTGATTGCATCAATTTTCCCTCGGCGAATGTGCCTATATCTACGCAGGCATATTGATGACAACCTACGGGTCTGCAATTTGAAATAGAGTTCTTTTGTGAAATCTAGAATTCCATATCAGTGATCATCTGACAACCCTCTAAGCCTGATTTGTTATAATGGTGATACCTGAAATGTAGCTACTTTTGGAAGTTTAGAATACAATCATGAAGTACGGAGTGACTTTGAACAGCTTCGAAACCTATGAGGCTTCCTCTTTCCTATTCCTTGAGAAAATCTCATGTAATATACCTACTGATTCTTGGCAAAACGTCTGGCCCAAGCCTTTACACTCTGAACAACGGTTGAGTCTATCATCCTTTCTGTGAGAAATAGGAAACAGCTAAATTCGGAGTGCCAACATTCGTTTGTTACAAAGCGAGAAGTACCGATGTAATAGGTAAGGCTATTTGAAGAAATCCTAATTCCAGTGAGTATGTAGTGGTGTTATAGTATCTACATGTGATACTCAAATCAATGTATCCCCTTTACGAAGTACCGGTCTGTGACAAGTGAACTATACAGTACCTCATTTCCTTGTTTAATGTTTTCAATAATCGTGAAGAGTAGGGATGAAAGACCTTTGAAACCAATTTTTTCTTCCTTTTCTAGCACATTAATTTTATGACCTGACATTCCAACTATCCGTTCTCTCTGAATTCGTCAGTTAAGATCCAAGATAGAATTCATTCTGCTAACCAAATTGTACAACTAATTAGTCGTATATGGACTTAATGTTGAAGGTCTGGTACCTAAAAATTGATTAGAAGCTGCTAAAACATAGTTTTTTTCAGCTACTCTATTGACAATAACAGCTATTCATACATTTAAAAAAAAAAAAAAAAAAGTTAGCGATGATGAAAACTTTCCCAATGAAAGTCACGCGATGATTAATGGTCTTCCGGCACGGGGCCAAACACTCCAACTACAGTACACTGAGAAGAGGAAAAAGGAAAAACCTCATGGGGCTGCCTGAATTATATAATACTAGCCGCTCCGGCTCGCTACGCTCGCCTCCACGTCCAGCCGGGGGGCAAGCCCCCCGGACCCCCCATTAAATTGCTCGCTTCGCTCGCAAAGTGTGGCATGTAGGGAATATTGCTCGCTTCGCTCGCAAAGTGTGGCATGTAGGGAATGTTGCTCGCTTCGCTCGCAAACGATAGATCCCTAAGGGTAGGTTTAACTTCTGTAAGGGATGCTGCTCGCTTCGCTCGCTTGAGGAAGTTATACTGCCCACCCAACTTGGCAGACGTTTTTTTCTGTTGGAAATTCTTACAAACAAATTAAATCTTATGAAACTACGTGGAACCACAAAAAGTTTATTCGGGGATGTTGCTCGCTTCGCTCGCAAGGTATTGCTGTATATTTGTAGGAAAAAATCCGAATTTATTCTGTTGACATGGCGCTCGCTTCGCTCGCAAGGTATACCTGTATACCCTTCAAGACGTAAGTGCGTGTACCTGCTCGCAACCCGTTTTCGTCAGGTGCAAGCCCCGCCTCATCGAACCCCTGACTTCGTAGAGCCTTCTCGCAAACACGGCAAAATTAATTTCTGATGTTAAATCCGAACGCGATTTGACCGACTTAACGTCACTTTTTTCGATATCCGATTTCGGATTCAGATTCGGCGGACCCAAAGCTGTATTTCGCCCGCGAAAACCGTTCCGAAAAACGTACCTTTATGGGGTATATTTTAATCGGAAAAAACCAAGTTTTTGGCGGACTTTTCGAGAAAACGGGTCCGTACTCTCGCATTTTTTTAACGCATTTCCCGATACTTTTTTTGCGATCCGATTGCGCCGTCGTCTTCCTCGTAGGAAAACCTACGAAACCCGTATTTTTCCGGAATTTTCAACGGCCGTTTAGAGGGGTAGGGGAAGCGGGGAAGTGGAAAAAGCGCACATTAATTCTTACTTCGACCCCCCTCCCGCCCTACGGCCCATGGTTCGGGTGGGATTAGAAAATTTTAAATTCGCTCGTTCCACCTTTCGGAAAATCCCAAGAAGATCCCCCCACTCGTATACTCCCCCACTCAGCCGTTTGGCCGTGCATAGACACGACAGACAGACAGACGGAGTTTCATTCTTATTAATAACTAGCCGCTCCGGCTCGCTACGCTCGCCTCCACGTCCAGCCGGGGGGCAAGCCCCCCGGACCCCCCATTAAGTTGCTCGCTTCGCTCGCAAAGTGTGGCATGTAGGGAATATTGCTCGCTTCGCTCGCAAAGTCTGGCATGTAGGGAATGTTGCTCGCTTCGCTCGCAAAGTCTGGCATGTAGAAAATGTTGCTCGCTTCGCTCGCAAAGTATGGCATGTAGGGGATGTTGCTCGCTTCGCTCGCAAACGGTAGATCTCTAAGGGTAGGTTTAACTTCTGTAGGGTATGCTGCTCGCTTCGCTCGCTTGAGGAAGTTATACTGCCCACCCAACTTGGCAAACGTTTTTTTCTGTTGGAAATTCTTACAAACAAATTAAATCTTATAAAACTACATGGAACCACGAAAGGTTTATTGGAGAATGTTGCTCGCTTCGCTCGCAAGGCTGTATATGTGTAGGAAAAAACCCGTATTAATTCTGTTGAAATGAGTCATCGAGTCCCTTCTGGTTAGCAACATTGTGAAACGGCGGCGGTCTCGATTTGTAGGAGGAAGTTATATTGGAGGAAGTTATACTGCCCACCCAACTTGGCAGACGTTTTTTTCTGTTGGAAATTCTTACAAACAAATTAAATCTTATAAAACTACGTGGAACCACAAAAAAGTTTATTTGGGGATGTTGCTCGCTTCGCTCGCAAGGCATTGCTGTATATGTGTAGGACAAACCCGTACCTATTTATTCTGTTGAAATGGTGCTCGAAAGGGAAAGTTCCATCCTTATACGCGCGCGTGCGTTGGCCTGCTCGCAAGGTATTGCGTAGAAGTCGAGTCCCTTCCATTGTGAAATGGGCGGCGGGGTCGATTAAAAATGTAATTTTAACGATTCGCCTCGCTTCCGCTCGCGATTTGACCAACTTAACGTCACTTTTTTCGATATCCGATTTCGGATTCAGATTCGGCGGACCCAAAGCTGTATTTCGCCCGCGAAAACCGTTCCAAAAAACGTACCTTTATGGGGTATATTTTAATGGGAAAAAACCAAGTTTTTCGGCGGACTTTTCGAGAAAACGGGTCCGTACTCTCGCATTTTTTTGACGCATTTCCCGATACTTTTTTCGCGATCCGATCGCGCCGTCGTCTTCCTCGTTCAAAAACCTACGAAACCGGTATTTTTCCGGAATTGTCGACGGCCGTTTAGAGGGGTAGAGGATGCGGGGAAGTCCAAAAAGCGCACATTAATTCTTACTTCGACCCCCCTCCCGCCATACGGCCCATGGTTCGGCTGGGATTAGAAAATTTTAAATTTGCTCGCTCCCCCTATCGGAAAATCCCAAGAAGATCCCCCCACTCGTAGACTCCCCCCACTCAGCCGTTTGGCCGTGCATAGACACGACAAACAAACAGACAAACAAACGGAGTTTCATTCTTATTAATAGTATAGATAGAGATAGAGATAGAGATGTGAGATTTATGGTATGTCGAATATCATCATGATTTTCAGTTTGAAAACATTCTAAATGGAAAATGTTTTGGTTTAGATATTACATAGCAATACTAATTTGCGGTACGAAAAAGTGTTATAGAACTTTGATGCATTTTTTCATGTTCAATCATTTCCTAAAGTTTAATTTATCAGAAATCATACCTATCTCATCTCACACGACCAATTGTTTTCCTGTCTTCACCCTCCTGAGAAATACTGGTTTCGCGCTGTGTTAAAGATAAAAATAAAAAGTTCCAGTCATGAAGAATGATTGTACGAGTGAATTTTCTTAAATTATCACCTATCGTATTATAGTATGTTAAATTGTATTGAAATATGTGCAATTTGAGTACAAAGAAATTATAAAAAATCAATTTTATGACAAAAAAACTGATACTACATAAAATCGGCAATTCATAGAAGAAAAAGAAGTTTTTATCGATTTTTCAGCAAATATTAATTATATTTAAGTACGTTTTTCGCCATGATTCTTATCAAAAGTTTCGTAATGTCCTACTTAACGATGGAAACGTTATTTTGCCTGAAATTCTGCTAAAAATCATGAATTTAACAATTTTTGACCGTTATTAGCAATTTTAGGTGATTTTTTTTGCACATTTATGAAAATCAACCAATTTGAGGTGCTCAAAAAGTGCTGGCCAACAACCTCATCCTTTCATTTGGAGAGCTTGATTTTTTGGCGCAAGAATGGGATTTTTATCTCAATCATAAGGAGAGTTATCGTCTGGAATGACACACACACACACACAAATATATATATATATATATACTATTTTATAAGAATGAAACTCCGTCTATCTGTTTGTCGTGTCTATGCACGGCCAAACGGCTGAGGGGGGGGAGTCTACGAGTGGGGGGATCTTCTTGGGATTTTCCGATAGGGCGTATAAGCGAATTTAAAATTTTCTAATCCCACCCGAACCATGGGCCGTAGGGCGGGAGGGGGGTCGAAGTAATAATTAATGTGCGCTTTTTGGACTTCCCCGCTTCCCCTACCCCTCTAAACGGCCGTCGAAAATTCCGGAAAAATACCGGTTTCGTAGGTTTTGAAACGAGAAAGACGACGGCGCGTTCGACATTTCAACAGAATAAATACGGGGTTTTCCCTACACTTACTTATACAGCAATACCTTGCGAGCGAAACGAGCAACATCCCCAAATAAACTTTTTTGTGGTTCCACGTAGTTTTATAAGATTTATTTTGTTTGTAAGAATTTCCAACAGAAAAAAAGTCTGCCAAGTTGGGTGGGCAGTATAACTTCCTCAAGCGAGCGGAGCGAGCAACATCCCCTACAGAAGTTAAAACTACCCTTAGAGATCTACCGTTTGCGAGCAACATCCCCTACACGTTTCAATTGTAATACATCGCATGTATACAGCCACACTTTGCGAGCGAAGCGAGCAACATTCCCTACATGCCAGACTTTGCGAGCGAAGCGAGCAACATATCCTACAAGCCAGACTTTGCGAGCGAAGCGAGCAATATTCCCTACATGCCACACGTTGCGAGCGAAGCGAGCAACTTAATGGGGGGTCCGGGGGGCTTGCCCCCCGGCTGGACGTGGAGGCGAGCGTAGCGAGCCGGAGCGGCTAGTTATTAATAAGAATGAAACTCCGTCTGTCTGTCTGTCGTGTCTATGCACGGCCAAACGGCTGAGTGGGGGGAGTATACGAGTGGGGGGATCTTCTTGGGATTTTCCGAAAGGTGGAACGAGCGAATTTAAAATTTTCTAATCCCACCCGAACCATGGGCCGTAGGGCGGGAGGGGGGTCGAAGTAAGAATTAATGTGCGCTTTTTGGACTTCCCCGCTTCCCCTACCCCTGTAAACGGCCGTTGACAATTCCGGAAAAATACGGGTTTCGTAGGTTTTCCTACGAGGAAGACGACGGCGCGATCGGATCGCGAAAAAAGTATCGGGAAATGCGTCAAAAAAATGCGAGAGTACGGACCCGTTTTCTCGAAAAGTCCGCCAAAAAACTTGTTTTTTTCCGATTAAAATATACCCCATAAAGGTACGTTTTTCGGAACGGTTTTCGCGGGCGAAATACAGCTTTGGGTCCGCCGAATCTGAATCCAAAATCGGATATCGAAAAAAGTGACGAGAACTCGGTCAAATTGCGAGCAGAAGCCAGCAAAGCGATTAAAATGATTCTGCCGTGGACGAGAGAAGGCTCAAGAATTGACGTGAAGGGTTCGATGTCACAACATTGCGAGGCGAGCAGGTATGCCTACATAGGTACCTACCTTGCGAGCGAAGCGAGAGCCATTTCAAATAATAAATACGGACTTTGTCCTACACATATACAGGACAGGTATACCTTGCGAGCGAAGCGAGCAACATCCCCGAATAAACTTTTCGTGGTTCCACGTAGTTTTATAAGATTTAATTTGTTTGTAATACTTCCCAACTGAAAAAAACGTCTGCCAAGTTGGGTGGGCAGTATACCTTCCTCAAGCGAGCGAAGCGAGCAGCATCCCCTACAGAAGTTAAGCCTACCCTTAGAGATCTACCGTTTGCGAGCGAAGCGAGCAGCATCCCCTACAGAAGTTAAACCTACCCTTAGAGATCTACCGTTTGCGAGCGAACATTTTCTACATGCCAGACTTTGCGAGCGAAGCGAGCAACATATCCTATATGCCAGACTTTGCGAGCGAAGCGAGCAATATTCCCTACATGCCACACGTTGCGAGCGAAGCGAGCAACTTAATGGGGGGTCCGGGGGGCTTGCCCCCCGGCTGGACGTGGAGGCGAGCGTAGCGAGCCGGAGCGGCTAGTTATTAATAAGAATGAAACTCCGTCTGTCTGTCTGTCGTGTCTATGCACGGCCAAACGGCTGAGTGGGGGGAGTATACGAGTGGTGGGATCTTCTTGGGATTTTCCGAAAGGTGGAACGAGCGAATTTAAAATTTTCTAATCCCACCCGAACCATGGGCCGTAGGGCGGGAGGGGGGTCGAAGTAAGAATTAATGTGCGCTTTTTCCACTTCCCCGCTTCCCCTACCCCTCTAAACGGCCGTTGAAAATTCCGGAAAAATACGGGTTTCGTAGGTTTTCCTACGAGGAAGACGACGGCGCGATCGGATCGCGAAAAAAGTATCGGGAAATGCGTCAAAAAAATGCGAGAGTACGGACCCGTTTTCTCGAAAAGTCCGCCGAAAAACTTGGTTTTTTCCGATTAAAATATACCCCATAAAGGTACGTTTTTCGGAACGGTTTTCGCGGGCGAAATACAGCTTTGGGTCCGCCGAATCTGAATCCGAAATCGGATATCGAAAAAAGTGACGTTAAGTTGGTCAAATCGCGAGCGGAAACAAGAAGAATCGTTCAAATTACATTTTTAATCGACCCCGCCGCCCATTTCACAACGGAAGGGACTCGGCTTCTACGCAATACCTTGCGAGCAGGCCAACGCACGCGCGCGTATAAGGATGGAACTTTCCCTTTCGAGCACCATTTCAACAGAATAAATAGGTACGGGTTTGTCCTACACATATACAGCAATGCCTTGCGAGCGAAGCGAGCAACATCCCCAAATAAACTTTTTTGTGGTTCCACGTAGTTTTATAAGATTTAATTTGTTTGTAAGAATTTCCAACAGAAAAAAACGTCTGCCAAGTTGGGTGGGCAGTATAACTTCCTCCAATATAACTTCCTCCTACAAATCGAGACCGCCGCCGTTTCACAATGTTGCTAACCAGAAGGGACTCGATGACTCGTTTCAACAGAATTAATACTGGGTTTGTCCTACACATATACAGCAATACCTTGCGAGCGAAGCGAGCAACATTCTCCAATAAACCTTTCGTGGTTCCATGTAGTTTTATAAGATTTAATTTGTTTGTAAGAATTTCCAACAGAAAAAAACGTTTGCCAAGTTGGGTGGGCAGTATAACTTCCTCAAACGAGCGAAGCGAGCAGCATACCCTACAGAAGTTAAACCTACCCTTAGAGATCTACCGTTTGCGAGCGAAGCGAGCAACATCCCCTACATGCCATACTTTGCGAGCGAAGCGAGCAACATTTTCTACATGCCAGACTTTGCGAGCGAAGCGAGCAACATTCCCTACATGCCAGACTTTGCGAGCGAAGCGAGCAATATTCCCTACATGCCACACTTTGCGAGCGAAGCGAGCAACTTAATGGGGGGTCCGGGGGGCTTGCCCCCCGGCTGGGCGTGGAGGCGAGCGTAGCGAGCCGGAGCGGCTAGTTATTCATAAGAATGAAACTCCGTCTGTCTGTCGTGCCTATGCACGGCCAAACGGCTGAGTGGGGAGTATACGAGTGGGGGGATCTTCTTGGGATTTTCC
This sequence comes from Adelphocoris suturalis, assembly GCA_030762985.1. Classification (NCBI taxonomy): domain Eukaryota; kingdom Metazoa; phylum Arthropoda; class Insecta; order Hemiptera; family Miridae; genus Adelphocoris; species Adelphocoris suturalis. Next base: position 96,481,355 of record CM061042.1, read on the forward strand.
GAAAGGTGGAACGAGCGAATTTAAAATTTTCTAATCCCACCCGAACCATGGGCCGTAGGGCGGGAGGGGGGTCGAAGTAAGAATTAATGTGCGCTTTTTCCACTTCCCCGCTTCCCCTACCCCTCTAAACGGCCGTTGAAAATTCCGGAAAAATACGGGTTTCGTAGGTTTTCCTACGAGGAAGACGACGGCGCAATCGGATCGCAAAAAAAAGTATCGGGAAATGCGTCAAAAAAATGCGAGAGTACGGACCCGTTTTCTCGAAAAGTCCGCCAAAAACTTGGTTTTTTCCGATTAAAATATACCCCATAAAGGTACGTTTTTCGGAACGGTTTTCGCGGGCGAAATACAGCTTTGGGTCCGCCGAATCTGAATCCGAAATCGGATATCGAAAAAAGTGACGTTAAGTCGGTCAAATCGCGAGCGGTTTAACATCAGAAATTAATTTTGCCGTGTTCGCGAGAAGGCTCTACGAAGTCAGGGGTTCGATGAGGCGGGGCTTGCACCTGACGAAAACGGGTTGCGAGCAGGTACACGCACTTACGTCTTGAAGGGTATACAGGTATACCTTGCGAGCGAAGCGAGAGCCATGTCAACAGCATAAATTCGGATTTTTTCCTACAAATATACAGCAATACCTTGCGAGCGAAGCGAGCAACATCCCCGAATAAACTTTTTGTGGTTCCACGTAGTTTCATAAGATTTAATTTGTTTGTAAGAATTTCCAACAGAAAAAAACGTCTGCCAAGTTGGGTGGGCAGTATAACTTCCTCAAGCGAGCGAAGCGAGCAACATTCCCTACATGCCACACTTTGCGAGCGAAGCGAGCAATATTCTCTACATGCCACACTTTGCGAGCGAAGCGAGCAATTTAATGGGGGGTCCGGGGGGCTTGCCCCCCGGCTGGACGTGGAGGCGAGCGTAGCGAGCCGGAGCGGCTAGCATATATATATATATATGAAAAAGCGTTAAAGTCTAGGATTCGTTTCAGTAGGTCCAAAAATGGATTTCAATGAAGAACAGTTTGATTTGGTTTGGAAAAAGTTTAATTTGGTTAGGAAAAAGTTTAATTCGGCTTGGAAAAGGTTTAATTTGGTTTGGAAAACGTTTAAATGGCTTGGAAAAAGTTTAATTTGGTCTGGGAAAGGTTATATATTTGGTCTGGAAATGCTATATATCTTAATCAATGTACAACGCTGAAATTTGAATGGTAACCTCTTTGGGACTGCTGAATACCATTATTAATATGATTACACGCTTCTCTATCGCTAAACGAAACTTTAATTTGTTCACACATGATGTGTAATCCCTAAAAGTAACGACTATAAAAGCATCTCCAAAAACATCTCCCAAAGGTACATATCAAAATCAATTGATGAATCCTTTTTGCGTTTACCAACTGAATAATACTGATTTTAATAAGAATAAATGCCGTTTGATAAATTTTATATAAATTAGTATTTTCTGGTAGTGGAATAACCAATAAAAACGTTGTTCAACTATTATTAAAACATTGTTTGATTACATAGTTTTGTTTATTTGCTTTGTAACTTCCAAATGTTTTCCAACGTCTTAATACTGATATGAATGATATTTCCTCCTATAGCTTTACCATAATGAAAAACCTAATCTGAATGGTGATGAACAACATGGAATAGAGCACGAAATGAGATACTTAAAAGAGGAAATTAGTCTAAATTTCCACCTTCCTCGGAGCGTTCAGACATTGATGTGATGCAACCTGAGTTCCGTTTGATGTGGCTTCCTCTTCACACTACCTTTCGTATTTCTGCTTTGTATTTTATCGCACTTCCAGCAGCTCTTCTTAGCACTGCTTTTGTTCTTGGGAGGCACGGGTTACCGCATGGGGTTCTGATGGATCGCCGCGTCTCAGGGCGTGGCCCTTTCAGAGAAGGTTTTTCACTGATACAAGGCCGGGCCGTCTGGGTCGGTTCCCAAGTTATCGCTGCCGCGAGGCCCGGCGGTTTTCGTCTAATAGAATCCCGTAACCAGAGCACGTTCATATTTACATTAGAAACGCTTCCGCCTCCATCCCCTTCCGTATTTTCCTCCAAGTGAGAGGGAAGCCTGCTTTCGTATAATCCACAACACTTGAGAGTGTGTGTACAAGAGTAGAAACGACCATAGCCTGCACTTCTCCGTCAACAGTTCCATACGATATGAGTATCTCCTCCCTCGGTCTCTCTAAATAATTTCATCGTTCTAAATAGCATCATGCAGACTGACTGGGATCTACAAATCTAAAGGATCGCAATCATAATACACGATCGAATTCTGAAAAGTCTCAAATAATTCAATATAGCACGAAGTAATTAATGACAAAGTCATCCATCAAACACTCCCTAAAAAATCCGTTACGAAGGACGTTATTCAAAGGTCTCCACCATGTACGAGTCTCCACCATGTAACTATTCCTTTCTTATTCGACTACACGTATAATTTCTTGTTAAAATTTACCGAACAACCGTTGTTAACATTTTCGAACGGTCGGATCAGATCTCATGGGTGCATAGCTAAAATCAAAGGTATACTAGGAAAATAAAAAAGAGGATTGGGGTTTTAGTTAACGAAAAGTTCATATGGATGGTTGAGGTATTTTTCTTACCTCTTTATCGCCTACAAATTATTTTAATGCTTTGAATTATTCGTTTCCATGAAATTACGACGTAGTGAAAATTGATTACGAGTTGTGTTACCCTTTCAAAAATGAAATGCGTTCAAGGGAAATCACTATAAACTAAGTTTCTTGCTGCAATTTTTGGGTGGTGTATGGTTGGGGGACTATAATATACTAACATACTAACACTACTGTTTGCGGATGATGTGGTACTACTGGCATCTAGTGTGGTGGAGCTACAGCGCATGATTGACCAACTGGAGCAATATTGTGACACGTGGGACTTGGAGATCAATATAGAAAAATCAAAGATTATCGTTTTACGGAATAGGGGGCGGCCGACTCGGATGGAAAAGTTCAAACACTTAGGTATGACGATAATACCATCTCTCTCTTTCCCAGCTCACATCGAGGACAGAGTCGCGTCTGCTAAACTTGCGATCAGTTGTATGTGGAGGGCATTCCTTCTCCATATACCTTTCGTTGACAAGAAGAAGTTGTTTGAGGCGTTGGCCAGGTCCATCCTCTGTTACGGTGCACAGTATGGGGGTATTTATACAGTGATACAATTGAATCCGTGCAGCGCTCTTTTCTCAAAATGGTATTTTCTCTTCCACATAGTACCCCGAACTATTTTCTCTATCTTGAAACCAAGATGGAACCTGTGTATGTGCACACACTGAGGTTACACTTCAATTACATTTTGAAGGCTTTAAGTATGGCTGAACATCGTTTGCCTCGCATGCTTGCTGAAAAATGCTTGAGTCTTAATATATTTTGGGTTGGAGATTGGGAGAAGTTAAAAAATCATTATAGCATTCCATTTGACAGAAAGGAAGGTCGGGATTTATGGGCAGCGAAAATGGAACAATCCCTTGAAATTGTCGTGGTGAGCATTGAGAGGGAGTATGAACGTAGGGCTACGCAGTCAACTAGACATGTTCTATACCGGGATCTACGGTCGGGAATGGCCGAAGTCAAACCAGCCTTAGAAATTAGGAATTTTATAGCGTGAAGGTGGATCATCAAGTTGAGGGGGGATCTTTTGGCTCTAAAGCATAGGCATGTTGATGATTAAAATTGTCCACTATGCAGCGCCCGTGAAATCGAGGATGCATTTCATTTCGTAGGCAGGTGCACAGCATTAACTAGCGTAAGGTTAAAAATTTTTAGTGTTAGAGAAATGTCGCGAGTTTATTTTGAAGAGTTATTGAGACAGGCTGACCCCTTACTGGTAAGATTTTGTACCGTAGCTTGGCCCCTAAGATATAGGGCTGTCAGGGAGTATAATCTCATCTAAATTTCGGTGGCATGATAGTCTACGTGAAGGCTGATAAGATAGTATTGGCTTAGGAACTTATTTTACAAGAAAAATAGGGAGCACATCGAGAATGTTTACTCTAATTTCGGACAGATTACAATCACCGTATACTTTGTATGTAGATATCTATATTTTTACTCATTGTTATCATGTTTGTACTCGTAAGTAAAAGTGATTAAATTGCAATAATATTTAGGTAGTTCAATAGTTTGGATGTTTGTATTATTGGAGGCGCGAACTCGCCTGACATTCCTTATATAGGAACATGGCTATTGCATAGCTCCTGGTAATTTATGTAATATGATTATTATTGTTAATAAAAGCATGCTTTCTCTCTCTCTCTCTCTCTCTCTCTCTCTCTCTCTCTCTCTCTCTCTCTCTCTCTCTCTCTCTCTCTCTCTCTCTCTCTCTCTCTCTCTCTCTCTCTCTCTCTCTCTCTCTCTTTCTCTCTCTCTCTTTCTCTCTCTCTCTCTCTCTAAGTTTCTGGCTGCTGTTTGAGAGGTCAGACTTAGATGTTCGCCTTTTTGGTGCAGCAAATGAGAGATCTTGTTGTATTGGAATATTCATTAGTGCATCATCAAATAAGCAAAGAATATTAGTGCCTGTAACAAAAATACATGTATGGTAAGGCTACGACCTATACCGGGCTAACTCCAAGAGTGACGATTGTACACACAATCGGACTAACATTAAATAAACATGGCCACGAATTAATATCTATCTATTACATATACATATTCCTCTCGATATGATCCGGTCTAACCTCTCCCAAGTCACGTAATCAAGATCAAAATTGTGCGGATCGCTAGAATTTATTGTAACTATTATAATTTCTCATTTCAACTGGGTACCTACCCATTTCAGGTAGTTTGAAATACAAAACACGATTCCAAAAGATCCAAAAACCCTCCCAATCAAATTAATACGCGAATTGACGAGATATATCAAACATACTTTTCTTATATCATCCAGAACCATCCACCTATTATACATTAATCAATCAGAATGCCGCATAGGCACAAACATGGAACAGACAAAAGTGTAAATTGGGAAGCTGGTTTCCTATGATGGACACTCCTGATATTCCGTTGAGTACGAATTAAATTGATTCATTTGAGAGCAACTGTGATACGATGGACGAGGGAACCAATGGACCTACCGTCTGTATTGACCAGGACCGTTGTGTACTTTTCCCAAATACAGGGAGCTTTGCTAACTTGAATTGCAGCGGCTCTGAGTTTCGCCCTACCAGGATCGTAATAGCGTTAGCCCAAAAAACAATGAAAAATGCACCTCCTGGATTAGTGAAAAGCTTAGGAGAGGTTGGGATTGAGAGGTGGAAAACCTGTTCATAAAAGAGATTTTTTTTTAACCAACGCAATAGATGAATTGTGAATAATATACGTAGGTGACTGTGTTTGAGTGAGGGCGTGACAATTATACGATAACAAAGCGATCAACCCTGCGGCATAGCATTTGGGTATGAGTACCGCTTGTTTACGAATCTCGGGGACTGGCTATGTTTATAACTGCGGGCTTCACTTTCAGATCCATCGCAGTACTTGAGTATCATGAGATGATAACTCTCCTAATGATTGAGATAAAAATTCCGTTTATGCGCCAAAAAATCAAGCTTTTCAGAAGAATGAATGAATTTGTAAGCCAGCAGTTTTTGATCACATTGAATGACTCAAATCTCAAAAAAATGTGCCTAAAAAAAATCACTAAAATAGCTCAAAACGGCTAAAAATTGTTAAATTTATATTTTTTGGCAGACTTCTTGGCAAAAGGAGTTAATCAGCGAGGTACTTGAACATTCAAAAATGTACACAAAAAGCACCCAAGTATGATGAAAAATCTTCTTACATTTCAATAATATTAGCTGAAAAATCGATTAGAAAGGCAGAAAAAGCTATAAGTTCTAAATCTTTTTTGGAATGTAGAATATTATTTGAAACGAGTTTCATTGCCATGAAATTGATGTAGTTAACATTTTAGTTGCATTTAATGTGCTCAAATGTCTAAACAATGTAACGGGACTATGTATAATACTAAAATTTATCAACGAAAATTCCATTTTACGATCGTGGTGGATGAATGGACCTTTTTAATGCTTAGACGACGACGAAGGTCCGTGAATCCTGTTCTTTTTAACAGGTCAGTACCTACTACCTACTGAGTCTCAGCATTCCGACTAATCTAGTTCTTCAACAACTCCACTTTCTGAATTTGGTAAGTGACTACAAGCTATCGTTCGTCTAGCATCACACCACCGAAACACCTACCTCATTTGACCAGCTTCGAACACGATTGCTTAATAAATACCGAGAGGCAGAATGAATTTTTCAATCCCTGTTTCTCGGATCTTCTTTTTTTCGTTTGCCTGGGATTTCGGATATTTACCACGCATTTTCTTCATCATACTGCTCACAGCTCGTCGTTTATATGGAATCCGGAATGTATCCTATGAGGTCCTAGATATTACCGTCAGGAGCCCATAGTTCAAAACAAACAGTATTTTTACAAGCGATTTCAATCTCTTCGATAAAACCTAATGTTTTCAAAACCAATTCATGGTAAGCATATAGCACCTTGTGCCATGTAATAAGACCTGTAATTTTTTCCAGCAGTCTCAACAAGGCTCCAATTCAAATTTCAGCAATCAAATTTCTCTTGTACCTAATTAGTTTGTCAACCAAGCGTTGCCTTTTCTTATTCAATACAACTTTAGTTACGCAGTGTCCTACGTGGATTTGCCGCACGCGTCAATGCGTTCAGGCGTTTACGCGATTAAATGGCGGACCAATGAAATTTGCGAAATTTGTCATGTGACCCTGCCCGCGCGGCGACGCGACGGCGTTGAACGCTTCGGTTTGATTTTCAAACAAGTTTGATTTTTATCGCGTTCGCCGCGCGTCAAACGCGATTATATGATGTTTTTCTAACCTCTTTCAACATTTTGAACTTGTTTTCATACTTTTTCCGCACGTTTCCTTCTGTGATAATGGAGTTAGCTGATATAGAAACGGCCTTCTACATTTGTTACATTAATTATACACCTTTATCGGGAGATGCCCAGTTTGAAGAAAATTACAATATATTGTGTAGTGTTCCAAGACAATCGTAAAAAGGTTTGAGTCATGCTCATGTGAGTAAATTTTATTAATTATTCAGAGTATATTTACCTATTGCAATTTTTCTAGAAATCTTTCTTGTAGGTAGTTCCTATTATTCTGCCATACAAATAAACTTTTGGATTCTACCAAATATTTGTTGTTATCCTTTTTTAAAATCATTGTACTTAACGAATTAAAATTCTTGTTGAATATAAATGGTAAAATTCTTGCTTAATTTTGTTCACGATGTAATCGAAGGTTTTTGCTGTCATTCTTGCATATGATTTAAAGTGTTATTCACTTTCCCACAATTTGGATTATAAGTAGGTTTTAGCATACAAAAAAGACCTTTAAATTATCACTGATCTAAATTAATCACTGAAATTAGTGGTAATTGAAAGGTCTTTTTTATATGTATGATAAAACCTCATTATTTAAGATTATCACACAAAATCTTCAGAAACTCTTCTAAGATTATTGGAGTATAAGCGATGAAATTCACCGAACTCGCTCCGGCTTTCATGTATTTCCTCGGCCGGTCTTCTTTTTTTCTATTATTTACTGCTGAATAATAGGAAAGAGCCGTTGAGCTGGTCAGCAGCTCAAACTTGTTGATCAATGGCATGAATGCAAAATCAAATTGAAAAAATGAACTTGAAAACACAAGTGATGAGAACAGAACAGGTTATCTTGCTAAACTACGAAGCGTTTTTGCGTTTCCACGTAGGACACCTTTTTTTTCGCCGCGCGGCATGACGCGGCAACGCACTGACGCTCGTCTTTAACGCGCGGCTTGACGTTCGCGGCGGATCCACGTAGGACACTGCCTTAGGTACATAAAACTCATCCTGATCAAAATTTCTGCACTTAAGAAGTTTTTCATGTCAATTTTTAAGATCCATCGTTACGAATAATAACTGTACGGCTCAACCCACTATAATCGTTCCAGCATCATAGAATTTGAACACCCCATCCAAATTTGACGTAAAAAGTTCGACGCATGTCCAGTTTTTCTTTAATAACAAAGCTGTTTACCCGGGCGACGTCGTTAGGGAAAAGCGAGTTCTTGATGAAGGAGTGAGTCTAGAGCATCGTAACTCAGCCTAAAACCATCCCTGAAACTTCCCCTTCAATTTGCGACCACTCGCAAGGAAACCGTTCAACCTTTTGGACGTTTCAAGCAAAAAACTAATAAACATCGATTTATAATATCTATATTATCATTATACTAGCCGGTTACCGGTGCATTGCACGGACTCTCATGCACGGGTTAGTCGGTGCATCGACTGCTGAAATAATCATATATATCCAGACTGTGTTCGTAACTACGGAGGCAACATGCGAAATTACAGTATAAAAGTAGCAAAATTAGGCTCAGACTTATCAGGGAAGAGCCCATAATCCCAATCACCTCTTACTGTCCCTAAGAGTCACCCTATCAAATTTAACTCCCTAAGGTGAACAGGAGAGAATTCAGCCTACTAAAATGAACAGGGAAGAGATCATAATTTTAATCGTCTTTTAATGACTAAGAGAGTCATATTTCAACTTCTATTGTGAACAGGAGAGATTCAGGTCCATTCATTAAGTATACCAAATTCATTCGTGAACAACGTGTGTCCAACGAAAAAGTATTGAATAGCAACCAATGTAATAGAGAAGGGTTATTTACATTAAAATATGTATACAACTTTTTTAATTATTCGTAGCAAATTCTTTTGATGGATTCATTCACAGTTTCCGCTTCATGATCGATGTGAAGCCTATCATAAATTGAGATTTAGATTAATATAGATGTGGATCAACCCAGCAGATACAGGTGTGGATCGGGTACAGTTACTGTCGTAATTGGTTTTGGATCAGACAGGTACCTTTTGTACCGATGCAGGACAGTTTGTGAAGTACGAACTATCCACTTAGTGCACTGTGTAAATATGGCGGTGGTGTATCCACAATTAGAACTTCAGAACCCTCATACCCAAATTCGACCAAGGCGTTGGTTCATCAATATGGCAAAGCTCGTTTACATTGATCATTCTGTGTTTGTGTACCTACTGTCTGAAACCAAATCGGTAGTTGAGTATATATGAGATTTAAAATGGAGGGATATGAGTACTACCGTCAAAAAAAGACATTGAAAGCTTTGTTTGAATATTTATATTCTTAGTTAAGTTTGATTAAATTACTCAATTTTATAATTTAAATAACTTCAGTCTTCTTCAATGTTTCCATCACATTTATTCATTTCATTGAAACATTATTTTTCTTGTGAATCGGTCATTAAATTGGAAATTCTCTCCTTCAGATTCCAACGGTCCAGTAAAAATATTTGGGTTCTCTTGGCGCGTGGTAAAGGCCGTATTGAATCCATCCCACCCCCTTCGAGCCGACAGTCAACCTCGTTTGTTACTAAAATCAGAAAGATAACTCGATGTTCTTCATGTATTCATAAAATGACTGTGTTGTCATCCTAAGCAATGACAATCTTGCCGGAACGAAAATCAATTGCCTAAAAAATTGGTAATATCCTGATTTTTGTTGTCGCTTAGCTTCATGAAATGAAGTAAGGTGAAAACGACGTGTGTTTTATCTTGCCTACATCCAAGGTACAATGGCCGTGAATATCATCAAGCGTAACGGCGAAAATTGTAGGCAATCATGTACGCCTTTCTTCAGCCTACCTTGGCCGTCCAGGCTGTTAAGAGAATGCAAAAGAGAATTTATTATGCGGGGCAACCTCTTTGAGGAGAGGAAAACGGCCCATTTTAGGGCTCCTTTTTATGGGAAAACCCGTCCCTCCTTTTACTCACAACTAACCTGCTATAACAATCCTGCGTTAGCGGGTTTCTGTATGAGCTTGGCGATTGTGTTTCATCAGTGTTCCAAAGGTATCACCTCTAATTTTCCGGCATCAGCGTTATTAATATTCTGTCAAATTTCAGTATAGCTTTCAGCCCTATGATATAAATGTATTTATGAGATTAAGCGTAGTCAAAAGTATGCTCGGGGGATTTAGCAATCTATTAAAATGTTCATGCTGGTAGGATCTTTCTGGAGTTTCAGTTATTGGTTTCAGCAGGTATCTTCTCTGTTATTTCCGAAGTCCACCTACTTGGCGGATCAAATTAACCTTTGTAGGAATGGATGTATAAGCTGTCAATTTCCCATCAGCCCACTGCACGAAAACAATGAATCATTTTACAAGCTAATCTCTTGAAAGCAAGCACGCCTACGCTTTTTATTTATGACCCATGGAACACATGTATTTTTTGCGTCAAACACACTTTTACCAATACGTACTGCTTTGAAGAAAAAAAAAGGGGAAAAACGTCTGCCAAGTAGGGCGGGCAGTATAGCTTCCTCACATATTGTAACATGGACGTATTGAATTAGTTGATGAACTAAGTACGAGAGGGGGGGGTGCTAAACCGAACAATCCTGGGATATTTCACAAAAATCGGTATATTAGTCTTGGAGTTTCGTCTTTGTCGATCAATTTTAGTTTCACTCATGAGCTATAGCTATAACTCCACCAATCGCAATATAATGTTATGGAGAATTTTCCTGAAACTATTACCTACTTACTTAAATATGGTTATACTGATATCAGGGGGACTAGTAAAGTGTGGATGTTTTAATTAAATGCATTAATTTTCCCTCTGCAGGTGCCTATGTCTTCGCAGGTATATTGATTAGAAATGGACCTTATTTGTAATATCAAGAAGTCAATATCAGTGCGCACTGATCAGTGGTGGGCCTACGAGCCAATTCAATTTTTAATCGACTTATGGTGCTGAAATCTTAACTAGCTCATTGTTGGAGATTTTGAACACAATTACCAAGTATGGAGGACTCAGATCAGCTTCGGAACCTCCGAGGCTTATCAATCAAATCAAATCATAATGGTGGGTGAGTGTATGGTATCCTTCTACTATTCTTGTTGGTCCCAGACGGCTGGCTAGTAATCCCGGGTTGAGGGTTATGTTTCTGATCGTCTGGTCAGTCGAGTCTGTCTGTCTGAGGAAAAAGACGAGTAATCCATGGACGATAATCCATGTCTGTCGGAGGGAAAAGGTTTTCCTGTAACAATTTAGAGTAAGTCTGGTTTTAGGATTTCGTAACAGATCTGTTCTCTTAATGTTTGGGCGTCTAGAGCGTTAGGGAGTTGTTCATTAGTCGCGAGAAGTTTCGCGAACTGGCATAGGAAAACCCCACAATCGTTTCCGTTGCTCTGTTGGGGTATGTTAGGTGGAGTTGAATATTTCCAGTTCTGTGTGTCTAGTGGTGTTCCCTTTTTGTCTAGATGTTCACTTTCTAAGTAGCGGATTATGTCTTGTAAAATTTCGGTTCCGTCTTTGTTCAAAGAGTCGTAGTAATTTATTTGCTTTGTTTTTGTTTTAATTTTGTCTCAAATTATATCTCATGCTTAGGTATCTATTGGGGAGATGATGTACCCACCTTATGGTTTATTATTTTCAATAATAAACATTTGTAAACGACCTAGAAAAAAAAAGTTTAACCCCCCCCCCCCCTCAAAATTTGATGGTTTACGTTTCACGATACGTAGAATCCAAAAATTGAATTTAAAAAATCCTTCCGTCCGCCGTACGCCGTCCATGCTTTTCTCAAAAATTATTGGACCAAACGTCAAAAAATTCGGCTTAAAAACCATTTATGGGCTGGAGATGTGCCAGTAACATTGGCATCATGTTCGATCAACACTGAAGGGTAGAACGCAATGGCTGAAATCAAGATCTTGAAATCTTTCCATGTAACAATAATGATTTTGACAAGGATATGTCTTTGCTCTGGGGGGTCAACCAAAAATTTCCGTCACGCAAAATTTGAGTCACAATTTCAGTTTTTTTCACGTACAACCCAGCCGTTGCTAGGGGAATGAAACTTCCGCAGTTTTCATATCACAGAAATCGTTCGCCACTCGTTGGAAAGCGCTTGATTTATGTGATAAATGTTCACATCTCAAGCTACCAATTTCCCCCTCCTTACGTACCTGGCTACATTCCTAAACTAAGTTGATTGGACTATAAACAATTTTAATAAGCCGGTTACAATATTCTTAACGTAAAGAAATATCATCATTTACTCCACTCCATAGGAAACATTTTCATCCTCTTGACAACAGTTGGCTGTTAACAACAACTCATTGTAGTGGCTTCTCTCCACAGTTATTTTCAACATTTTATAAGTAAACCGTTGTTTTGTTGGAATTAGTCGGGATGCGGCCCAGGGATTTGTTTAAAGTTAAAGGATATGTTTACAACTCTCGAGGACAACCGTTATGAAATCCCCAATCAAAGACATATACATGTAACGTGGTAAGTATCTGCTTGTAAAGCAGATAGTGGAACTCGTTTACAAGTTTTTTTTTTTTAGTTTCATTCATAAGTATCCGCCTATACAATCGAACAAAACCACCCCGGTCTCTATGCGTTCCTTCGCTTGCCTTCCCTAAGGGCAAAAGCATCGACAAGAAAAAAAGACATCAACACGGGAGTGAATCGTAACCAGTAAAACATATTGCGAAGCTGCAAATTATTACACAAAGGTTTATTATTTCTGTTATAGGTAGCCCTACTACACAGATCATTGGTCCGTAATTATTAAACCTCGTATGTAATATATGATCAGAACATAGCGCATCGTACCTCCGTGAAGGGTTCACACTTTTACAGATCCGGGGCCCCAAAATAGTACGCTTCACAGTAAAGATAAACGAAAAAATGATGTTGGAAGTAATTTACATTAGCGCATGCTCAGAATTGAGTAATGATTTGAGAAAAATGAAATTGGTAGGGTAAAAAATTATCAGCAAAAAATTATCACTGTTACTTAGAAAGTTTTCGAGATCTCGATTTTTAAAATTATTAGCCCTTTGATACTTCAACAGTTTAGGGTTGATAAAAATTGATGCCGAGCTTCTAAGGCAATGTAAACCCCAAATGTGATTTTTAACACAAGTTTCAAATAGTTTAGTCTAGTACTCAGGGGCGGCCCGTGAGCGCGGGCATCGGGACATTGCCCCAGTACATTTGGGAAAAAAGTAACAAACTGGAATGAAGACTTTACAAACAGCTCCATGCTGTGGCTCCAAGGTGGATGCTAGAAGGAATAGGTTTACGCTCCATCCAAGGAGGTTTAAGATCCATCTACCAGCGAAAAAGTACGTAGAGAAATTTCGTCGATTCAGGTTAGACTGTGAAGGGGAAAAAAGGGAAATAAAGGGCAATAAACGGGAAATAAAGGGCAAGGAACGGGAAAAAGAGGTCATAACGGGATATTTCTCATGATTTTGGGGGCTCTGCCCCAGACAGGGTTTCCAACTTTTCTAAAGACCGTAGAATGAAATTTACGTTATGAATGGCTTCCACTAGAGGAGTTTCGGTTTATTCCGTTAGCCAAACTGATTTCTCCTGGTCACTCCATGCTAAGAGTTCCCTGTTGGGTATGTTTGTAGTAATGTTTTGTTGTCTCTGCAAGTAATATGTGATGTTTCTTTAAGTTCGTCCGGTGTTGTGTTATAAGTGCCTATTTTTGTCAGTCCTAAGTTGTTGAATACATTTTTTGTAATAAAGTCCTTTGTATTTCTTCGTTCTCCTTTGTATTGATTTCTTCTGTTCACTCCATGCTGAGTTCCCTGTTGAGAATGTTCAATAATTGGTAGTAGTGATTTGTTGTCTCTGCAGGTAATTTATGATGTTTCTTTAAGTTCGTTCGGGCATGTGGTTGTTCCCAAGAATTTACTCTAAAGTAAAGTCCATTTTATAGGGTTGTGTTATAAGTACCTATTTTTATTCAGTCCTAAGTTGTTGAGTACGTCTTTTGTAATAAAGTCCTTTGTATTGTCGGTCGAGTTGGAGTGCGTTGTTTTATGCATAGAGCTTCATAACCCTTTTTTGTCAGTAGTTATGACAAAATTTTGGTAGGTATCCCTTGTGGGGAATGAAGAAGAAGCAACAATCACTTTGAATAGAATTCTCACCGAAGGATGACATTCATCGACGGATTTACGTAAGAAGTTTAGTCAGGTACTGATTTTCACATTTTTATTTAGTTGATATTTCTTCATCATGTCCAATAACATCAAAAAACGGCGAGTGTGTAGGACAGTATTCACCCGGCTCTACAATACTTTGTTACCCTTTTTTGATGTTCAACCTATTGACGCTACCACCATTACAGCGAAGTTCCAGGTCTTAGAAAATAAGTATGAAGAGCTTACTTCCTTGAATGAGTTAATAAGTGAGGAACTTTGTAGAATATTGATCATTGTGGATATGTTGCATTAAAGAAAGAGGTTATACATAAGTGAGTGGTGGTTGTGGGGTTAGACAACATTTCTATAACCTTTTGAAATATCCGATTTTTAATTGACGTCTGACGTCACATTCTATCATTTCATCATAATTTAATTTGAGTTCCTTAATATTCCTTCAGAATTATTTCTCTTAAGTAGTTCACTAGTGCAATACAATCGAAGCTTTGATAATTTTTAGTACTTTTAATAATAATATAGTCCATTCTAAAATTTTTAGACACTTAGTAAGTTGGTACCTATAAGATAGTATTTTTAATTTAATTTATTTGTCTAATTAATTTATAATTAATTTATCAATAATATTAGCCATATTCTTTCATAACAGTTGCCCATGGCATGGCATGACCCAAGTGGGATTTATGTGTCATGTGTTTAGGTCAAAGTTAATTCACACTGAAAACAAAACAAATGGAAAAAAAACCTCAATACTCTTCTTGACTGTCAAATAGGTAAATATTTTTGTGCCCCACGCCTTTTGCAGACCACCGGCCACCACTGCTTCTCAAACTTTGAACAATGGTAGAATCCAAGGTGGAAGGATTTCAAGGCACCACGCAACGGTGGCGCATGGAAGTTTTGGGGACAGATTGAAGATTGGGGAAAGGTTTACCTTGTGTGATTCCACCACCTTCGAAGCGATCGAGTCCAATGCGAACCGACTTGGGCGTAGTTTGACTAACGACAGAGAAACAGAGCGTTCGTTATATCTCCAAGTCACACTTTGTTAAGCAAGAACTTGGCAAGGGGTTCCTTGGGAGGTCGGTAGAGAAAAGGGATGTTTTCCAAATACTGTTTTCGTCTCTTCTTTACAACCATAACAAATCCCACTCCGCTAGAATGGTGAATAGCAATCAACTAAACGAGTTCTTCCTTCCCCGAATTCGGTAAAGAGAAAATGGATACCCCCATTGAGTTGAAAAATTATGGATTCTAATTTTCCTCCTTGAAGGAGGTTTCTTTAGATTTTTAAGGAATTTTGTGCCTACTTAAACGTGTCATGTTTTGGATTTCAATGTAAATGCTAATATCAGTATTCTACAAAAGAAAGATAATTGTTCGAGAAATATAACGTTTTTGTTACCTCATGCATGATATTGAAATCTAATTTTTTAACGAATGGGAATTCGATTTTTAGTACAATTTCAAAACGAGTTGGTATAATTTGAGTAGATAATGCACAATTGATAAGGGAGAGGTTTATTTATGCGTTCAAATTAACACTATCTATTTATATTGACTATTTATTTACATATAAAGCCTTTAATAGTTCATTCTTAAGATTAGAATAATTAAAAACGTCGCAAATTATTACTCGAAGGCTCTATATAATATAGCCCATAAATGGTATCACCAATCTATTATAAATAATAAACTTAGTTATCCTAATTTAATTTAATTCATTCATTAATATACAAATATACTAGCTGCTCCGGCTCGCTACGCTCGCCTCCACGTCCAGCCGGGGGGCAAGCCCCCCGGACCCCCCATTAAATTGCTCGCTTCGCTCGCAAAGTGTGGCATGTAGGGAATATTGCTCGCTTCGCTCGCAAAGTGTGGCATGTAGGGAATGTTGCTCGCTTCGCTCGCAAAGTGTGGCATGTAGGGAATGTTGCTCGCTTCGCTCGCAAAGTGTGGCTGTATACATGCGATGTATTACAATTGAAACGTGTAGGGGATGTTGCTCGCAAACGGTAGATCTCTAAGGGTAGTTTTAACTTCTGTAGGGGATGTTGCTCGCTCCACTCGCTTGAGGAAGTTATACTGCCCACCCAACTTGGCAGACTTTTTTTCTGTTGGAAATTCTTACAAACAAAATAAATCTTATAAAACTACGTGGAACCACAAAAAAGTTTATTTGGGGATGTTGCTCGTTTCGCTCTCAAGGTATTGCTGTATAAGTATGTGTAGGGAAAACCCCGTATTTATTCTGTTGAAATGTCGAACGCAAAAGTTCCATCCTCCAACGCACGCGTGCGTAGGCCTGCTCGCAACATTGTGAAACGGCGGCAGGCTCGATTACCTTCTGCTTTTAATCGCTTCACCTCGCTTTCCCTTGCATTTTGACCGACTTTCCGTCACTTTTTTCGATATCCGATTTCGGATTCAGATTCGGCGGAATCAAACCTTTATTTCGCTTTATGGGGTATATTGTAATCGGAAAAAACCAAGTTTTTTGTCGGAATTTTCGAGAAAACGGGTCCCTACTCTTTAATTTTTTTGACGTGTTTCCCGATACTTTTTTTGCGATCTGATCGCATCGTCGTCTTCCTCGTTTAAAAACCTACGAAACCGGTATTTTTCCGGAATTTTCGACTGCCGTTTAGAGGGGTAGAGAAAGCGAGGAATTGGAAAAAGCGCACATTAAACAGAACTTCGACCCCCCTCTCGCCCTACAGCCCATGGTTCGGGTGGGATTAGAAAATTTTAAATTCGCTTATACACCCTATCGGAAAATCCCAAGAAGATCCCTCATATCGTAGACTCCCCCCACTCAGCCGTTTGGCCGTGCATAGACACGACAGACAAACAGACAGAGTTTCATTCTTATAAATAACTCGGCCCTTCGGGCCTCGCAAGGGGCTCCGCCCCTTGACCCCGCCAGGGGGACTTCGCCCCCCTGGACCCCCCTAATCTATACTCGGCGCTTCGCGCCTCGCCGGATCTTTTCTCTTTTCTACTGTGTAGAAAACGAGGATAATTTGCATGCAATTCGTCTCACGAGAAAAAAAAAAAAAAAAATTGTCAGGCCTGGCCGGGATTCGAACCCACAACCTTCGTCTCACGATAAAAAAAAAAATTTTTTTTCAGGCCTGGCCGGGATTCGAACCCACGACCTCTCGCTTCCCATCTCGAGACAAAAAACGTTACACAAAAAAAGTGGACATTTTAAAAAAATTATTGGGGGTCGGCCTAAGAATTGCATAGCAATTAATATATATATATATAATTAATATATAAAAATATATATAATATATAGTTTTACCCTAAACAATACTGGTTTATTCTCATCCGTGAATTCAAGCTTAACAAATGAAATGTAGGGTGATTAGTACATTCTTGTTCTCTAGCTATACAGTTTACTAACTCATTTTGAACTTATTTTGAATTGGATACATCATGTAAAACCAAATAAAAATTCATAATGACTCTTGTCGAAGGGGGGAAAAAACTGGGGTAAATAAACAGGGAAAAAATGAAATGTGAACATGGAACCATTTTTATTCCAAGCGGGCGCTGATTAAGCAGAAGTTTAAGAGGGATGGTCGACAAACATTAATTTGCATGTCCTCTAACTCATCCTACCGCAGCCTCAGGTTCCGATGTGGTTTAATTTTTCACAGTCACCCAGCGGAAGTCACCAGTGGGAAAACCTCGGCAGTTTGTTTTTTGTACGTTCCATGCATATTGATGTAAAACAGAGGTTGCAATAACTCGGCATTAAAAATTCACTATAATTAATACGATAATGGTTATAATGTTACAGAGGTTACTACGGCACTCATAGAGAGAAACTTTTGAATCTCAAAGGCTACGTCTATATTTAGGCCCTTGTTTATAGTTTTCCAGCAATGACGGTTAATAAAATAATCTACTTGAAGATCATTTTTCTTGACGTTCTTTATTTTTCCGAACTCGGGAATCTATACATCGATTCCATCCTAATATATATCAGTAATGTGAAATAGGATCAAATATGGTTTATCAATATCAGTGTACCCAATCAAGCAGTTGGAGATGACATTTCTGAAAAGAATACCATAAGGCGGACCTTAGTTGATCCCCACTGAATTATCGGAAATTGAATGAACAACCAAGTATCACCACCGAAATTATTCTTATGTACCACATTCAATTATTAATTATTATGCATTAATTGTTATTGCATTATAAGGTTATAACATGGTTCTTTTATCAATTAACCTAGGAGTCTCTGTTGTCAAGGAGGAACGCAAGGCAAGGGATCGGTGGAATACAACCAGAGTCCCCAGGCCATAAATCAGCTTGCTAGAAGGCGGAAAGTGACCTAAATTCCTTGATTCAGGAAATCAATGAAGAAACTCACGAGCACTATAACCACAGAACATGACAAAAATCTTAAATATCAGGGTACTCTAAAACTAAGCGTTTAAAAAAATCTCTTAAGTGGAACTTTCGATCAAAATTGAGCTCTAGCATATTGCGGCGACGCATGTTTCTCAGACGGGCTCCCACCACTAGGTACTAGGGTTAGGCGGGAAATCACATCCCTTCAGTACGTTCCTATCCTATCGAGAGGAACATATGGTAATTGTGACTTTCTCAATTTTTCGCTAAGGTAGGGGGGAGGCGAATGTTCCTGCCCAACACCTGCCTTTTGGGACTGATTCTGTAACGGTGCGTCGCCTTACGTTCGTTTTTCTTCCCGCCTGAGAATTGATGCTGACACTAATAGGAACACTTTCGGTTTTGTTGAGTTGCTATTGTTGGGATTTGGTCATATATTAGTGAATAAAAAAAACGGACGGTAGACCTACGGTTCTACAGTCAGATCATTTAATAATGATTAATTTTACACATTATTAGTTCATTATGGTTACTTAGCAATGTTAGTTTATAATAAAGCGTAATAAATCAGCTTTCCTTGACACTACAGAGGCTTAGGGATTATGAGATGCTGATAAAATGAGAGCATTCCAAAAAGTGGCTAACGATTTTCCTGCTATGAAAACTAAGGGAGTTACGCTTCCCTAGTAACGCATTGGTTGTACGTGAAAATCAATAGAAAACCCCACCGTGACGTGACGCTCGTGACGTGACGGAAACGAATGGATACGTCCTGTTAATCATTATTAAATGATAAAAGTCACAGCCACACAGTATGAGCGAATTTTCACCATCGATTATATTATTTTACTTACATTGCTTTGAAATATTGTTTTTGAATATCACATTGAGTGCAAAGAAATGTTATAACTACCAATTGTATGGTGAAAACTGAATTGAAGTAAATTACCTACTAGTAGTTCCAAAAGACAAAATGAAGTGATTTCAAATACAAATGTAAGTAGCTGTGAATTTATTGTTAGTAGATTTTGAAAAATAAAGTTGTATATTTACAATTTAATTGTCTTATTTACAATTAGTACAAAAAGTTTAGTATAAATATCCAGTCCAAGACTGAAAATCACATGAAATGTTGATTGAATAAATTTGAGACTGAACTTGAAATTTCTTTGTGATTTTATTTAGCAAAAAAGCTATATGTACTGGTTGACCAATAAAGATAAATTTGATGGACGGAGTAATTACTAATAGCCCACATCATGGCTACTGATTACTTGAAAAAAAAAAGTATACATACCTATGTTAAAATCAATAAAACGTGGCACCCGACTAGAAGTCCATTCGTCGCTTTTGGGAAAAAATCTAAGCGTCTCCGAAATAGGCTAGAATTAGCCCCTGAAGTACTGACCACCTTATGCGGCTCACCATGTATACTGTGCTACTCCTAATATATAAGCCCTTTTGGTGGGATAAAGTTTATCAAGGAGAAATAGGTACGTGCAAGCGCGTAATTTCTTGTAGAATTGCTTCTTATTTGGCCGCACTGTAAGCCATAAAGTTCCTCCTCAGATCTATATGCCCCGGAATCCATTGGATGTTGTTTTTACATTGGGATTCTCGAGAATAACTATCTTGAACTCTATGTAATTATATCTGACCCTCGTAATACGAAATTTCATTCAAGTTTGGAATGAAACTAGAGTTTGTTTGGTGGCGAAAGACGTTTTCAACGTATTTTGATTTCAGTCTGAACAAACCTTCCAAAGAAGCAGGTATATTATTTTACCTTCCCAGCTTTTGTTTGCTCTACCCTGTTGTTAGTCATTGTATCGCATGATGAAGAAGTTTTGTTCCTAATTATCTCGCCGATCCAGGACGCTCTCAGAAATGGAAAGGGTTCTCATCTCAGCCCTTTGTTGGTTTCCACCGTAGAAACCGTCATACAATCAGAGCCAGAAGGCTCGTTTCCGTGACTGGGGTACCTCTTCCTATTTCTAGCACAGAGTCGCATACAAAGCTACAGCAGAACTACGCAGGTGAGTTGGTATTTCAATGGACCTCTTAATGAGGCTGAGCTGAACTGAATAAACTGGATGCTAGGTTTCATTTCAGAAACCTCTTAATTTCAAGCTCACACTCAATGAACACATCTACCTACTTATTGTTAAAATATCACGATTGCGTACAAAGCTTGAGTATACAATAATGCAATTAAAGCCTAACTCCACTTGGCTTCGTTAAATTATATAGGTACCGTAGACTCTACACCGGTCCCGCTTTACCAGTCGTCGGATTAAGTAGTCCAAATTTTCTTTCCTTACTTAACTTTTCCCCTTTTATCTTGACGTCTTCACTCTTCACGACTTCCCAGAAGGTAAGGAGGAGAAATCAACATCTATGTTTCCTTGTTTTAGGTTTATCGGCACTGCGAGGCCTTCCCGGAAGGTTGTGGAAAGGAAAAGAGCATCCCTCGCTCCATTTTCTCTATGAATCACTAGTCAAAGAATCCAAAATAGAATAAGTAATATAATCCTCCACTAGTTTACCTTATAAGTTTACTTACAAATGACTATAGCCGCTCTTGTGTCGGCTCATTTTGACGCGTCTCATTTTGGCGCCTGTCCTGCATTGACCTGTTTCTACCTTTTTCCGTCTCACATCGCCCCGCCCCCCTCCCATGATTCCATTTTAACCCTCTCCGATGAGTCTCATTTTATTTTTTGTAGAGGAAGGTTAGTTGTGAATATTGATTGAAGTGAGCATCATGAGTGACGCCATCAAATTTCTTCGAACGACAAAAAGGAAGACAACTACTGTTAATCAGAGCTGCGAGTTCAAGAGGAAAAAAGTAACAAAACCACAGTCACGGGAATGTTTTACTGGCTGCAAGGGAATATCCTACGAACTTGAAAGGAACTATTCCAATGCACACAACTCCTACACCAGTACACCCGACGCCGGTAAAATAGAGGTAAAAGAGTGCATTCTGAAGAGTGAGAAATGGGCAGCGGAAGACGATGTTGTGATCCCTGAAATTCATTACGACGAATTTTCTCGAACTTCTTATAGAAGGCAGGATTTTGTCACGTCCGTACCTAACTTCGAGTCAATCAGGTCATGTTTATACAGAAACTGCTGGAGAGTGGAGAATTTTAAATCGCAGAACACGTTTCAACAATGCCCGATGGAACGCCTTTTCTCATAGTCCAGTAGGTAGCCAAGGCCGAAGATAGGAACTAATTTGAGGAGAAGGTTTGAGATTAGATTTTGAAAATGTAGTCCGTTCTGAGTGAGAAAATCTTTGTCTACCATCCCGAAATAGTGGAAAACAGATTGGCAGGCCTCGTAAAGATGGATTAATTTGCCAATTTTAAAGTTTTTCTTTAATAATTCCTAAATCATTCATCCTACAGAAATTTTTAT